>JADWQK010000056.1:0-402424 GCA_017933935.1 Sesamia nonagrioides
AACACAACTACTATTAAATATGGTGGTCAGCAATAAGCGAAATAAGATTCTGACAGTGACATTTGATTGATGTGTCATGTATCTAAGGCTATCATATCTATATTATCTACTATATGACTGCGAAAAAAACAAAACATGAATTCCGAACATACAACCCATTAAATAAACACAATCAACTCAAATCAACACTCAACACGAACACAACGGGAAAATAGAACTGTCAATGTCGCCAATCAAACGTCATAACCACTGTCATGGCTACCTTAATAAAGGGTTATCTCACTAAAAACGTTTCAAGTAATTAATTATATATACTTGTATTTTTATTCAAATTAATTTAGTAGTATTTTTATGAAAATCTTTTATTTTTTTCCTTTTTATCTATATAGCGTACATAGTGTTGGCTTTAAATGAAACATCTCATTTAATTATATAATTAATCAAGTGTTACGTACAGCACCAAAACTTGTCAAGTTTAAATTTAGAAGTATTAGGTTTAGGCTGTTGAAGAAGCTGATTATGACAGATTTTAAAGTTGGGATTGAATTGGATTTTAACCCATTTTTAGGCGAACAATTAACCGATAAGAAGATGGCACCTTTTGAATAGGTATGTTTTTTTGTGGGATTAGAATATTATCACAATGTATAATACTTTTCTCCGGATAATTTCACAGAATCGAAACTTATATTTTTTTTTTTTTTTTTTATATATTAAAAACTAGCGCTTGACCGCAATCCTGCCTGATGGTAAGCAGTGACGCAATCGTTGATGGTAAAGCGCACTAGTTTATTAAGAGCCTATTCACTCTAGCCTTGAAGACACTCAAATTGTAGTCCGACGGAAACACAGCCGCGGGCAAATTGTTTCAGTCCCTCGATGTACGCGGTATAAAGGAGGAGGCGAAGCGCTTCGTCCGGATCGTAGTGGTGTTAACAACGTAAGGGTGGAAACCAGCCGTACGACGGGTCGTCCGCTGGTGGAACGGAGATGGGGGAATTAAATCATGCAATTCCCTCGCACACTCCCGAAATGCATCCTATAGAACACCGAAAGGCTGGCTACTCTACGCCTGTGCTCTAGGCTTTGGAGACCAACTCGAGTTACATCAGGGTCACCAATCAGCCTCTTTGCACGTCTCTCCAAACGACGGGATGCTGCTAGTGAGTTTATAAATGCAATCATGAGATGTACACTTAGTTCACATGGAATAACTTGGTTGGAATTATGAACTATTTTCATTCAGCTCGTGCTTACGCGAGGAACGATACAACTTGTTTAATAATTATAAACTAGTGCTTGACTGCAATCCCGCCCGATGGTAAGCAGTGATACAATCGTTGATGGTAAAGCGCGCCAGTTTATTAAGCCTATTCACTTAAAACAGTTAGGAATAGGAAGGATGACGGCAGTTGAGCGAGGTGATGCAATGTTAAACCCAAGACCAACACGACCAAACGATGCTGCGCTAGAGGGAGATTGATCTGGAGACTCTCCACGACCAAACTCCCGACACAACAACATTTGGCGCATCGTACCCGCCACACATCGCAACACAACTGCTCAGATCCGTCCTCAGTACGGCTTCACCAGACATCATGCTGTAACACGACGAATCGTTTGGCGGCAACACTTTGTCTGGTGGGTTGTAACTTCTGCCGGCAGCCGATGTCATGACCTACCACCACCTACCACCGAGTTTCCTGTATGTTTATCACAAACATTTAATACTGACCTTTTCTTCTCATACCCAGATAGTTGGTTTCGTAGATGTAGAAGTATAATCAAAGACCAGAGTAAGATAGTTATACTAATAGTGTTATAAGGTAACCAGGGTCTGATGTCGAGCGCACAATAAAAATGGAACTCATGAAGTCGGAAGCATAAGTCAGTACTAGAAAGTTGAAAGTACAAAAAATCATTTTTTCAAACTAGCTGCTCTAAGGGTTCTGTGTTCACTCACAGATTTCTTTTCATTTTATTACGATTATCTACTTTGGTTTCATCGTAATTTTGAGTTAGCGTCAGTTTTCTTAATCGAATAGACGTTTTCTTAAATATATCGAATACTAGCTTCCCGCCCGCGGCTTCGCCCGCGTGGATTTCGGTTATATCGCGCTTTTTAGATTTCCCTCGGGAACATCAAATTTTTCCGGGATAAAAGGTAGCCTATGTTCTTTCTCAGGGTCTAAAGATTGTCTGTGCCAAATTTCATCAAAATCGGTTGAGAGGTTTAAGCGGGAAAGCGTAACAGACAGACAGACAGACAGACAGACAGACAGACAGACAGACCGACAGACAGACTTTCGCATTTATAATATTAGTATGGATTTCTTTTAGTCATAAAATCGATTCAACCCTACAAATCATATGACAACCATCTAGTAAACCGATATATTGATGTTATATGAATATCCCTATTCTCCCAAAGCTCTGAATATTGTTGATTCTGTGTGTTTGAGCATAAGGCAATGACGTGTATGTGAAACTCGATATTAATAATTATTACTTGAAATCATGTGCTGAATTAACAGTTACAGTTTGTATTTTGAACCTAAATCTTTAGCGATAAAGTTGAAAATCTATTGCAGAAATCTGATAGCGTTTTTATTTTAATTTAAAGGATTTCAAGTAAAATAAACTTATTGTATTTAAAAAGTGCACTGACCCCCTTTTAGCGTGCTCTCTAAGTGTTTTAAAATTAACTTATTCTATTGCAGTGCAACTTGGACATCACTTAGGGTCGCTACTAACTTTTCTCTACGATGGTCAAAGAAACAAAAAACGAATTATGGTTGAAACAATGTTTTAAAGCTGTATTTTAAATGGAGGCGCTTTTTTATATAAATTAAAACTAGTGCTTGATTGCAATCCCGCCTGATGGTAAGCTGTGATGCAATCGTTGATGGCAAAGCGCGCTTTTTTATTTAAAGCCTATTCACTCTAGGCGTGAAGACAATTAAATTTTAGTCAGACGGAAACACCGCCGCTGGCAAATTGTTTCAGTCCTCGATGTACGCGGTATAAAAGACGAGGCAAAACATTGATAAAATATTAAACTAAGGTAGATATGTCACTAGCGCACTAAAAATGAAGCGTACAAAAGGAAGTAAGTCCTGTATCTCGCTTTAGTCACTCTCGATACACTCGTAAAAACAAACGACAAACACTAACAGCGCAAACGACAAACACTAGCCATCTTTTTCTTCTCTATGCTTTAGATTGCGCCCCATCTCACTCACACTGTACCAATTTATGCCGAATAAAAATATGCATGTGTGCTGCTGCTGTGTTCGACACATTTTTTTTGGTCAGTTTGTTAGAATATATCGTATCTGTTTAATATTTTATCAATGAGGCGAAACGCTTTGTTAGGATCGTAGTGGTGTCAATAACGTAAGGGTGGAAACTCGCCGTACGACGGGTCGTCCGATGAAGGAACGGAGATGGGGGAATTGGGTTGTATCCTAAAAAATAATTTAATGTCCATCAGATATATTTATAAAAAATATTGAACACGTATTTTTTATTTTTTCTTTCAATCAAATCCTTAGGAAGATATATTGATTTGAAATATCGCATGACGTCACGCCATGGTACAAAATATACCACGGCGTGACGTAATTAGCCCCCACTCCGTAACTTTAATACGCTATATCTCAGTGGTTTTTGGTATTTTCGACAAAATAAAAAATACGGGTTTAAATTTTTTTTATTATCTACTAGCTGTTGCCCGCGACTCCGTCCGCGTGTTGATATAAAATAAGCGCCTGTTAAAATAATGGGAGCAATTTGTATGTCCGCGTTTGCCCCCGTTTTCGCAACATTTTTGTTACTGCTCTCCTCCTATTGGTCATAGCGGGATGTTATATATCCTATGTCCTTCTCAGGCTCTAGACTATCTGTGTACTAAATTTCATTACAATCGGTTCAGTAGTTTTGGCGTGAAAGCCGGACAGACAGACAGACAGACAGACAGAGTTACTTTCGCATTTATAATATTAGTATGGATAAGACGGACTAATTATTTTTTTGATTATCATACCTTGAATACATCCCTATTCCACAGTTACATAATAACATCCGCATAGGTCGCCAGGTCAGGTTAAGCTGAGCTCGCCGCGGTTACTCTGTAGATGGGATAACCACCTTTACATACAAGGCCTTCCGTACCTCGGATACCATGCCGTTGGCCCCGGCTCATATTCGTATTGTATTACGCATTAACAGGGTTATGGAGGTTAAATAGGCAGTCGTTTCATGTAAAATACTGGTATTCCACTGCATCTGGTTAGACTTGATGCTGACCCCAAAATAGTTAAGAAAAGGCATGAAGATGATGAAGACAACACGGTTGGCGCTGTGGCTGACCAATCAACTGGTGCGTTACGTGTCGCGGGTTTAATTTACGTACGGAACATAAGGCTATACACTTAAAAGGAAAAAAATAATTTTACTTTTTCTTGGCTCTAGAAGTCGGTGGCCAGCTAAATATCAGAAACCTCTAGACACCTACTTCTAGAGCCATGACAAAAGTGAAATTATTTTATATAGACTACCATATACGAATCCTGGCAGTTCTCGAAATATTACATATATATGAGTCGAATTGATAACCTCCTTTTTTTAAGTCGGTTAAAAATCACACTTATTAGGAATGTTTATAGAAGATGATTCTGGTGCGCCAAGCTGGCCGATACATCTGTGGTGAATCTAACACGCTCCGATGACTTGCGCTTTAACTGTTTAGTTGGTTATTTTGGAGTTATGAGGAACGGGCGAAAAGTTCACTCATCCACCATAAAAGAGGGAGAATCCTTCGACCAGACCGGTTTTATGTCTGGCGGGCACATGTCCATGAGTAGATGTTGGGAAATTATATGTATGCTAGTTTCACGGTAAATTCTGCTTGTGAGATCTAGAATCCATGTGACGTCAGTATGGCGAGTTGTTTGTATGTGGCGTTTGTACATAGATACCACTACAGTTATGTTAAACTAGCTGCCCCTCGCGGTTTAACCTGCGTAGCGTAGGTCTCGATACGTTTTTTTTTATATGCTCCGCTCCTATTGATCGCAGCATGATGTTATATAGCCTAAAGCCTTCCTGTATTAATGGGCTATCCAACGCAATAAGAATTTTTCAAATCGGACCAGTAGTTCCTGAGATTAGCGCGTTCAAACAAATAAACAAACTCTTCAGCTTTATATATTAGTATAGGTAAGGAGAGACGAGCTTTGTTACGGCATAGGCCTCGAAGTGATTCATCAAATCTACGGCTGTCAAGTTATTTGACTGGCCGAAATATTTTTATTTCATCTCCAACATCCCCCATCCCACCCCTATCACCAACCCTATCTCCTCTCCTTCCATGTCCATTTCTTTATTTCTTTTTTTTATTTATAAAATTTCTTTATTTTCCTGTACGAGTCACATTAAATATTTTTTCATTCCTTCTTTACAATTTATTACAAAAGCATTATAAATGCTAATTATTTTTAAAAGAGCAAGCCTAGAGTTTCTTGCATGTTTCTTCTCCATTGGAACGATCAATTGGAAACGTGCACCTAGCATATTGACGTTTCATAAGGGTCCATGTTGGTTTATGAGAAATAAAATATTAATTATTGTCTATTAATTTTGATTATGTGAAATAAAATATTCATTACTAGCTGTTGCCGGCGACTCCGTGCGCGTGTTGATATAAAATGAGCGCCTGTTAAAATAATCATCGTTTTCGCAACATTTTTTTGTTACTGCCCTACTCGTATTGGTCATAGCAGGATGTTATATAGCCTGTGTCCTTGCTCAGGCACTAGACTATCTGTGTACCAAATTTAATTACAATCGGTTCAGTAGTTTTGGCGTGAAAGCCGGACAGACAGACAGAGATATTTTCGCATTTAATTTTTTTTTTAATAATTATAAACTAGAGCTTGACTGCAATCCCGCCTGATGGTAAGCAGTGATGCAATCGTTGATGGTAAAGCGCACAAGTTTATTAGGCCTATTCACTTAAAAAACTTAGGAATAGGAAGGATGACGGCAGTTGAGCGAGGTGATGCAATGTTAAACCCAAGACCAACACGACCAAATGATGCTGCGCTAGAGGGAGATTGATCTGGAGACTCTCCGCGACCAAACTCCCGACACAACAACATTTGGCGCATCGTACCCACCACACATCGCAACACAACTGCTCAGACCCGTCCTCCGTACGGCTTCACCAGACATCATGCCGGAACACGACGAATCGCTTGGCGGCAAGACTTTGTCTGGTGGGTGGTAACTTCTGCCGGCAGCCGATGTTATGGCTTACCACCACTATTAGTATGGATTACCTATTAATTTAGTTTCAAGTATGTGATATTAATTTGGTTTCCGTCCAGGGTTTCGCCCACGTGGAATTCGGTTATATCGCGATTGTTACATTTCTCTCGGGAATATCATTTTTTTCCGAGATAATGAGTATCGGTAATCGGTTCAGTAGTGACGGCGTGAAAGCGTAACAAAGAAACGCACTTTTCGATTTATAATATTATTAGGATTAATTTTGATTAACTACAATTGCATAAGTCATGCTTACGAATAGAAGTTTTTTTATTTTTTTTATTTTTTTTACATTTTTTTACATATTATAAACCAGCGCTTGACCGCAATCCTGCCTGATGGTAAGCAGTGACGCAATCGTTGATGGTAAAGCGCACTAGTTTATTAAGAGCCTATTCACTCTAGCCACGAAGACACTCAAATTGTAGTCCGACGGAAACACCGCCGCTGGCAAATTGTTCCAGTCCCTCGATGTACGCGGTATAAAGGAGGAGGCGAAACGCTTCGTCCGGATCGTAGTGGTGTTAACAACGTAAGGGTGGAAACCAGCCGTACGACGGGTCGTCCGCTGGTGGAACGGAGATGGGGGAATTAAATCATGCAATTCCCTCGCACACTCCCCGAAATGCATCCTATAGAACACCGAAAGGCTGGCTACTCTACGCCTGTGCTCTAGGCTTTGGAGACCAACTTGAGTTAGATCAGGGTCACCAATCAGCCTCTTTGCACGTCTCTCCACTGAATCCAAAGTGGCCAGGTGACACTTGGCAGCACCAGCCCAAATGTGGCTGCAGTACTCCACACACGAACGGACCTGTGCTTTGTATAACATTAGAAGCTGCCCAGGTGTGAAGTACTGCCGGACCTTTGCGATAACGCCAAGTTTCCTGGCAGCCACCTTGGCCTTGGACTCAATGAACCGCCCAAAGTTAAGGTTCGAGGAAATCTCAACTCCCAAAAGCTGAAGGCGGTCGGTACACTCCAAGGACACATTCCGAAAAGTAGGGGCCAAGGTGAACGGGCTCCTTTTGGCGGTGAAAAGACACGCCTGTGTTTTGGCGGCATTGAATGCTACAAGATTGGCATTGCCCCATTCGGAGACTGCCTGCAGTGCAACCATGGCCTCTCTTTCGAAGTAAAAAGAAGTAATAGAAAGTTGAAAAACCAGTACCCTAATTGCATAACCCACAATTACTATCAATTTGAATAATTTTGAAGCTTATTGCTAATCTATTACTTCATATGCTCGAAAAATATGCCTGTTTTATAACTTAAATCATCATCATCATCCCAGCGTTAATCCCAGTCGCATCCGAAGTCTTTTCAGCTTTGGAGTCTGGGGTCCGCTTTTACCAGTCCAACTGCTGCTATGGCTAAACTTCGACATTTTCCGTGAAGCGACTGCCGTCTGACCTCCACAACCCGAAGGCGACATCGAAGCATTGCAGTTAGACCAATTGTTGGACTTTTGAGGGCTCCAACAACCCGTAACGACTGCCACTAGATGTTCGTACGGCAACCGGGACCAACGGCTTAACGTGCTTTCCGAGGCACGACCAGACCAGTGCAAATATTCATATTCATGCATACAAATACTTGCACTGTGCGGGGATCGAACCCGCGTCACCTTGCGCAGCGGCCGCGTCAGCTACCGCTACGCCACGGTGGCTGTCATTTTGTCATTTATAACTTAAATAACGCAACGAATGTTGTTGAACTCTCAAAATTAAACTACTACTGCTACTGATCGTTTGTTACGCAATTACCCTGTTTACCCCCATTTTAGAGTTCTGAACCCAAATGCTAAAAACGGGATCCTATTAATAAGAGTTCACTGATAATCTCTGTCTGTCAGCACACTGAATCTTAAGAGCCAGACAGTTTAAATTATCAGATGATATATTTATTTCTGATGCCTCTATAACAACTAGGTTTTTTGACATTCAATTAATAAGAAATAGTTCCTCATTTAGGCCTGTCATTTTAACAAGAAACAATAATTAAGCGTGCTTTTAAAATATATTCTTAGAGGTTGAAAATTTGTTATCATGAGCCAGATGAACATCATATTTAGTACGCCTACAAGCATAACACAGCAGGCTGTTCTATTTATGATCTGTATCTATGTATTCACCTGAGTTAACAATAAAAAAGATTTTATTGGATTTGATTTGGATAACAGTCACTAAAACCAGAATTAAACTTCTTTTTGTATAGATAATGATAAGTACGAAACTCTTCGTGCGAGACACAGACTTTTCATTTATTTCAACTTTAACAGAATCTACGAAGAAATAACCATTTACGTAAAGCATCTCCTCATTTATAGTCCCCGTATCATCATCGCAACACTCCAAGTCCCGTTAAACTTATTCCTAACACTTCTGAAAAATACTCGAAACTTTATACAAAAGGGACCCTTAAAAAGGTATTTATTTCTACCGTTTTCATAGCGAGCGATCGAACGTCCTAACCGCGGAGAGCTGTTTTTCAATGTTCAGGGTGAATTGAATTTTACCCCATTCTACCTATTTCACCCCCAATCTTTCTTCACCCGTTGTTAGTTAAAAATAGTTGTTGAATATAATCCTCTTTTTACATGCTTTTTATTAGCTTCACTTGTATATTTGCTTGCTTGCTTGTTTGCTTGCTTGCTTGCTCGTTTGTTTGTTTGTTTGTCCGTCTCTAACTCTTTGGACTACGAGTGAGCGGCTCATTACTGTAAAATGTCCCACCGTTTTCAATACGTTCGTTTTTTTTTTTTTTAAAGAATATCTAACTACGAAGTTGAAAATAAATATAGTTTAAAAAACTAAAAACAAACACATGCTTTTAAAAAACATCAAACTAAAAAGTTAAAAATAATTTAAAAAAAAAGCGTGAGGCGCTTAATATACAAAAATTATGGCACAAAGCGCCTCACGCATTTTTTAAAATTATTTTGAACTTTTTAGTTTGATGTTTTTTAAAAGCATGTGTTTGTTTTTAGTTTTTTAAACTATATTTAAAACAATGGTTTTGAAAGTTTGCTCAAATAATTTTTAATATGAATCTTTTAGTTAAAAGATTTTAATATGACGAATCTTCATGTTAAATATTCGCCTACATATCTAGCGAGTTCGTTTGAAAGTCTAATGTAGACTTTTATTTGATTTTATATTAATATCATCATCATCCCAGCGTTAATCCCAGTCGCATCCGAAGCCTTTTCAGCTTTGGAGTCTGGAGTCCGCTTTACCAGTCCAACTGCTGATATGGTTAAACTTCGACATTTTCCGTGAAGCGACTGCCGTCTAACCTCCACAACCCGAAGGCGACATCCAAGCATTGCAGCTAGACCAATTGTTGGACTTTTGAGGGCTCCAACAACCCGTAACGACTGCCACTAGATGTTCGTATGGCAACCGGGAAAAACGGCTTAACGTGCTTTCCGAGGTACGGCCAGACCAGTGCAAATATTCATATTCATGCATACAATTATTTGCACTGCGCGGGGATCGAACCTGCGCCTGATTTTATATTAATATATTGGTTCATAATGATATTAGTTTTATATTGATTTGAATGATGGATCTAATAAAGATGGTGCCATCTGCTGTGCTTATAAATTAAACATTTTTCTATTCAATTTTTATGGATATCAAATTAAATGCTAAATAGCATAGTAACGGTGTCATAAGCGTGGCGTAGTACACCTACCTGAAATTCGTAAAAATCAAATACCATAACTACGACATAATTAAGAAATAAGAACATAGATATATCGAAAAAAAAAATTAAACTAAGGGTGGGGACACATCTGCGGAACGTACGGCGCCGAAAGCTCAGCGGCTGAAGTGTCAGTCGCAATATTCAGTTGTTATGACAAACCAAACGGTCAAAACGCGGCGTCTTGTTCATCGCGCTACGCGACGGAAAGTTACGTGGCGTCATCGTCAGTCTGTCTGTGTCGACACTTTATGGTGTGCGGTTTTTGTGTACGTCACAAAAACCTGAATTGCCCAGAAAAATGGATTTAATTAGAATATTAGGTATTATAGAGGGCTTAGAAGACATTGCCGCTCTCCGCTACCGCCACACGCGCGTCAGCTGCGTCCGCCGAACTATCGGTCACGCAACGCATCGCGTGATGTGTCACTTGCTAAATGCTATGCAAAATACATTAGGTAAATGCGTTTTAGCTGAAAAAACCGCGCGAAGGAAGGTTAGACCCTACGCCGTACGCGGCGTAATTTCGGCTAATGTGTCATAGAGTACTTGAAATACACTGCGAGCGTATCTAGCCGAACTTTCGGCGCCGTACGTTCCGCAGATGTATGCCACACTCACACTTAGTTTAACAACACACACGTAATCTTATTCTTCTTCTTCAGCCTATAGAGGTCCACTGCTGGACAAATGCCTCCCCCAAAGCTTTTCACGATGACCTGTGTTGTGCTGCTCGCATCCATCGGCTTCCCGCGAACTTTACCAGGTCACCGGTCCATCTTGTTGGGGGTCTCCCCACACTGCGTCTTCCGATACGTAGCCACCACTCCAGATTCTTACTGCCCCATCGCAATGTGCCCCGCCCACTGCCAATTAATTTTAGCGAATCGAAGAGCTAAGTCCGTGACATAAGTAATAGCATGCAATTATAAACAGCAGAAAATTTTGAATTTTGATAGAATTAACAGCGGGTCCTAAATTAGGCATAGCCTGTATCTTCGTGACCTCAAAGAACACGAAAACATATTCCCGGTGGTAGGCTAATATCGGCTACCGGTAAAAGTTTTCACTCATCAGACAAAGTCTTGCCGCCAAGCGATTCATCGTGTTCCGGTATCATGTCTGGTGAAGCCATACGGAGGACGGGTCTGAGCACTTCTGTTGCAATGTGTGCCGGGTACGATACGCCAAATGTTGTTGTGTCGGAAGTTTGGTCGTGGAAGGTGTCCAGATAAATCTGCCTATGGCGCAGCATTTTTGGTCGTGTTGTTAGGTTTAACATTGCATCACTTCGCTCAAATGCCGTCTTCCGTCCTATTCGCTCAGTTTTTTTTGAGTGAATAGGCTCTTAAGAAACTAGCGCGTTTTACCATCAACGATTGCATTACTACTTACCATCAGGCGGGATTGCGTTCAAGCACTAGTTTATATGTAGTTATTATTAAAAAGAAAAGATTACCCAAAGCCACAACTTTTGTTCAAGACGAGCAAAATAAAAAACTAAATCGACTTCCTTACCATACTTCCTTACCTACATCACAGTATTTTGTACTGTGATGTGGATAAGGAAAATCGATTCGCCACAAATAAAATAAAACAATTGACGCATTTGTCGAACGGTCACCGTTCGTTTCCTATCGTCGAATGCTTTTAGAAGATGAGACCGTGTACCAAGCGGGCCCTTACGTCTGTCCTGACACGCTCCGATGACCACAGCATTTTTTATTTAGTTAGTGATATTGAGTAAGAGATGGTGAGTGGTGTTATGTGTGAAAGGTTGATCGAATCTATAGCTGTCATGTCGTGTTATTTGATTTGTGGGTAGCCACATGAGATTTCACACAAAATCCTGGCCACTGTGGATTCAGT
Source organism: Sesamia nonagrioides (assembly GCA_017933935.1). Classification (NCBI taxonomy): domain Eukaryota; kingdom Metazoa; phylum Arthropoda; class Insecta; order Lepidoptera; family Noctuidae; genus Sesamia; species Sesamia nonagrioides. Next base: position 11,908 of record JADWQK010000056.1, read on the forward strand.
GGAGAGACGTGCAAAGAGGCTGATTTGTGACCCTGATCTAACTCGAGTTGGTCTCCAAAGCCTAGAGCACAGGCGTAGAGTAGCCAGCCTTTCGGTGTTCTATAGGGTGCATTTCGGGGAGTGTGCGAGGGAATTGCATGATTTAATTCCCCCATCTCCGTTCCACCAGCGGACGACCCGTCGTACGGCTGGTTTCCACCCTTACGTTGTTAACACCACTACGATCCAGACGAAGCGTTTCGCCTCCTCCTTTATACCGCGTACATCGAGGGACTGGAATAATTTGCCAGCGGCGGTGTTTCCGTCGGACTACAATTTGAGTGTCTTCAAGGCTAGAGTGAATAGGCTCTTAATAAACTAGTGCGCTTTACCATCAACGATTGCGTCACTGCTTACCATCAGGCAGGATTGCGGTCAAGCGCTAGTATATAATATATAAAAAAAACAATATATAGCCTTAGAAAAATCATTTGGCATCTGTTAGAAATTTACAGAAAAAAAAGCAAATCAAACTATTTATTTTATTAAAGTAAAAGTGAAAAATTCAAGATTCGATGTGTAGAACACAAATGAATCAATGTGATGCTATAGTAACAAAAAGAACACTTTTCACCTAGGTATTCATTATCATTAATCGTTAATAAATTTTTATTTCTAACTTTCCTTTCCTCCTGGTTTCATATTGTATTTATATTGTAAAATAAAATCTGAATGTTAATACGAGTAAAAAGCAGCGCAGCCCGCAGTTGTATTGTATATATATACATATATGCTATTGTAGGTAACCTAACTTCAGAACAATGTCTCTTTAAGATACAGGTTTTGCTAGTTTAAGAGACAAGGCTCACAATATCTGTATACAGATGATTTCTGTACCATTTTAGGGTTCCGTCGCAGCCCGCAGTTGTATTGTATATATATACATATATGCTATTGTAGGTAACCTAACTTCAGAACAATGTCTCTTTAAGATACAGGTTTTGCTAGTTTAAGAGACAAAGCTCACAATATCTGTATACAGATGATTTCTGTACCATTTTTAGGGTTCCGTCGCAGCCCGCAGTTGTATTGTATATATATACATATATGCTATTGTAGGTAACCTAACTTCAGAACAATGTCTCTTTAAGATACAGGTTTTGCTAGTTTAAGAGACAAAGCTCACAATATCTGTATACAGATGATTTCTGTACCATTTTTAGGGTTCCGTCGCAGCCCGCAGTTGTATTGTATATATATACATATATGCTATTGTAGGTAACCTAACTTCAGAACAATGTCTCTTTAAGATACAGGTTTTGCTAGTTTAAGAGACAAAGCTCACAATATCTGTATACAGATGATTTCTGTGGCAAAAAACGGGACCCTTATAGATTCGTCATGTCTGTCTGTCCGTCTGTCCGTCCGTATGTCACAGCCATTTTTTCCGAAACTATAAGAGCTATACTGTTGAAACTTGGAAGGTTGATGTATTCTGTGAACCGCATTAAGATTTTGATGCCAAAATAAAAAAATAATAATAATAAATATTGGGGGCTCCCCATACTTAGGACTGAAACTCTAATCTAAAAAAATAAAAAAAAAGCATATGATGTACATTACTATAAAAACTACCAACGAAAATTGATTTGAACGAGATCTAGTAAGTAGTTTTTTTTAATACCTCGTCAATCCTAAACCGCTTATTACCGCGTAATTTTTCATACGACAACTTAAATCCTTTGATTTCATAAATCAATGGTACAGAACCCTTTGTGTGTGAGTCTGACACGCACTTGGCCGGTTTTTTAGCAATAAATTAATCTGTGTATTGGTTATGTGTTGTTATGTCTATAAATTAATATTATTATTATGCATTAACTGGATTGTAAAGGTCAGATAGGTGCTAAAAATTTTAGTTGCATTATACAACAAGCTAACCCGTATAGCTCGAAAGAAGCTAGGAAAATGACGATTACAAGTGAAAATATAGAACATTTTAAGAAACGTATAGAATGAATTTAGAAGATCATCATCATCATCTCAGCGTTAATCCAAGTTGCATCTGAAGCGTTTTCAGCTTTGGACGGGTTCGCTAACTGCATATTGGCTAAATTTCGATATTTTCCATGAAGCGATTGCCGTCTGACCTCAACTCTATCTGGACCAATTGTTGGAATTTTGAGGGCTCCAACAACCCGAAACGACTGCCATTAGACCTTCGTATGGCAACCGGGACCAACGGCTTAATATGCTTACCGAGGCACGACGATTCATATGGATTGAGTTTAGAATATGACACCGGTGAATGTAGCAGGCGTCTGTGCTGAATCACTGATATATTCTGATGTCCTGCACATTGAGGAGGCGTGTAGCGGTATTAACAACGCCACATGCGAACAATGCGTCGTATTGATCAATATAATCATAATCTCAGCGTTAATCCCAATCGCATCCGAAGCTTTTCCAACGTTGGAGTCTGGGGTCCACTTTACCAGTCTAACTGCTCATTTGGCTAAACTTCGATATTTTCCATGAAGCGACTGCCGTCTGACCTCCACAACCCGAAGGCGATATCGAAGCATTGCAGTTAGACCAATTGTTGAACTTTTTGAGGCGCGCGTCGTATTGATGTTACGACAAAATCCTGCAACTCTCAAGTAGAGTTAACACACAATTAGCATACATAAATACTTCTCAATATCAATTGTTGGGCAGTTGCCCGCTAGACACATACCCACCCATCTGGTTGGAGGATGCTCCCTTTTCTATTGAGTGAACTTTACTCCCTGTTCCACAAGTTTTTATATGGTTAAACCGTACATACACACATCAAAAGTGTCTAGGGATCAAGCATTTTTATGCGGATTTCTTGAGATTGAGATGTGGCTTTGTAATAAATTTATGATTTTATAAATTTATATGGATCCTTTTTGGTGCATTTCATAATTTGAATCAGGAACTGTGAATCAAATTCGAGTAAAAGATGAAAATCAGCTGTCAATATTTTCCCTATAAAAACATACAACGCATTGAAGACATTATTAGTGCTACTGTTTCCCTACTACTGATTAAAACCAACGTTATTATGGAGCGGCGACGTCATTTAAGCAGGGAAGAAATGCTCAGAGCCGTGGGAATGATAGAAGCTGGTTCCCGGCAACGTACTGTGGCTTTAGCTCTGAATACAAGTCAGAGTGTTATCAGTCGACTTTGGACACGTTACCGAAGCACTGGTACCGTGGCTGAGCGCCATGGAGGACGGTATCGCTGCACCACACGGAGACAAAACCGATACATTCAAATCTTAACTCGAAGAGCTCCAACAATAACCGCCATGATGTTAGCCGTGAGGCTTCATCACTCTTCAGGGAACTTAATTAGCGACCAAACAGTCAGAAACCGCTTGCATGAAGTGAACCTTCATTCCCGAAGACCGCTACGGGTACCACCTATAGCAATGCACAATCGTAGGATTCGATATCAATGGGCTCTTGAACACAGAAATTGGGCAGAAGAACAATGGCGTTTCGTGTGCTTTTCTGATGAGTCTCGTTTTGGTATGAGACCGGATACAAGACGTATACGACACTGGAGAACCCCTGGACGCCAACAGCGATTAAAATCCTGCCAGGAAGTCCATCCTTATAGTGGTGGAACCATCATGGTATGGGCGGGTATTTGGATCGGCGGAAGAACTGAGTTGATTTGGATCAGAGGCAACCTCAACGCTCAAATTTATGCTGAAACGATTGTATCAGACGTCATCGTTCCTCTACAAGTGCAAATCGGTCCCTTATTTCAGTTAATGCATGATAATGCACGACCGCACACCGCAAGAGTTGTAAGACAGACTCTCGCCGCAGCTAACATCAATGTCCTGCCCTGGCCTGCTCAGTCGCCAGACTTGAACCCGATTGAGCATGCATGGGATATGCTACAGAGAAGAGCTCTGCCGAATATGGAGGGTATCCAGTCGCAAGAAGACCTTTTTTTGTTGTTGCAACGAACATGGGCGGCCATTCCACAGCGTGATTTGGATGAACTCATTTTGAGTATGCCAAACCGATGTTCTTGTGTTGTTAGTGTTCGCGGTAGAAACACGGATTATTAATTGTTTAAGTTACCCAATAAAATTTTAGAGAAAACTGTTATTTCAGTCTTTTTTTCGAACTTTTGTGTTAGTGGTTCAAATGTCAAATATCCCTTTATTAGGAAAATGGCAAATTTCTTTATTAATGCAAAGGTGACTTGGTTTATCGTTACTGTGACAAACGAAAACACTTTATTTGATGAATCCTTAAAGAAAATTTTAATTAATATCAATCAGGAGAAAAGTTATTGCAAAAATATATGTTGATCCCTAGACACTTTTGATGTGTGTATATGTCTAGTATAGTCAAACCGTTATCTTTCCCAACAAGTTTAATTAGTATTCTAATACAAGTACCTAATAATTCTATATCAAAATCAAATATAGATGTGCAATCCACGAAGACGCCTCTCGGTGCCTCCTCGGTGGTAGGGCATAACATCGGCTGGCGGCAGAAGTTACCATCCACCAGACAAAGTCTTGCCGCTACGCGATTCGTCCTGTTCCGGCATGATGTCTGGTAAAGCCATACGGAGGACGGGTCTGAGCAGTTGTGTTGCGATGTGTGGCGGGTACGATGCGCCAAATGTTGTTGTGTCGGGAGTTTGGTCATGGAGAGTCTCCAGACCAATCTCCCTCTAGCGCAGCATCGTTTGGTCGTATTGGTCTAAGTTTTTTAAGCAAATAGGATTAATAAACTAGTGCGCTTTACCATCAACGATTGCATCACTGCTTACCATCAGGCGGGATTGCAGTCAAGCACTAGTTTATAATTATTAAAAAAAAACGCGCCCCAATATTTCTCCTAACCGTAACGTAAATAATATATGTGTGCAAGATTTCGTCAATGTTTGAGTGGTATTGGTAAACATTAATTACCTATGATTGCACGCGGACACTACAATAAATAAACTAATCAGGAGAAAGTATCATGGTTAAAGTGAACTCTCAACCAAAAGTTGGTGGGGTGCGTTTTCGTGGACTGCACTATCTGTATAGACGTTTTTTTTTTCATATTTCAATTTCAATATTATATTCTTAGATCACAAGAAGTGCATACAAATATTTACATAGGCTTATCAAGTTACAAATTATCCAATTTAAATATTTACGACACAATTTTAATTTAGTTTTCTCATAAATTATTAAGTTGTTTCTGTGTTATTGCCAAGCTGACTACAAGAATAATAAAGTTCCGAGAAAAACTATTCAAAATGTAAATCGGGATGAGTAGGTATACTATGATTTTTTGTTCTTGGACTTAATTAATTATAATTATCGTTTGGACTACAAAGATGAAATCGGATTACCAACGTATTTTCTTATCGTTAACAATCTATGTAATTGGACTCGGTTCAGAAAACGGCTGCTTGTTTGACGCCATCACAAACGCTCAACAGTTCTTGTAATATGCAGGCGACAGGACCCTCAGGGCATGATATTAAGTGTCCTATTGTTTGTGGAACAGTCAATTCAGAGTTGTGTCTGAATCTCCACCTGAACAGGTATTTCTTGCTTATTTTCCGGAAGTTCTTAATTAGAACATCTTCTGACGAGGAAACTTTTTAATGAATGAGTCTCTAATATACAGATAAAAAAACACAAAGTCAATTCTATACAACATTTTTTTAGTTTCCTTTTAAACTACTAAAACTGAGTATACTTATATTTATGTCTATTTCTACACTGCTAGATAAAAAATAGAGACCCTTTTACATTGTGAGGAAGTTAAAAATAACTGATGAAACATTACCTGTCCTCTACGTAAGTCTGTACGAATGAAAATTGCGCGCTAAACTCTAATTGTGAGACTTCGCGTGACGTCAGTATGGCACGTAGTTCGCTTGTAGCATTGTAGATCAATGACAATCAGACCAAATAAATAATCAATGTGGAAGACATCGGAGCGTGTCAGCGATTTGGCAACACACGTAAAGTGGTTCTTTGTAAGCATAGTTTTTAAAACAAAATATTTTTACTTACAACTGTAAGCTTTTCCTATCCGCTTCTATTTTAACCGAATGCGGCTATCTATATCTGATCTCCACAATGTGGTTACTGGATAATACGTTACTTCCCTTCACTTTATTAAGATTGTTGGTCAGACATTCGGGCATGAATGTTAAGATGATTAATAATGTTTTTTCTTTAATTTTTTTATCTATACTAATATATAAAGCTGAAGAGTTTGTTTGTTTGTTTGAACGCGCTAATCTAAGGAACTGCTGGTCCAATTTGAAAAATTATTTCCGTTGGATAGCCCATTAATCCAGGAAGGCTTTAGGCTATATAACATCACGCTGCGACCAATAGGAGCGGAGCGTAACTAACTCCACGTGAACGAAGTCGCTGATGGCCGCTAGTAAATTATAAACTAGAGCTTGACCGCAATCCCGCCTGATGGTAAACAGTGATGCAATCGTTGTTGGAAAACCGCGCTAGTTTATTAAGAGTCTATTCACTCTAGCCTTGAAGATACTTGAATTGTAGTACGATGGAAATACCGCCGCTGGCAAATTGTTCTAGTCCCCCGATTTACACGGTATAAAAGATGAGGCGAAACGCTTCGTACGGGTCGTGGTAGTCTCAATAATGTAAGGATGAATACTCACCATACGACGGGTTGTCCTATGATGGAACGGAGATGGAGGAATTAAGTCATGTTATTCCTCTCACACTCTTTAAAAGGCATCCTATAGAACACCGACAGGCTGGCTACTCTTCGCCTGTGCTCCAGGATTTGGAGACCGTTTTAAGCCAAATCTGGGTCACCGATTAGCCTCTTCGTACGCCTGTTCACTGTATCGAAAGTAGCCAGGTGGCATTATCTTATTAAGTACGTACGTGCGTGCGTGGTACAATAAAGTACATTTATATAAACTTTAGTGTACACCACATATTCGTGCTACCTGGCGCCAATGAAAAGCTATGTAAAAAACCCCTGGCGCAAGTGATAGCATGCCAAGACTGTCAACTCCTCAGCTGCTATATATAACATTAATAGTAGATTAGTAGCCAAGGGCTGTAAGGCATCAATTGCAGCCCGAGATATTTAGTCGTCTATAGTTTGAGAATGCAATTGATCCTTACGTCCGAGCTAACTACTCTGCTTTACATCTCGATTATGAGACAAGTAGAAAAAAAACCAGCAGTACAAGAATAAAACATGTTATTAGTTAAAATTTATAGAGAAATGAAAAAATTTTCAAATTCAAGAACGTAATTCAGCTTCGCCGTTCGATATTTAAAATTAATTAGGTACAATCACACCCATCGACATATACGAATTGACATGCCATAGAGATGAGAATTGTGGCTCTCCGAAAGAAAGAGAGGAAACGAAGTTTCGGTCTATCTTTATATGTTTCAAAATCATCAATTATCTATGAGAAAAAAGATGGTGCAAGACCGAAAGCATAAGCCATCTATCTCACTCTTTTCAAACTAAAAATACTGCAGATTATATGCGTAAAGCATGTCCATTAGTACCTATAATTATGTCGATGATTATACCCATACGAGGACAAGGGTGAATAGCGAATCGACCTGTTTTGTCATTGGGCTAAATGCATGATGTCTATTGCCAGTATGATGGTTAGATGTAAGTACGCGAAATTTTTGAAAGAGCGAAAAGTTTTTTTTTTTAATTACTTACCGCCCTAGGGCTTTCCTAGCTACATTATTGCCCTAGAGCGCTAATTGGTCTCCTACAAGCCCCTTTTGGGGGCAATAAGGATCTACTTACCGAATATGAGAGATGCAAAAATACATTAAACACAGCAAAATATACAACGGGTGGCCTTATCGCTTTTATGTGATTTCGTCCAGTTAACCTAACCTTACAATGGACAGTGATTTTCTTGGACGTAAAATTAGACTGTCGCCGAAGCACATATTAAGTATACAGTACACTAAAATAGATCTATATAAAAAACTAACCGTAATATTTCCGTTATTTATTGTTTATGCGAAACCCGAATATAGTTTGCTCAGAATAAGCAACTGAATCGATTCCAATCATTTTTACACCGTGTAATATTTTTCACAATTACATTTAGAAATTGTTGCAGAGTGCTTACCGAGCGGTTAAGATAGACCATAGTACTTGCGCCACGCACAGCTGACGCCAGAGGTCAATGCACCGCGCTCGCCCGCCGATGCGAAGCTTAGACCATATATTTGTTGGGACAATCAAGTAGAATAGCAAGCTCATAACTTTGTGGTTTTTCATTATATCTTTTTGAAATTTTGTACATAGACTCTTTACTTAACAATACTGGACACGTGTTTCGGGTTTCGCAAAAAGAAAAATTAATGTTGTATACAAAACTAACTTATCATTTATCTTACAGAATAACAGCATTATAAAATTCAGTATCATTTCGTTTGTGATTGTAAAATATTGTAACTAAAATTATTTGAAAACGCTGTGTAATATTTATATATACAAAACCATGCCAGACGATATTCTGAGAAAACGCTCAGTGGTAAGAATTGTTTTTCCTAAGGGCCCTACTGGTCCTTTGTTGGTAAAATTGAGCACAATGGCCAAACCCTTTTTTCTTGTACCGTGACGTAATCACCATCCAACCTTTTACATTCAAAACCGAACCGTATCTATAAGCTCGAAAAATAAATACTAACAGGTTAAAGTTACCTCTAGTTTTACTCGACTCTTTAAAGGCTCGGGTTGGTTGCCGTCCCATCCGGAGTCAGGTGCTAAAACAGTGAGATAAACCGACCAAGGCCGGAAGCTGGCACCGCAAATGACGCCACCCGAATTCTAAAGCGGTCTCAATTCGGTCAGGCTATACCTTGCGCTGGAACCAAGGAGGATTGCAGTTTTAATTAAAACCTTTATGAAGTATAGTGTTTATTTTTTAACTCATTTCGTCTCATAGTTTATGTTAATTTTTCTACAGCTGTTTAAAGTTGGAACTAGTTTTTATAAAGGAAAAGTAGGGTAGTTCTAAAAATTATGAAACATTTATTTTTTATCTCGACCTACAGTAATTATGAGATTCTCTTAATGAAGAGAGAACTAGACGGTTATTTGAATGCATGAAAACTTAGAACAACCGGGGCCTGTCTTGTTCTCTTTGTGTTATTTTGGTTACCGCTCTTTGGCATTATTAATCTAAATACTTTTAGTGGTCCCCAAACCTTCAAGAAAAGTCTCGAAGTCTTTCAAGGAACTTTCTATCAACCACTCTCTCAGTTTCAAAAAACCACCATAACATTACCATGACATTTCCCCAGTTCTTTGTAAAATAAAACCGTGGCAACATCCCCCCTTTATTCATAAAAGTTGCTTAAATTTAACTACTGATTAGCGACTCTTTAACTGTATATACATTATTGACGTTTGCACGTCACTTGACTTTAATCATCGTTTATGAATTAAACTCCTTAAACAGTAATATATTTATTCATAAAAGATGATAAAAACTAACGTAATCACAAGTTAACTTTAGGGGTTTATGTTTAAATCCCCCGTACGGAGGACGGGTCTGAGCAGTTGTGTTGCGTTGTATGGCCGGTATGTTGTTGTGTCGGGAGTTTGGTCGTGGAGAGTCTCCCGATCAATCTCCCTCTAGCGCAGCATCGTTTGGTCGTGTTGGTCTGGGGTAAAACATTGCTTCACCTCGATCAACTGCCGTCATCCTTCCTATTCCTAAGTTTTTTATGTGAATAGGCTTAATAAACTAGTGCGCGTTACCATCAATGATTGCATCACTGCTTACCATCAGGCGGGATTGTAGTCAAGCATTAGTTTATAATTATTAAAAAAAAATTAACAGTATTTTAAAACTACGCGACCGACAGTAGGTAAGTTTAGTGTCAGCCTCCAAGTCTCTTCACTGGCTCTAGCAAAGGAAGCGCCAAACTTGCACCGCAGCGACGTAAACAGACCTATACAAATATATTAGCGAGAGTTTATCGACGCTTTTTACTATATCCTCCATTGAGTTTGGTTTAAAAGGATCTTGTTCACTGGACCGTTGTAAAGGATACACTGAAATCTGTGTTAATAGTCGCGTCGGTAGTGCGCTGGCTTAGAAAGGGTGTTTCATACCTTTCAATGGCTGTTTGGGATTATTTCAGGTGGATCGGGAGTGTGTTGGTTTAAAAGTGGGTAAGGTAACTGTTCGCTAGGTGATGTTATGATGTAACTTGTAGGAGGAATGTTGATATTTAGGTAATAATTAGGTGATATACACATAGTAAATATTTACTTTCGTTTTTCATGAATTGCCATACTACTTAGACACACATAGAAGTCATATATTATGTTACATAATTTCATTTGATTTTGTATGAGCTTTGCTATCATTTTCATAGCATCTAAGAGATAAGCATATTTTTTTTTGTTTTTTATAAATTTTAAACTAGCGCTTGACCGCAATCCCGCCTGGTGGTAAGTAGTGCAGCAATCGTTGATGTTAAGGTGTGTTAGAGCTTATTCACTCTAGTCTTGAATATACTTAAATTGTAGGCCGACGGAAACACTGCCGCTGGCAAACTGTTCCAGTTTCTCGATGTCTCGGTTCGTCCGGATCGTAGTGGTGTCAACGTAAGGGTGGAAACTCGCCGTATGACGGTTTGCCCGATGATGGAACGGAGATATTAAAGAATTAAAGGGGAATTAAAGCATGCAATTCCCTCGCACACTCCAAAATGCATTCTATATTTATTGTAACGGACTGACATTTCCCTGTGTGTGTGCACTCGTGAGTTGCAGCTGATAATCAGCGTCAGGTGCTGAGCCGAGTCCCTAGAGGTTATAAGGTGTATTTAATTTGCTGTAATGCCAGTAAATAAACGCATTTTTCTTCCTTTCTTTATTCGTATACTTTCTAAGCTTTCCTCCCGCGGCTTCGCCCGAGTCTAATTCGGTCGCGCTTTTTAGTTTTCCCTCGGGAACATCAATTTTTTTTTCAATAAAAGGTAGCCTATGTCCTTTTTCAGGGTCTAAAGATTGTCTGTGCCAAATTTCATCGAAATCGATTGAGAGTTTTAAGCGGGAAAGCGTAACAGACAGACAGATAGACAGACAGACAGAGTTACTTTCGCATTTATAATATTAGTATGGATTCTATTTATTTATTTATTTAGATTTACCAATGTTCGACCATATTACTTCTTGCAATCATAAACATGATGTTTTAATAATAATTAAATATAATAAACACTTACAGGTAAATTCGACATTAGACAATTACATTTTTCCTTATTATGTACTAGCTTTCCGCCCGCGACTTCGCCCGCGTGGAGTTCGGTTATACCTATCGCGCTTTTTAGATTTCCCTCGGAAATATCAAATTTTTCCGGGATAAAAGGTAGCCTATGTTCTTTCTCAGGGTCTAAAGATTGTCAGTGCCAAATTTCATCACAATCGGTTGAGAGGTTTTAGTGGGAAAGCGTAACAGACAGACAGACAGACAGACAGATAGACAGACAGACAGACAGACAGACAGACCGACAAACAGACAGACAGACAGAGTTACTTTCGCATTTATAATATTAGTATGGATTTTCTATAGAAGGTATCTAACTATTGGTGAAGCAAAGAAGTTTACATTTACATTTAAATGTTAGCAATAACTTTTCGGATACCACTGAGTCAAAATTAAAGTCAACTAAGTCACTGTATTTATAATACATTGATATAATATTAAACAGATATGATATGCTCTAACAAATTAACCAAAATGATCGGAGCAGCAGCACACACATGCAATTTTTTTATTCTGCTTACATTTCACACGTTGGCACAGTGTGAGTGAGATGGGGCGCAATCTAAAGCATAGAGAAGAAAAAGATGGCTAGTGTTTGTCGTTTGCGCTTAAATAGAATCGACGAAAACTAAAGCGACTTGCTGGACTTACCTCCTTTTGTGCGCTTCATTTTCATGCGCTAGTGACGTATCTACCTTAGTTTAATATTATATTAATGTTATAATATTAGTATGGATTACCAGTACATCAATGAACTGATTGATGTGGCTACACAGTTGGTACAGTGGCTGAGCGATGGACTGCTGCGCTACGAATCGCGGGTCCGATTCCGATGAAACAAATATTTGTATAATAATATTAATGCCACAATAATTTATTTGACACAGGACATATGTTACATTTGATCAGATATAGGACACTTTCCAATTTTCTTAATTTTTACTGAAGGCACCTGTGTCCGAATTAGATAAAGAATATCTGTGTCTCAGACATTAGCGCCCTTCCGTGACATAATTCATTATATTACTAGCTTAATTAGACATATTAAGAGGGGACTCTAGTGCCGAGGAATTTGGAAACTAGGTATTGAAGAAACTATTGCCGTCGCGCTGCTTCCAACCTCTCCCGATAAAGTGCGAAAAGGACAGTTGCAGCTCAGGTTGATTTTATCTACAAAAATGTTGACCAAAAGACGTTTCGTATTCCACTGTTTTCTTTTTCAAAACACAACAGATCTCAATTATTTTTATATCAAATTTTAAAGGAAAAGTGTACCTATGCTTCTATTATTGTCTTATTTGTCAAAAACTTATCACATTTGTTTAATAGTCATCTGACCATCACGGTAAAAATGGGTTATTTTTGCATTTTTGAAGTATCGTATATTTTTTATTAAATAAGTTTCGGAAAAAAATCATATGATAGGGGCACGTATAATCACGGTGTAAAATTGTAGAAAAAAAATGCTCTAAAAGTATTATCCACGAAGAAAACAGCGGAATGCGTTTGTAAAATGTGAATACCAAATTATTTAAATACGCTGCGGCAAGTTATACAGAAGTCCGAGGAGTATAACAAACCACTATGCTTGGCGTTTGTGGACTATGAGAAGGCCTTCGATTCGATTGAGACTTGGGCGGTGCTACAGTCTCTCCAGCGGTACCAAATTGACCATCGATACATTGAAGTGATAAAGTGTTTGTACAAAAACGCCACCATGTCAGTCCGTCTCCAGGATCAGGACTCGAAACCGATCCAACTGCAGCGTGGAGTGAGACAAAGAGATGTCATATCTCCTAAATTGTTCACTGCTGCGTTGGAAGATGTCTTCAAGCTCCTGGACTGGAAAGGACTTGGCATCAACATCAACTGCGAGTACATCACTAATCTCCGCTTCGCAGATGATATCGTGGTCATGGCTGAGACCCTGGAAGACTTGGGCAAAATGCTCAATGACCTCAGCAGAGCTTCCCAACAAGTGGGTCTAAAATGAACATGGATAAGACGAAGATCATGTCGAACTCTCATGTCGCACCCACTCCAATTGTAGTTGGTTGCTCTGCACTCGAAGTTGTTGACGAGTATATATACCTGGGACAGACAGTCCAACTAGGTAGGTCCAACTTCGAGAAAGAGGTGTCTCGGCGAATCCAGCTCAGTTGGGCAGCGTTCGGGAAGCTACGCTACATCTTCTCGTCGTCCAAGATACCACAGTGTCTCAAGACTAAAGTTTTTGACCAGTGTGTGTTGCCAGTGATGACTTACGGAACTGAAACGTGGTCGCTCACAATGGGTCTCATACGAAGGCTCAGAGTCACACAAAGGGCAATGGAAAGAGCTATGCTAGGAGTTTCTCTGCGTGATCGAATCAGAAATGAGGAGATCCGCAGAAGAACTAAAGTCACCGACATAGCTCTGCGAGTCGCTAAACTTAAGTGGCAGTGGGCAGGGCACATTGCTCGTAGAACCGATGGCCGCTGGGGCAGCAAGGTTCTGGAGTGGCGGCCACGTACTGGAAGACGCAGCGTAGGGAGACCCCCAACAAGGTGGACCGATGACCTGGTGAAGGTCGCGGGAAGCCGATGGATGCGGGCAGCACAAGACCGGTCATCGTGGAAAGCCTTGGGGGAGGCCTTTGTCCAGCAGTGGACATTTATAGGCTGAGGAAGAAGGAAGAAGAAATTATTTAAAAAGAAATTGTATGAATGGCTGTCTGTTAATAGTTTTTATAGTGTTAAGGATTTCCTCCACAAAAAATGTTAATGTCTAGTACACCTTGAAAAATTTGCATGCTTATATTAAATTGGCAAAACATGTCTTGGTCTAAATTGTATTTTTACCATCTTTGTATACTTACCGTGTTTTATGCAAATAAATATATTATTACTAGCTGACCCGGCGAACTTCGTTCCGCCTTAAAGGCAATATCACATGACTACTTTTTAAATTAGGATAATTTTAAATAAATAAATATTATTATTCAATGATTCTTTATTTGGGAGCACAATCCTGGCGATTCTCCGGAAAACTTAAATGTGCTACAATACTCGCAAACAACATCCATTGGCCCAGTGCGAACGCCATTGCGCTATATTGCGTTATATGCGTATTGAAACGCTGCCCGATTCAAATCAGTATTTGATGAATTTCTTCTTGTGCTTCGTAAATTATCTAGCGCTTGATCTCTGAGGTTTGCTCGATGATTTCGCATTGCCAACCGAGCCGTTTCACGGGCTGCCTCCCCTCCCTTTGCTCTGGTGAGTGAGAAGCACGAAGTCGAGCCATACTAAGGCTACGCTCGTCGAGTGCAATTTCTTGCTCTTCTTCAGTTCTTTTTTTTTGTTTTGGATGGGAAATCATCAAATGACCTCTCCCGCTCTGGGCAGAGCGGAAGAGCGTGTCAGACTTTCATTGACTAAAACCCACCCGTGTTCCTTCACTTGCCTATGCAACGACCAGTGCCATGGTTTCTTTTTTAACCAACCCGCAGCCCTGTGGACCAGTCCTCGTGGACCCCGTCAAGGTGTGCAACGCGCCGTCAACCCGACCCTGGTTCTTACCAGGAGGCTAGCTGCCTATCGCTCGCCGCCCGCAAGCCCGCGTCTACGGTGATCGGGAGTCCGATGTTGCCTCCTGACCAGGGCGCTTCCTGCGGCGGTTTGAGGCGTAAGGGTAGTGGGATTTCCGCTCCCTCACGCGCTCCGCCTCCTCCTTTGCCAGCATCCCTGCTGCACAGAAGGAGGTGAAAGCTTGCCATGCACTCTTGCTCCGGACTATGCCCCGGAACAGGGTCGGACGCCAGAGATCGCAGCCGATCGCCACCACGAGGACACGGCTGTGCTCCACCCAAGCCATGCAGACATCCACCATTTGCTCCACTGTGTCCTCAGGGCGATGCACACAGTGGTCACCCTGGCGTTTCCTCCCGCCTTATACGGAACAGGAACCTCCCGAAACAGCCGTGTCCAGTGAGGACCTACGTCAGTCGGAAGATGAGGACGCCGTGGCGCCTCTCTAGCTACTCCTCAAAGTGAGGACTTTGATGTTTGTGGCGTGCTCAGTGCTGGATTGCGACAATCACACTTTCCATGTCTCTGTCCGCTGTGCTGCAATAAAATTAAAAACGGAGTTATGCCTCCTCTCGTCACTCCCACATGTGGGCGAGGGATAGTGTTTCTCCACAATTTAATGGATGTTATTATACATATAAAAGTTTCTTTTTAATTACTTTGTCTATTAAAAGAAACCTCATCAAAATGTGTTTCGCAGTTTTAAAGATTTAATTATACAAAAGGACATAGGGAAAGAGAAAGTAACTTTGTTTTATAGTATGTAGTGAAGTGGTAAATGGCACAGCAATACAATATTAGAAATTTTGAAGGTGAAGTTTGCTTTGGGGCTTTTATTAAAAAAATTAAACCGGCAGAGAGTATTTATATTCCTTGCTTTAAATGAATGCATCAACATTCAACCGGTAAGACTTTTTTTAATATGCTAAGTAGTGCAGCAGTGTGTTTGTACCATTTTTAGCAAATGAACCGCTAACTTATATTTTGACTGAGATGTTTTGTTATTCCATGTCAGTTGCGTTTTGTTATACCATGTCTTATGTCACGTCACACGGAAAAGACGGGAACAACGGGAATGGGATAAAAAGTATCCTATGTGATATGTCCTTCTCCCAGTTCTTATCTACCTCCCTAACAATTTTGAGCCATACTGGTTAAGCGGTTCTTGAGTTATAAATAGAGTAACTAATACGACTTTCATTTATATACATAGACTTCATTCAAATCGGACCAGCCCTTTAGGAGGAATTCAGTGACGTGCACACGTACAGCAGATTTAGGAATATACCCATGGAAAGCATTGTCATCTACATTTGTAACAAAGATATCATGCCTCTCTCTACCCTAGAGCTCTTGTTTCAGTCTCTTTAAGTTGAATAAAAAATCTTAAATATTTATTTATTTCTATTTATTTTTTTCTCTTTTAGTTCATAAGTACAATTTAAGTTAAATAAAAAAAAATAACATATTTTTTTTTATTTTTTCATCTTTTAGTTCATAAGTACAATTTTCTTTTTAAGTAACTACAAAAATTACACTATAAACTTATCTAAAAACAAAAAAAAACTCGTGATTGGCCGGGTTTGAACCGACGAACACCAGCCATTGCGAGTAGACCATACCTCTATCGACTACGCCACAGCCGCTATGTCAAGCCACGCGAAATTAGCGCCCATATTATGCGTGAAATATTGCGAAAGAGAAAACTCGAAAACATGCGCTTGCCCAGACATAAGACTGAGATAGATCGATTTCTCCTCCCCGAAAACCCCCACATATTAAATATCAGCGAAATCGTTAGGGCCGTTTCCAAGATCACATGCTTCTTCAAGCGATCAGCGCCATCTGCCGGGCTGATTTGTGAATCTAAACGATCCAGGTCACCACTCAAACGCATACAGAAAAATTTATTAAAATCGGTCAAGCCGTTTAGGAGGAGTTCAATGACATACACACGTACAGCAGAATTATATATATAAAGATTATTATTATTATAGAGAAAGCACCACTAGAGTTCCCTCTTAATAGATAATAGAAGATATATCATTACACAGAGATAGTATAATCAAACTTAAAACAAAACAAGCAAAAGGCTGTGTGGAGTGTTAACCTTTCGGTTAGTTATTTGTGAGGGTGCGTGAAACGACTGTGAGAGGGGTGTTAAAAAGATACTTTATTGTAAATATTGAAATATACCCTTTCATACACGCTGTAGTCGTGGTGGCTTAGTAGTTAAAACAACAGCCTCACAAGTATGAGTACGCGGGTTCGATTCCAGGTCAGGCAAGTACCAATGTAACTTTTCTAAAGTTATATGTACTTTCTAAGTATATCTTGGACACCAATAACTGAAGGTGATGGAAAACATCTTGAGGAAACCTGGACTTTAAGTCTGAAATCGCCAACTCGCATTGAGCAAGCGTGGTGATTACGATCAGTCTTTCTCTGTATGAGAGGTGACCTGTGCCCAGCAGTGGGACGATAAAAAAAAGGTTGATGATGATACACGCTGTATGCCCCACAGGTAGTTGTTCCGGGTCTGGGTGTTTGTATATATGAGTTTTATTGTTTGTAAACGCACCCACGATACATGAGCAATTCCTAATGTGGAGAAGGCTT
The DNA here is from genome assembly GCA_017933935.1 of Sesamia nonagrioides. Lineage (NCBI taxonomy): Eukaryota > Metazoa > Arthropoda > Insecta > Lepidoptera > Noctuidae > Sesamia > Sesamia nonagrioides. Next base: position 29,406 of record JADWQK010000056.1, read on the forward strand.
TTTTTGTTTTTAAATAAAAAAGTGATGAATGTTATCAAAGTGAATGCTCAGAATGAACTCTAATAATTTATTTATTTATTTATTTATTTTGGTCCACCAACAACTGTTTACACTGGATGTGGTACATAAAGTAACATGTAATTTTAAAAGGTGACAGAGTAGTGTAACAATCACTTACAGGTGAACTCCACATGCATACTCGGTAGATACCTAAATATCTATGTACCTACCTACATACAAAATTATTTTTAATTGGCTAGCCAAATTCCGCACAGGCGGGTATCAATGATATGACAAAAAAAAAAAAAATGAATTCTACCGTAGTTATTGTAGTCTTCTTCTACTCCTTGTAATACAAGTTTAAAACTGTTTTTTTTTTGTCTCATCCTCACAGATATGACGGTATTCGATGTCTAAACAATATTACGAATGAATAAAAAAAAAAACTTTTTAAAACAAAAAAAAAAACAGTTTTTTTCTCAATTTATACTTAAAATATAATCGTAACACTAAAATAGCGGCCGTTAATATTACAAAAAAAAAAAAATACATATAACGCTCAATTTTTTATTTTGTCGTGTTTACCTCGATATCCATGAAGGCAACGGAGTTTAGCTAGCCAATTAAAAATAATACCTTACATAAACACCTTTTAACTATAATTTTTTTCTCGACTTATTAAACAACATGGCAACATCGATTTCCTCCTACCATTTACAAAACAGCGAATCGATACATCGAAAAGCGTTTCTCCAATAATCGTTTGACCTTTAACAGTGAAATGGGCTCAATGTAAATATTTTTTCAGTCGGATACTTCTTAAAATACTTCGTCATTTACGTTATTACGCTGTTTGTCTGTTCCTTCAGGACAAGGTCGAGATGTGAAACTAGAAATGTACTTAACGGGATCGGATTTAACTTTGAGGGGGACTCGTGATGCCGGAATAATTAGATCCGGATTAATTTAATCGGGTTGATACTGATTTTGGGTAAAGAAAAATATTTTGAGGCGATCTGGATTTGATGTTTTAATGTTCGAGTGATGATTAAACCTTCTTTGTAGAAGTAGAGGTGTTTAGGTGACATTTATTTATTTTTAAAGTAAAGCACAGCCATATCACATACGCCAAATTTATGCAACAATAATTTTAATAACTAAAGGAATAATTTACATGACAATAACGCCGGATATAGCATTGATCATTATATATCTTGCTGCCTTGAAAAGTAAAAGAAGCTAAACTATAACTAAAATAAACTATATAGACTAAAGTACATAGGATGGTAGCAAACATGAACAAAAGTGAAGTACAAAAACAGTAATTTAAGTTTAAAAATAACAATCCATACTAATATTATAAATGCAAAAGTAACTCTGTCTGTGTCTGTCTGTCTGTCTGTTACGCTTTCCCGCTTAAACTTTTCAACCGATTTTGATGAAGTTTGGCACAGACAATCTTTAGACCCCGAGAAAGGACATAGGCTACATTTTATTGAAAAAATTGATATTCTCGAAGGAAATGTAAAAAAGGCGATATAACCGAAATCCACGCGGGCGAAGCCACGGGCGGAAAGCTAATAATTTATAAAGATTAAAAGCATTCCTTTATTAGTACGATGAGATCACAAGACTCTCGTTACTCAATTACAGATAGGTAGATTTATAAATCAGTCGACCAAATACCTCTGTACAGATTGTATGTCTTTCAAATATAAATAGTTATGTGTTTATGGAGTTTTAATGAAGGAGCCTTAGAACACAACTTACACTAATATAAGAGGACACAACACTGGTGACCCCGACGTGATCTCATCGTACTAAAAAAGGAAATGTGCTGCAGGCACAGCATCTTGGCAAGGATATCGTACATTTCTTTTAGAATAACGGTAGCTTGTCGCTCTGATGGTTAACTTTGACCAGAATATACGTGTAAGGATATTTATATCATTATCATCATCAACAACAACTTTTGTATCGTCCCACTGCTGGGCACAGGTCTCCTCTCATACAGAGAGGGATTGAGCGTAATCACCACGCTTGCTCCATGCTTGTTGGCGATTTCAGACTTAAAGTCCAGGTTTCCTCAAGATGTTTTCCGATATTTATATGTTTACGTAATATTTACTGGTAGAAATTAAATACGCTGACTGGCCTTAAAATAATAATAATTTGTACAACAATGTAAAAAGGGAGGGGAAGAATAGAGCCATAAAAATCCTTCCGCATCTTTGATAACAGGAAAAACCTTAAAAGGCATTGTATGACAATGCTGATTCCATATGCCAGACATCTGGTCACATGAAGAGTCAAACCAACCAAAGTGGGCTCTCGGACCCCACGCTCGTAGAGTTTCACCCCCAAATACCTTGAACATACAAATTTCAATAAAAAATGAAATATTTCATACTATTTTCATTACAGAGTCAAGTTTTTTCGCTATTAGACGGAGTTTGCACAAAATCCAAAAAGTATTGCCAAAAAAATTTATTCAAGCTACCTGGTCAAGCGAACCCTCTTTAAAGCGAAGACGTTTCCACCAGCCGTCGGGTAAACATCAACAAATTGATCAATGTTGCCACTATATTGCGTAGCGCTCGGGTTGTCGTACACTTTGAATACCAAGTGGCTCGGATTTATTTTACTATAGGCCTAAAGCATACGCTGCGTGGGCGAAATGCTTCAAGATTAAAGACTGGCGGATTTAACTTTGTGCGGTTCATGTTGACTCTTGGAGAATAGTGGTGGGCCAGTGAAAACCTACGTGACTAATAGGGTATTTGACTAAAAAAAACTAATTATTCCGTCAGTCAGATTTCCAAAAAATACTAGACACGTATTTTTTTCTTTTTTCATATAAACAAAAAAATGAAGACGACACAGCGCGTTGAAAACTCGTGTGACATCAGTGCACGCTTCACTTTTTAGCGAGCAGTGACGTCACCAGCCACCACTCCTGATCTTTGATGCCTTTTATATTTGTCATTTTTTATTGATTTGATAAAACAAAATATACGTATCCAATATTTTTTTATAATCTGAATGACGGACTAAATGGAATATTATTTTTTTACCCAGGTAAGATCCCTATTGGTCGTTGGTTCGGACCCTTTTATTGTGTAGATGGGAAATAATCAAAGACCTCACCCGCTGTGGGCGGAGCGGAAGGGCGTGTCAGACTTTTACTGACATTAAACCCACCCGTGTTCCTTCACTTGCCTTTGCGCTAGGCACTGGTTTCTCTTTCAACCAACCCGCAGATCTAGGTCCGAACCGAAAAGGTGTTTTACTTTTCGTAAATTTCTTCATCATCAAAACTCTCAGAACGGGGAAATAAACAACATTTTGAAGACAGGCGGCATCTACCAAACCGCAGTGGTCCCGAGTGTTCGGTTACGGCCTGCTCCATCTTACCGAGGTGGCCTGTGTTCCAGCAATAGACACAGGTGACCTTTTACACTATATGCTCATCTGTAATGATTGGTATCCATCATTCTGCGTCACGCATTGCCCATTTGCGTCAATTATGACGCGCTTAATTACCCACATAAGTTTGCTTGCACTTAAGTACCCAAGTATGAGGTACGAACCACTGTCATAACAACTGAAAGCTTCTTGTTTGGTAATTAATCTTTTGGTAGTTATGGCTACACTACCGATAGTAATGGAGACTGTATACTTATAAGGAGTGAGTCATGCACTTGTTTTTCCCGCAACGACGTTTTAATATTTTACAATAGTCCTGTTAGTAGAGATACCACTCAGAATTTCGTAAACCACTATATCTGGCTTTCTGGATTATAGAAACTAACTGGAGTTTCATAGTTTTTTTTTTTTATAAGTTATAAACTAGCACTTGACCGCAATCCCACCTGATGTAAGCAGTGATGCGATCATTGGTGGTAAAGCGCGCTAGTTTATTAAGAGCCTATTCACTCTAGCCTTGAAGACGCTCAAATTGTAATGTGACGGAATCACCGTCGCTGGCAAATTGTTCCAGTCCCTCGATGTACGCGTATGTATGTGTTCTATAATCCAGACAATAATGAATATAATCCGTCATAATGTTGGATAAAGTGTAAGGCTAAAGTGGGCCTGGGTGGGTCACACTTGTAGGATGCATCCAAATGTGGCCACAGTCGATTTGGACTCCTTTCTGTTCGACTGGGCAGAGAAGGCATAGCACAAAAAAAGATGGAAGAATTGGAGGCCTTTGCCTAATAGTGGGACAATATAGGCTAACAGTAAAAAGATAGAAGAAATCGTCTGATTACAATTTAGGTGTCTTCAAGGCTAGAGTGAATAGGCTCTTAATAAACTAGTACGCTATATCATCAACGATTGCATCACTGCTTACCATCAGGTGGGATCGCGGTCAAGTACTATTTTATAACGTTAAAATAAGGTATTCTTAAAAACTTACTAACTTTGGCTCCGAGGCTTCGCACACTTTGAAGTTGTAATTATCCCACAAGAATGTATTACCGAGATTAAAAAAAGGTGTATGTGTTAATTGAGGTTATAAAACGAGTACAAATTTCAGTCAAAGTCGTTGAAACGTTCACGCATGATTGATAATAAAAACGCATTTTTACATATTTTATGGTATTGAGCTGATTTTCGACAGATTTAGTATAGAAGAACTGTCAAGGATTCAAAACCTTGGTTAAAATTTTCCGGTGTTGAAAAAATCACCTAAGGGTTATTTAGGTCCAGGATAATTTTTTATCGCTTTACCATCAACGATTACATCTTTTTTTTATATAAGTTATAAACTAGTGCTTGACCGCAATCCCGCCTGATGGTAAGCAGTGATGCGATCATTGATGGTAAAGCGCGCTAGTTTATTAAGAGCCTATTCACTTTTAGCCTTGAAGACACTCAAATTGTAATGAGACGGAAACACCGTCGCTGCCAAATTGTTCCAGTCCCTCGATGTACGCGGTATAAAAGAGGAAGCGTAACGCTTCGTCCGGGTCGCAGTGGTGTCAACAACGTAAGGGTGGAAACTCGCCGCACGACGGGTCGTCCGATGGTGGAACGGAGATGGGGGAATTAAATCATGCAATTCCCTTGCACACTCACCAGAATGCATCCTATAGAAGACCGAAAGGCTGCACTGCTTACCATCAAGCGGGATTGCGGCCAAGCACTAGTTTATAATTATTAATAAAAAAAAGAATTCGTGGTCCTGGCGCACCGGTATGTGAAGGAACTCGGGTGGGTTTTAGTCAGTAAAAGTCTGACACGTTCCGCTCCGCCCAAAGCAGGAGAGGTCATTTGATGATATCCCGTTATCAAAAAATGGAGGGTAAAAAAGGTCGACTTATTTCTTTCATAGTGAATATATAATAGATCTTATATTAAAGATTACTATTTTAACATGACAGCATCCTCGTCTCCGTCCATCGCTACCTCTTTACCGTATCCTATCACTTTGGACCACACACAGCCCCATCGCACAGTCAGCATCCACGCTTTTATCACCTTTGTGGCAAAGGCGGCCATACCTTACGCTTAGGCCTCTAGAACCGCGAGATATTGGGGATTAGAGTACGTTTGTTCTCAAGAAGAGAGCCTGTGCAGCAAGTGTTAGCTTTGTTTGCGGAAATATGAAGGATTTAAGGGAGCGGGGTGGGATATTGATTCTGTTTTATTTTTAAATCTTTTTGTGTACTTGTGGCGACATCTACGCGGAAATCCATACTAATATTATAAATGCGAAAGTAACTCTGTTTGTCTGTCTGTCTGTCTGTCTGTTACGCTTTCCCGCTTAAACCTCTCAACCGATTTTGATGAAATTTGGCACAGACAATCTTTGGACCCTGAGAAAGAACATAGGCTACCTTTTATCCCGGAAAAAAATGATGTTCCCAAGAGAAATCTAAAAAGCGCGATATAACCGAACTCCACGCGGGCGTAGCCGCGGGCGGAAAGCTAGTAACATATATACAACGTCCCGACATCAATTCGACGGCATCTGGCAGTTACACTTCATCATCATCATCGTCATCATCCTCAACCTTTTATTTTATCGTCCCACTGTTGGGCACAGGTCTCCTCTCATACAGAGAAGGATTGAGCGTAATCACCACGATTGCTCAATGCGGGTTGGCGATTTCAGACTTAAAGTCCAGGTTTCCTCAAGATGTTTTCCTTCAGTTACACTTGAAAAGTTTTTTCTTTTTGCTATCATGATTGTTGCGATGCTGTTGTCACAACTCGCTGTCTTCCTGGCTCATTTTAAGATCTGTTGCATCAAACAACCGGGTAGCGCTTACGGATTAGTAAATATTCTGTAGTATATTTGTTTACGACAAAAAGCTGATTTTTCCACTAAGACTTCTGTGGTAAGTGCTTCTACTCTTGTAAGTAAGACCTGAAAACTTGAAAGCTTTCCTTTTGTAGTTCTGACATGGATCCCGAGATTTCCGACTTTTGAAAAGTCGATATACTCTGCGTTAAGCGTTTTATTGGCCTTCGTATTCTGTTTGTATCTAAACTTTCGTAGAAATATATTTATGTGTTTGTTTGATATTTATTATTGTTTTTACTATTTTTATAATCCATACTTAATATTATAAATGCGAAAGTATCTCTTTCTGTCCGGCTTTCACGCGAAAACTACTGAACCGATTGTAATGAAATTTGGTACACAGATATTCTAGAGCCTGAGAAAGGACATAGGCTATAAAACATCCCGCTATGATCAATAGGAGCGTAACAGGAACAAAAAATGTTGCGAAAACGGGAGGAAACGCGGACGTACACATTGCTCCCATTATTTTAACAGGCGCTTATTTTATATCAACTGAGCTCTTTAGGTTCGAAACTTACGCGGGTGAAACCGCGAGGCACAGCTAGTAATGTTATAAATAACCATATTGAATAGTGTAATGTTTTGTGTAAAAATCTGAAGTGAAAACTTTGTAAAACCCATAAAAGGTAGTCATATTAACTTAGCCATCGTATTTTTCCAAGTATCTCGGGGTCAGTTTCCAGTCTAACCGAATGCAGCTAAATACCAGTATGATATAAGAAGTGATTACCTATTTGACCACACACACAAAAACCTAACACGATATTGACAGCCTTCGTGGTGCAGTGGTAGCGAACGCAGCCGCTGCGCAAGGAGGCGCGGGTTCAATCCCCGCGCAGTGCAAATATGAATGTTTGCACTAGTCTGGTCGTGGCTCGGAAAGCACGTTATGCCGTTGGTCCTGGTTACCACACGAACATCTAATGGCAGTACTTCTCACATGTCATGTGCTGAAGCGTCGTAAGAAAATCTCTTTGAATATTTTATAGAATTAACAGGATGAAACTATAGACAAGAAAACAGATTAGCAGAAATCTTCCCGCTATTTTCGTCACAGGAGTTTAAAAAAAGAATTCTAAAAGAAAAAAAAAAGCCGTGTTCGCCCCGAGTTACAAAATTTGATTATAGCCAATCCGAGGTGGCGTGAGGTTACGTAGGTACGTTTGATTGACTAACGCCTTCTGACGTGCGCCGTCAGATTTGTTGCACACTCTGGAAATCCACAAGAAATACGTTTACAGTTAGTGAACTAGAAATAAAGGGATAAAATTGGAAATTGGTTGTGATGTCTCGTTTATTTAAAGCAGTGTTGTTCAATCTTTTTTATGCACGACTCACCGCCGCTTCTAACTTGGAATATCAGTATGTTACTGATGTTATTGTGCGCATAAGTGCGCATAATAAGAATCTTCGTTCTTCCAATAATTGTCTTCCACGATGTCCTTCTCACCGCACTGGTTTTCTTAAATCTTCATTTCTTGTCCACGCTGTTTTCCTTTGGAATGATCTTCCTCAGAATATCGGGACGTGGACAAGTCAGTACACATTTAAAGTTAAAGCTCGGGAATATCTACGTAAGAAATTGGCAGATTCATCCCACATATAATTTATTTATTTTTTCTCTATCTATATTTTTTTATCTCTCTCTAATACTCTATTTTGTATGTTTGTAGTTATGTATTTTTTACAATATTTTTAATACTTTTTTTCTCTTATTTAACTTTAATTTATTTGCACCTACCATGTTTGTCTCTGCATCACCTCAAGGTAGACTGGTAGAAAGTTTAAATAAATAAATATTGTACCCAATGTTGTCTGTTGTGTCTATTGAAATATTAAAAACCACTATTGCCACAATCAAACACTAAAACTTTGAAATGTTTAATTTTATTTATTTATTTCATTTCAAGCAAAAAAGCGCTGCACTGGCGCTGCCTAGCATTCTATGCACCAGAGATCCGCAACACATGCGCATCGTCGCTTGAAGGCAGTTGGTGCATTTCTCCGTGAATATGCCCGAGGCGCTGCAGTGGCGGGGCAGCCTCAGCACCGCCCTAAACGCTTTATTGAACTGGATATGGAGAAAACATTTCGAACCTCCTATGATTTTAAAGAAACGGCGACATCCTAATAGTATATTAGTAGCCAAGGGCTGTAAGGCATCAATTGCAGTCCGAGATATTCAGCTAGCAGATACGCAGCAAGGGTGCCTATACTTCGAGGATGCAATTAATGCTTACACCCGAGCTAACCACCCTGCTTTACATCTCGATTGTGAGGTAAGTAGAAAAAAATCGGCATTACAAGAATAAACAATATTTAAAGTAAAAGTTTTCTATACCCGCTTTTATTCCATCTTTTTTTCTTAATTATTTCTTGAACGAAATTGAGCTTCGTCGTTCGATATTTAAAATTGATAACTATTATACTCACACAAATACAAGGCTGAATAGCAAAGCGACCTATTTTATCATTGGGTTAAATGCATGATGTATATTGTCAGTATGATGGTTAGATGTACGCGAACTTTTTGAAAGAGTGAAGAACTTCTTTTTATTACTTTTCGTCCTAGGGCTTTAGCAGCTACATCCAAGAGCGCTAATTGGTCATCTACAAGCCCCATTTGGGGGAAATAAGGACCTACTTACCGAATATGAGAGATGTAAATGAGGTTTGACGACCCACTGAGGTGTGGCGAATCACACGTTGAAACCCTTGACGGAGTTCTTGTAAAGACATAAATTAATACATAGGTTGTTAAGCCTGCACCATTGTCGACGGCCTCTTCACTTAAATTACACTGATTCAAAGCAACTGAGAAAATCAAGTTTCTTGGTTGTGCGTTTGCAGAATTACGAGTAGTAAAGTTATTGTAATATCGGAATACCAAACTCATTGTAGTTTTTACAATGTCTTCATCGCTAAGCTCAGACGTAGCAAAAATGAAGGCGTACCTATTCATTTTTGTTTTTACGCACGTTTTTATTCTCGCTTAACTGCGACCACAAATACGATAAAATAAGCCCTAAAATAAATTACAGAAATCATACTTACGAGATATTCTAGTGAAAAACAACATTTTCACCAAATTCTCGTGGCTAATATTACCCGCTTGGCATTTTTTTAATATAACCCAGTGGCGTCATTGTTACAAGTCATTATACTTCTTTTATAACAATTTCCATGTAACAATAATGACTATTACAAACTATATATAATTTGCTGATTCGTTTTACTATTTCTAACACCCGATTTTAACACTGAATCAAGTATTTATTGCTTAAAACGTTCAAACATTTATAAAACATTCACCATGCTTTTCCGCTTGATCAGCAATAGTTAACCGACTTCAAAAAGGAGGAGTTTACTCAATTCGACTGTATATATGCTTTTTTTATCTGTATTTGTTCGCGCATAACTTCGTCGTTTATTGACCGATTTTGATAATTCTTTTTCTGTTGGAAAGAAGACGTTCCCAAGGTAGTCCCATGATAAGGATATCAGGGTTTGATGGTGGAAGATCAGAGAAAACAAGGGGAACTTTCAAAAATTGCTGGGGCGACTAGTGCATTTCTTAGCATTTTCATTAAGTATTTTAAAGCACTACAATTTAATAAAGGTCTGGAGTAGATCTGATGATGGAGCCGGGAGACAGTCGAAGGAACTCCTCACAGCAGCTACCTTGTGTTTGGGCTCGATTAATTTGTATTGATAAGAACTTTACACCTAGATGGGTTGTGACTGTCATAACTCCTCAACGGTTTAAAGTAGCTACTTTGTGGCTGGACTTCATTTATTTATATTGATGAGATCTTTGCACCCATTGGGTTAAAATAGTGATCTGCAGTAAATTTGATGATGAAGACCATAGGCAGTTGAGTTTACTTTAATTTTTACCCGTAAGTAGAATACTTACGGGTAAAAATTCTTCTTCTTCCTCAGCCTATAGATGTCCACTGCTGGACAAAGGCCTCCCCCAAGGCTTTCCACGATGACCGGTCTTGTGCTGCCCGCATCCATCGGCTTCCCGCGACCTTCACCAGGTCATCGGTCCACCTTGTTGGGGGTCTCCCTACGCTGCGTCTTCCAGTACGTGGCCGCCACTCCAGAACCTTGCTGCCCCATCGGCCATCGGTTCTACGAGCAATGTGCCCTGCCCACTGCCACTTGAGTTTAGCGACTCGCAGAGCTATGTCTGTGACTTTGGTTCTTCTGCGGATCTCCTCATTTCTGATTCGATCACGCAGAGAAACTCCTAGCATAGCTCTTTCCATTGCCCTTTGTGTGACTCTGAGCCTTCGTATGAGGCCCATTGTGAGCGACCACGTTTCAGTTCCGTAAGTCATCACTGGCAACACACACTGGTCAAAAGAGTCTTGAGACACTGTGGTATCTTGGACGACGAGAAGATGTAGCGTAGCTTCCCGAACGCTGCCCAACCTAGCTGGATTCGCCGAGACACCTCTTTCTCGAAGTTGGACCTACCTAGTTGGACTTTCTGTCCCAGGTATATATACTCGTCAACAACTTCGAGTGCAGAGCAACCAACTACAATTGGAGTGGGTGCGATATGAGAGTTCGACATGATCTTCGTCTTATCCATGTTCATTTTTAGACCCACTTGTTGGGAAGCTCTGCTGAGGTCATTGAGCATTTTGCCCAAGTCTTCCAGGGTCTGAGCCATGACCACGATATCATCTGTGAAACGGAGATTAGTGATTTACTCGCCGTTGATGTTGATGCCAAGTCCTTTCCAGTCCAGGAGCTTGAAGACATCTTCCAACGCAGCAGTGAACAATTTAGGAGATATGACATCTCCTTGTCTTACTCCACGCTGCAGTTGGATCGGTTTCGAGTCCTGATCCTGGAGACGGACTGACATGGTGGCATTTTTGTACAAACACTTTATCACCTCAATGTATCGATGGTCAATTTGGCACCGCTGGAGAGACTGTAGCACCGCCTAAGTCTCAATCGAATCGAAGGCCTTCTCATAGTCCACAAACGCCAAGCATAGTGGTTTGTTATACTCCTCGGACTTCTGTATAACTTGCCGCAGCGTATGAATGTGGTCTATGGTGCTAAAGCCTTTTCGGAAGCCTGCTTGTTCGGGAGGCTGGAAGTCGTCAAACCTGCGAGCGAGACGATTCGTGATGACCCTAGAAAACAGCTTGTAGACATGGCTCAGGAGGGATATCGGTCTGTAGTTTTTCAGGAGGGTATTGTCACCTTTTTTGAGAAACAAAACCACCACGCTCCTGTGCCACGCCTTAGGCGTTTCGCCTTTAAGAATGACGGAATTAAATAGCTTCTGAAGCGCTTTAAGAACCGGTTTGCCACCCACTTTCAGAAGCTCAGCCGTAATTCCATCATCTCCAGCCGCCTTATCGTTCTTGAGCTGTTTCAGGGCCATACCAATCTCGTACAGGCTGACATCCGGGATATCGTCGGTGTAGTGTCGGGTTAGTCTGGCTCTAGGATCATTAGCCAGGCTTACAACAGGTGCGTGTGTTGATGTGTATAACTCTCCGTAGAATTTCTCGATCTCACCCAAAAGCTCGGGCTTGGAAGTGACGATCCTACCATCCCCAGTCTTCAGCTTCGCAAGTAGATTCTGTCCAACAGACAATTCTCGTGCGAACACTTTGGAGCCTTTGTTCCGCTCGATAGCCTCTTTAATACAATTTGTATTAAATTGGCGTATATCGCGAGTCAGAGACTTTGAGATCTGTCTGTTAAGGCATCTGATGCGCGAAGCGTCATCAGGGGATTTTAAGATCACCTCCCGTCTTTCTTCCATTAGCCGGCGGGTGGGACCGGAGATCTTCTTCTGTCTTTTTGAACGGAGGGTTTTGTAGAACTTAGACCCTTCCGTTTGGAGAGTTTCCACAAACCTGTTGTTGTAGTCGTCCACATCTACGCATTCACCGAGGCATTCGAAGCGGTTTTGTAGTTCGATCTGAAAGCTCTCGGGGTTTTGGAGTTGTGTTGACGCTGGACGGAGCGTAGACTTCATAAGTCGAGAGCGTTCGAGTCTAATGTTGAGGTTCAAGATGCCTCTAACAATACGGTGATCACTCCCGGTTTTTACCGCATGGATCACGGAGACATCGTTGAACACTTGCCTTCTCGTTGACATTATGAAGTCTATCTCGTTTTTGGTCTGACCATCGGGGCTGAGCCAGGTCCACTTGCGGTGCAATGGTTTCTTGAAAAAAGAATTCATCGCAAAGAGTCCTTCCCTTTCCATGAAATCCATTAGCATCTGACCTCTGGGATTCCGATTTCCAACTCCAAATTGCCCCACTTTCGTCTCGTCCGCCTCTCGCATGCCCAGTTTTGCGTTAAAGTCCCCCATGACAACGGTGTAGTGGGTTTTGGAGGAATGTATAGCTCTACTGACGTCCTCATACATGGCCTCCACCTCATCGTCAGAGTGTTTAGACGTCGGGGCGTAGACCTGTATAACCTTTAACGAATATCGTTTTGTTATTTTCAGTACAAGGTACGCCACCCGAGTCGAAAGGCTCCCGACTTTAACCACGTTGTTCACGAGGGACTTGTGGACAATAAACCCGACACCACCCTGGGAGAGCTGGTCGCCTTCCCGGAAATAGAGCAGGTTGCCAGACTTCAGGATTATCGAGTCCTCTCCCTCTCTTCGGACTTCAGATAACCCCACAATGTCCCAGCGCAACCGGCTCAGTTCTTCCTCCAGTTCGACAATCTTCTCATCGGTCCGTATGTGCGCGTGTTAAATGTTGCCAGGGCCAAAGGTCGTCGTTTGTGATGGTAGCCGGACCTCTGCCGGAGATTCTTAGCACCCCTTGCTCCGCCGTAACCGAGTCCGCTACCGTAGACTGGAATAGCGGAGCTGCCGGGGACTAGGGGCCTGGGCTGTATCGTGTGCATCATTGGGGGGGTTTGCCATAATCCCCACGCTTGGCAGGCGGGTTGGGGATCGCAGTGATTTGATATTACACAGGAGAAGCGCTGCTGCCCGCTTCCCTGGTGATTTCCCTTAGTCGCCTCTTACGACACCCACGGGAGGATATGGGTTGGTACAATTCTAGGCCCGGTACCACACGGGTAACAGTTACGGTAAAAAATATAACAAAAATACGTCGTTTCCCAACTACATTTGCGTCAGCTTCCAGTCTGACCGGATGCAACTGAATACATAGTACTTTTAACAACTAAAAAGTGTAAAATAAAAACTTTTTTTACAAAAAAATAACCGGAAATTTTAACATAGCTTTCTATAATGAAAAACGGCAAAACAGCAAACTGACTCCAACAAATAAATCCAAAGTAATTTATACCTATCCAGTCATATTGAACTGTTAAGTCTGAAGTTAAGGTTAATATTTTAAAAGTTAAAGTTAGCCTGGCGCCGACATATAATAATAATAATAATTTATTTATATAAAGACAACAATGGTCCAATGGTTAGTAACTTATCTACTAAAGGTTAACACTTAAAAACTAATCATGCCTGCCGCACAAGAAATGCTAACCAGTGCTTAAGCACCGGCGCACCGTACTTGTCGGCCATGGCTTGTAGGATGCTGTTAGCGCTGGTCCTAGTTTTACCTAGCAACGAGGCCGACTTTTTCCTCATGATGACATCAAAGTCATCAACCCACGCCAAAGCGAACATCCCGGACGTACTGCAGTACCTAGGTAACCCTAACAGCACCCTAAAACCATCGTTTCGTGGCCGGCTGCGTGACACCAGTCAGCGAAACACGACACCGATGATCCGTGTACAGTAGTTATAGTTGTTATGTTAAAATTATGTATTTATAGTTTTTTTTTAAGTTTTAATAGTATATTATTGTTTTTGTTGTGATATTTGAGTGTCTTCAAGGCTAGAGTGAATAGGCTCTTAATAAACTAGTGCGCTTTACCATCAACGATTGCGTCACTGCTTACCATCAGGCAGGATTGCGGTCAAGCGCTAGTTTATAATAGGTAAAAAAAAAAGAAAAAAAAAGTATTTTTTATATATTAGTTTACTTACTTGTACTTTTATGTTATAGTTTGTATTGTATTTTCTATGGGCCCTAGTGGCTTGAATTAAATAAATAAAATAAAAAAAATAAATAAAAAAATGTTTATTCAGCAACTTAAATAACTTATGCTAGTTACATTTAGGAGCATCCTTTTAAACAATTAATTTGCTTGTGTTAGGATTCTCCGCTCTCCGTAAGTTATACAAAAACTTAAAAGTTATTTTAGAAAACAAAATATATAGAAAACCTAAAAGAAATGCAGAAAAAAAAAAATACAAATTGGATTAATACTTCGCACGCTGGAGTGTGATACGGTTTGATGTGAGGGTGTGTTTGTGAGAGTGAAAGTGTGGGAGTATGTGCATGTGTTTATGATGAGAGTCAAACTGTGGAAGTGTGTATATGGATGTGTTAAGAGAGTGGTAATGTTGGAGGAGCAAACAGATTATTAGATTTGAGTGTATTTGAGACCATGGTAAAACGATTGCGTATATGCCAGTTAACCCTGCGACACGGTCTTGGGATCGGTAAATGATGCAACACATCATTTACCATTAACTGCATAAAACATTCTGGTTTAGTTTATATTTATATTTTTATTGACTGTACAATATTTTCTACCTCGTCATAGGTTTTAGTTTCCAGCCATGCAGTCATTGTGTTTTTACAGTCACGGTAAGAAAGTGAATAGATATTGAGTTATTCGTTTAGTAGATTGTACAAATAAGATGACTGACTAGGATATTGTCTCTTGCGAATGCTGACCTGGATGCTACAGGGGGAGCAACCGGGTTCCTCCGTCTGCTTGTCGTCTTATGTGGCTTGTAAGGCAATGATTTATGTTTAATTAGAGTTGTATTAAGTACATAAAGCTTTCTAACGGTCCAGAGTTCACATTCCTGATAAAGTCTCTCTGTTGAAAATCTCTAAGGTTTAAAGAGCATGACCTTCAGTAAAGACCTTTGTGCTCTCTCAAGGTCCAGAAATTTTATTTTTGTTGCACCACCCCAGGCCGGAAGACAATATGCCAGTACGGATTGTACTAGTGCCGTGTATATCTGTAGCAGAAGACTTTTAGAAGTTATGTAACGAAGTGTTTTAAAGGTCCAAATAAGTTTCCTTACGCGTTTCATTATTAATTCTATGTGCTGTTTCATTATTAATTCTATGTAAATAAATATGTATGACATTATTAAAAGTCAATTTCTCTAGTATCTCTTTAAACTTCTACGTCACAATATTCCTTATTGAGAATCTTTAGAAATAAAGATTCTCAATAAGGAATATTGTGACGTAGAAGTTTGACGTAGAAGAGACTGTATCTGTCCTCCACAATCCAGTTTGGTGGCATTTCATGAAAATGATCACTAACGACGACGACTTTTTTTAAATTGGTTTGTGTTCTTTTGCCTTTATGTTTTTTTTTTATAAATTATATACTAGTTCTTGATCACAATCCCGCCTGATGGAAAAAGCAGTAATGCAATCGTTGATGATAAAGCGCACTAGTTTATTAAGAACCTATTCGCTCTCGCCTTGAAGATACTTAACGCTGGCAAACTGTTCCAGTCTCTCGATGAACGCGGTATAAAAGACGAGGCGAAACGCTTCGTCCGAGTTGTGGTAGTATCAACAACGTAAGGATTTATACTCGCCGTACGACGGGTCATCCGATGATGCAACGGAGATGTGGGAATTAAATCATGCAATTCCCTTGCACACTCTCTAAAATGCATCCTATAGGTATAGAACACCGACAGGCTGGCTACTCTTCGCCTGTGCTCCAGGCTTTGGAGACCGATTTGAGCCAAATCTGGGTCGCCAATAAGCCTCTTCGTACGCCTCTCTATCGAATCCAAAGTTGCCAGGTGGCATTCAAGTGATATTCAACCTTAAGGTGATAAAGCAATTACAAGATCCACTATATAAAAGTCTTCTACTGATTTAATTCTTCATCCATATAATTTTGCTCATGCCAAAACTCAAACACGCACAGGATTGTAATTTGAATGCCAACACAGTATGAATGGTTCCATAGACGGCAGAACCTCAATTTAATTTGTCGTGTACTTTTGATCCCATTCTAATTACTCCGACACGTTCGTCAGATCTTCCATTTAAAACTGCGTACGTCCACAAAGGTCATGTCAAAAAAGATTTTGGAATTGCTTTGAGTTTGAAACCAGACTAAATAAGAAATACTTGTATTAAATTATACGATTTGGTGGTGTGGTATTGTATTACTTTTCATTTTACACAGACAGCCTCCGTAGCGTAGCGGTAGCGGACGCGGCCGCTGCGCAAGGTGGCGCGGTTTCAATCCCCGCACAGTGCAAGTATTTGTATGCATGAATATGAATATTTGCTCTGGTCTGGTCGTGCCTCGGAAAGCACGTTAAGCCGTTGGTCCCGGTTGCCATACGAATTAAAAAACGAAAAGAAACAAAGTTCGTGCAAACCTCTGCGCTGCCAATGGAAAAGTTTTAGAAGTGGCAGAGTATTGGTCCAACAAGATCTATACTAATATGTAAAGCTGAAGAGTTTGTTTGTTTATTTGAACGTGCTAATCACAGGAACTACCGCCCTGATTCGATTTAAAGAATTATTTTTGCGTTGGATAGTCCATTAATTACGGGTTGTTGGAGCCCTCAAAAGTCCAACAATTGGTCTAACTGCAATGCTTCGATGTCGTCTTCGGGTTGTGGAGGTCAGACGGCAGTCGCTTCACGGAAAATGTCGAAGTTTAGCCATATCAGCAGTTGGACTGGTAAAGCGGACCCTAGACTCCAAAGCTGAAAAGGTTTCGGATGCGACTGGGATTCACACTGCGATGATGGTGATGACTCTTTTCATTTTACGTACTTATGTCAGGTATTCTTGGTTTACTCTTTCCATTGTTTTTAAACGACTTGTAAAATTTCCATAAAATATTTGCCTACATCAGTACTTTGTTAGATTGACACGTGGGTTCGACCGCACTTGGTGATGGGGCTCGATCGGCATGAGGGTGTATTATATATCATATTGTTTATTGCGATGTCTGTTCCCTAGTTTCAAGTATTATATCAATATCTAGTGTCTGGGTAATTGTGTAACCGACTATCAGTAGCAATGGATTTAATTTTGATATTTCAAAAACATTCGTTGAGTTATTGATGTTATTGAACAGACTATATATTTCGAGTAGGGTTGTAACGGAGCTTCGCCTCCGCTTCCGTTACTGCGGAAGTTCCGCAAGAAATCGTATCTTCGTTTCCGCCTCCGCCTCCGCACAATTTTTGCGGAGTTATAACGGAGGTTTATTTACGTATTTATAAAATAAATAACGGGCAAGCTGCGACGCTCGACAACCGTCCGGTCGCGTTTGAGCGCGAAATTGTCAAGAATCAACTAGTACGAGGCGGGAATGCGGTAAACACAATTTGTTTCTCCTTAATTTTCATTACAAGAAGGTAATATTTTTTTACCAAATATACTTTTATAAATATACTATTAATGTACGTATTTAAAATAAAAATTTGTTTAAATTAACCATAAATTTCAATTTTTTCTATAGGTATGTATTTTCACCTCCGCCTCCGTTAACCTCCGCATCCGCGGAGGTGAGACTCGTCGCCTCCGCATCCGCCTCCGCCTCCGCTAACAAGCCTCCGTGACAACCCTAATTTCGAGCATATGGGGTAATGGATTAGCAATTGGCTTCAGTATGATTGAAATTGATAATAATTGTGTGTTATGCAATTAGGGTGCAGAACTATCTGAGATTAACACAATGTTCTTACTACTCCAATTAATAAATTACAAGGTGAAGAGATTAGCCAGATTTGATAATTAGGTATTACCTAAAGAGGTTTTCTGCTACTCTGCTTATCGCGGGTTCGATTCCCGCACGGAACAAATATTTGTATAGCTTACAGATAGTTGTTACGGGCCTGGCTGTTTGTGTGTCACTCTAAATGTTGGTAAACGCACCCATGATCCAGGATTAATTCCTAGCGTGGGGCAAAATTTAAAAAAGAAAAGAAACAAAAGTTCCTGCAAACCTCTGCGCTGCCAATGGAAAAGTTTTAGAAGTGCCAGAGTATTGGGCCAAGAAGATCTATACTAACATATAAAGCTGAAGAGTTTGTTTGTTTATTTGAACGTGCTAATCACAGGAACTACCGCCCCGATTCGATTTCAAGAATTATTTTTGCGTTGGATAGTCCATTAATTGAGGAAGGCTTTAGGCTATATAATAACACGCTGCGATCAATAGGAGCGGAGCATATAAAAAATGCGGACGGAATCGCTCGCGGCCGCTAGTGTAAAATATAGTCGTGCCATCAATGAGAAACACCCAAAAAGGTGGTATACGTTTTTCTATATGCGTCTTTATGATTGAACGTGTATCAGACGTGGGATACGTATAACGGTCGTGGGATCGGCTGCCCTTAGTGATAGGGCTCGCTGGGCAAGAGCTTGAATTTTCAAGTATTTACCGGCACGGACATTTCTTAATAGACTACCAGTAGCAATGAGTTTAATTTTAACAGTTCAATAACATTAATTACGTCATTTATGTCGAGCAGACACATTTTTCGACCATATGGAACTATAGTCAAAATATACCTTATTTGGAGTACATACGTCACAAAATATCGAAAATGTCGAGTTGGATCATTTTTGCTGAAAGCGGTCCAATATACGAGCGCGCTTTACCATCGACGATTGCATCACTGCTTACTAGCAGGCGGGATTGTGGTCAAACACTAGATCATAATTTATATAAAAAAAAAGTATTAATTTGTGCTGCAAGCGCGCCTAACATCTAAATTCAAATTATTTTTCTCACTTTTATTCCCAAAACCTCAAACGCACCACTTAAAAAAGTAACTTCGATTCAAAATTTTCTGAGGTCGATTTAATTTACATAAACCTAGATCCAGCTTTTCTCACGGTAAATAAATGAAAGGTTACGTGTGAAATGTAAATAAAACCTTAACGTAATTAGTAGGTGGTGTAAGACTTGGCAGAATGTTAATCCAGGTTGAAACGCTTGAAGGATTTCGTATTTAAATTGAGGTGTACTACTTTAATATACATGTATACTCTTTGCTGTAAGGCTATAATTATGATTCTTTGTGAGAAAGGTCTACAATTAATGTAGACTTTTAAGAGGCAGGTTAATCTGTAGTGTATTCAGGGTGGAAAGGACAAGCTCGCCGCCTGGTATTGACCAGGTCCGGGTCGATTATTATTTATTTATTTATTTTCTTAACCTAGCTTACAATACATTGAGATAAAAGCCATGCCCCACAAAACCGTTTTCACGGTTTGTCTGTGGGAACGGAACAAACAGTGTATCAACAATAATTAATTATTACTAGCGCGCACATTTAAATTAGTATTTACCTAAGAAGTTACATTATTTACAAATATTAGGTCTTACAGAATCGCTTACAGACTACTGAGTAAAAATATTTTAAGTGATCTAGCAAATTTTCCTTTTGTTACCTCTTATGTCAGCAGGCAATTGGTTGAGCCAATATGGTACACTTTTGTCCAGCGTTCGGTCGCCAAAATAATTGTTAACAATGGCGTGTTGTGTTCTACGCGCACCTCTATCAGTACGCAATAAAGGGTCACGGGTTCACCGAAAGAGTTATCGTAGCTCCTGATACAGGCAAATGAAGGAACACGGTGGGTTTTAGTCATTAGAAGTATGACACTCCCTTCCGCTCTGTCCGATATAAGTTATATCTTGAACGTACCCACTGATCAACAGCCAATTTCCGTTGCAACCGTCGATTGGATGCGATAGTTTGATTTACAATAACCAAAAACAGAAATGAAGAGACCCGTGAAAGGTTCAAATTGACATAGCTTGTAGAATTGCCAAACACGCAGAACAGATGGCAGATGAGGCTGAAAGGTTTTGGAATGGAGACCGCGTCTCGAAATACGCCGTTGGCCTACCATAGGCACACCTTGTGTGTACGAAAGCTCCGGAATCAAAAAGCCGCTCATTGCTGAAAAGAGAACCAATCCAAGTGGTGATGCTTCGAGGGAGCTCTTATGTCTGTCAGTGGAGGTTTTTCTTTGACAGCCTCCGGGGCAGGTGGGGTGCGCAGTGCAAATATTTGTATGCATGAATATGAATATTTGCACTGGTCAGGTCGTATCTCGGAAAGCACGTTAAGCCGTTGGTCCCGATTACCATACGAACATCTAGTGGCAGAAGTTACGGGTTGTCGGAGCCCTCAAAAGTCCAACATTTGGTCTAATTGCAATGCTTCGATATCGTCTTCGGGTTGTGGAGGTCAGACGGCAGTTGCTTCACGGAAAATATCTAAGTTTAGCCAAATGAGCAGTAAAGCGTAAAAGTAAAGCGGTAAAGCGGACCCCAGATTCCAAAAGCTGAAAAAGCCTCGGATGCGACTAGTTTTAACGCTGAGATGATGATGAGTGGAGGTCTTTCGGCTTTAATGTTCATGATGAATCCAAGACATTAATTTAAACATTGCCATTCAAACGTGAACATCGGCATTACTAATTACACAGCTCCATAATCATAACTCACACAGCTATTTAAACGAAAACAATGCAGAGATAAACATGTACTCATTTATACGCACGATCTACGATAATAAATCCTGAACGTTTGAGTGTCAAAAGTGTTATGGAAATATGAGCTTATACTGCGCTGGTATATGTGACTGGCCACAATGTTTCCACTCCGTAAACCAACATGTGTATGCTGACACGTTTCTGCTATAAAATAGGACTGGATAGACTTTAAAATAGTGCTTTCTTTGTGTGAGAAGAGGCCTATGATATCTGAGGTCTATGAGACAATCATAGGCTGTTTATCATCATTATCATTTCAGCCGAAAGTCCTCCACTGTCCGACATTGGCCTCCCCCAAGGATCTCCACGACGACCGGTTCTGCGCCTCCCGCATTCAGCTATTTCCCGTGACCTTCAACAGGTCGTCGGTTGTGGTTGTTGGAGGCCTGCCTACGCTGCGTGGGCAGGCCCCTAATAACGTGGAGGTCCTACGGGCAATGTGCCCGGGCCGCTACTACTTAATTGTTGCGATTCTTCGGGCTATGTCGGTTGCTCGCGTTCTTCTGCGGATCTCCTCATTTCTGATTTGGATTTGTTATCGTTATATAATTATTATTAAATACCAGCTGCACTCCGTAGTTTCACCCGTATAAGTTTCGATACCGTGGGAATATTGGGATATTGAGAATCCCATAATATGTTAACCTAGTTATAAACTATTTGTGTGCCAAATTTCATCCAAACCTGTTGATAAGTTTATGCGTGAAAGAATAACGAACATCCAACTATCCATACTCGCAAACTTTCGCATTTATTCATAGCTGGAAATGAAATGAAATGAAATCGTTTATTAAGCAAGTAGGATCACTGATCACTTTTACACGTCATGTATATTTTTTATTTAATTTTTTTAACTAAATGAAGCCGGCATTTCCTAACTGACTACCTCTGAGAAGAAATAGCCGAAACAAACTCAGGGATCATCGTCTTTTTTCAAGTCCAGACATTAAAAATGAAAATGTTTACAATAATTTACCTTATAATTACACATATTGCTTAATAACAATGCTTAACAGAGCGCGCAGCTCCGTCCCAAGCTTTTTTGTCTTCTAAATAATCTTTGATTTTATAATACCCCTTTTTGCAAAGTTTGGCCTTTATATGGTTCTTAAATCGTTTAATGGGTAAGTTTCGAATGTCCATGGGAAGCTTGTTGTAAAAGTTGTAAAAGTGTATACATTGACCCATGAACAAGTTGCCTACTCTGTAGAGACGAGTGTGATGTACAGCAAGATTGTGTTTGTTCCTGGTATTTATATTATGAATATCCCTTATTTTCATAAAATTTGAGATATTTTTATGAACATAAGATTTTCAAATATATATTGTGAAGCTACAGTCAGAATGTTCACCTCTTTGAACTTTTCTCTAAGAGAATCTTTAGGACCAAGGTTGTAAATGGCTCGAATAGCCCTCTTCTGTAAAACAAAGATGGTATTGATATCCGCACAAGTTCCTCAGAGAAGAATCCCATAAGTCATAAGACTATGAAAATAACTAAAATAAACAATTTTGGCTGTATCCACATCAGTTATCTGTCTAATTTTCTTAACAGCAAAGGCGGCAGAACTGAGTCTACCCGACAGCTTCTCAATGTGAGGACCCCATTGTAACTTGGCGTCAATAGTTAATCCAAGAAAAACTGTCGACTCGACAGGGATCAACCCTACTCCATTCAGTTGCACATTGGTACTTAACTGCCTGACATTTGGCGTAGAAAATTTAATGCCTTTAGTTTTTTTTTCATTTAAAAGGAGGTTATTTACATTAAACCAATGGTCAACTTTAGAGAGTGCATTGTTAACTTCGTCAAAATTTGTTAGCTGACGCTTGACTTTAAAAGTAAGAGAAGTGTCATCCGCGAACAATACTATGTTGTGATTATCCCTCACGTGATGGGGTAAGTCATTAATATAAATTAAAAACAAGAATGGACCTAGAATTGAGCCCTGCGGAACGCCCATGGTGACCACAGATCCTGCAGATCTCTTGCCATTAACATCAACCCTCTGGATTTGATTATTCAGATAAGAAGTCAGAAGGTCGAGAGCTCTGTCCCTCAAACCATAATGGTACAATTTCCTGATAAGAGTATCATGATGTACGCAATCAAAGGCCTTGGACAAATCACAAAAAATACCAAGAGCATCTTACGATTCCTCCCAGGCCCCAAATATGTTCTTTAGCAACGCCACGCCCGCATCTGTAGTTGAACGACCCTTTGTAAAACTAAATTGTTTCACGTGCAATAAATTGTGTAAGTTAAAGTGCCTCAACAACTGTTTCAAAATTAATTTTTCAATAATTTTACTGAAAGTTGGTAATATCGATATTGAGATTATCGATATTGAGATATATCGATATCGATATTGAAAGAGTTTAAAGTCGCGCCTTCTTTACACTAGACTAGCGACCCGCCCCGGCTTCACACGGATGCAATGCTGATACTAAATACACTACAGAAAACTGTTAATATTGTATAAAAAATAGCGGCCCGCCGCTCCCGCTGCCCCGGACGGAACCCGACGCCATGCAATTTTTAAATCTGTAATATCTTTGAAAATATTCATTTAAATCATATGCTATAAAGGGCGATATAGATCTATATTAAATCAACAATTTATTTAAGGTATTAAATTGGATAAGAATTAATGCTGTATTGGTCAAAATTGCTTCGAGCATTAGCCAGATTTTGTGGTGAAAAGAAAACGACAAAAAAAATCTTGTGGAATATCCATAAGAGATAGACATATTTATCGCGGGATTTTATGTAGACCTTTTTAATGTGTACAATATTTAGTACATTCTTTTGATAAATATCTTAGGGTTCAGCCTGCGTTTCACTGCAAACGCGGAAAAAATGTTATTATTTACGACATCACATTAGAAACCTCAAAAATAATAGTATTTCTCTGCAATTTAATAGATATACATTAAAACTTCCTCTTGAATCACTTTATCTATTAAAAAAACCCTATCAAAATCCGTTGCGTAGTTTTAAAGATTTAATCATTCATGGGGACATCGGGAAAGAGAAAGTGACTTTGTTTTATAATATGTAGTGAAGATACCTCTGGCCTACAATGAGACAATGATAGGCTGTTTTTTTTAATGATTATAAACTAGTGCTTGACTGATATCCCGCCTGATGGTAAGCTGTGATGCAATCGTTGATGGTAAAGCGCACTAGTTTATTTAGCCTACTCACTCAAAAGAACTGAGTAAATAGGAAGGAAGACGGCAGTTGAGCGAGGTGATGCAATGTTAAACCCAAGACCAACACGACCAACGATGCTGCGCCAGAGGGAGATTGATCTAGAGACTCTCCACGACCAAACTTCCGACACAACAACATTTGGCGCATCGTACCCGGCACACATCGCAACACAACTGCTCAGACCCGTACTCCGTACGGCTTCACCAGGCATCATGCCGGCCGGAGCACGACGAATCGCTTGGCGGAAAGACTTTGTCTGGTGGGTGGTAACTTCTGTCGGCAGCCGATGTTATGGCCTACCACCGAGAAAATTTGAAAACCGGGAAAATTGTTATTCATAATATTATTGTTTAACATACCTATACATAACTTTATTCTATAAAGCCTTTTTTTCTCTTATACTCCTCACACTCCTTTTTGTCATAAGCTACCGTGGACCAATGATGTTTGAAGATATGAAGCTCGTTCCGCCATCTTAGGTCTTCCTCTATGTCACCGGTCGTTTACTGGAACTCACCTGCTGGTTGATTTAGCCCATTAATCATTCTAAACATGCTCTACCCAGCTCAGCGTAAGCTTTGCCTTTTGGTTGTTGTTTTTGACTCCAAGAATGCTGCACTCTATTGGTTGCTGGCAATTCTGAATCTTATCCTCGACTTTACTATTACTCACTAACTGAAATCCTTAGCCGAATTTTCAAAGACCAAGTTTCACAAAGCTTGTTTGAAATAGCCCAGATGATCTAATCACATACAACTATTAAGAGACTAAGTCCACAAATCTTACATCTTGGTAAAAATTTATGACCTTTCTTTTTCATGTACGGAACGCTTGAAGATACGTCCATATTTATACTTAAACAGAACCAACAAGTTTATAAAAAAAGTATAAAAAACCTAATCAAAAATAATGTTAATAATACCTAATACATTTTAAAACAGAAATTCAATCAATCACGCCCCGAGCCGTATATTGCCAGTTATAAATAAATTTTCAATAAAAAACCTGCCAACTTATCATTTCATTCCAAAATCCGTTCTTATCCGGATGTTAGCGGTTTTGGAAGGAGATTTAATATAACGAATATTTTTATAGAGTGTCTACTTTATAAGAATATTTAAAAATATAATATTATAAATGGAGAACCATTTTTAATATTATACTTTTATGATATAGAATACAGGATCATGTTTTAAATATTTATTTTTAACCTAATAACTGAGAACATAGTTGTATGAAAATCAGCGTCAGGTGGCGTCACAACCATGGAGCAAATATAGGTCACAACACAACCTGTGTTTGTGTAGTGACATTATGCTCAGCCATGGTCCCCATATACGCAATTTTTCTTCTATCTTCTTTTCTTTCTTAATAATACCCTTGGCCTAATCTCTTTTTACTATATTGACAGCATAAATTAATCGCGCGCTGAAGTCAAATAAAGTTATCGCGTGTGCGTGCAATCTGCAGTGAATCCTGGTTGAGCACGCCTCAACAAAGTCCGAGTCTTCCCACTCAAACGCCGCCCCGCTATAACTCAGCAAACAATTCTAGTGAATCAACTTTAAACTAATTTATTAACATCGAAGACGTTGTTATTAACACCATTGAGTGGCTCAACAAACAGTTACTGGCGAAGGAACACAGGCTTCTAACGTCATTATTTAGTCCAATTTGTAGAATTAGCCTGATAAATGTGTTTGAATTAGCGTTTTCGTAGACCGATGCGCGCGCCGTAGCTCGTAGCGGCTGCTACGGTGCCATGAGCTCAGTGTTACCGCGCCGGTTGGGATAGCCGCTACGTTCGCGCCGCGTTTCGCAATCGTTTACGTATTTGAACCTTCGTATGATTGGTGACGATATCTGTGATTCGTTCTTGTGTTGATAGTGTTGTGTGTGAGTGACTGTGAGTTTTTACGAGGTAAGTTTTATCGATAAGTTCTCTATTAGATTAATATAATATGTTTATATATTTTTTGGTATTAATGTTTTATTATTTTTTTTTTAAATTCAATTTGTCTAATGTTTATTATAATTAGGTCATCGGTAACGTTTCGTGTTTTGATGAAATGTCTTTGAAATAAAAATATTACAATTTACGAAACTGTGATTTTTAGTATGTTTTCCTCATATGAAAAAAATGTTTTCCTGATACTAAATTTGAGGAAAAAGGTTATGTACCTTTATATTTTTTAATTTGGCCTTATAATATTTTCATAAACGTATTCCATAAAACCGTCTTAATACTGAGACCGATGGACATGTATTACTTGCGAGAACTGGATATATTAATTATATTTTAGAGATTGAATCCCAATTTATACACGATTACGGAAATAAATGAAGCACAACTGAAAACCTACAAACTAGAGACAATAATAAATTAAACTATCCAATGAGCTACTATTTAAAATACTTTTGTCACTATTCCTAGTTCAAGTGTGTCAAAACCCCTGGTCGGCCAATCTTTAGTTCACATTTAGTTTGTTTCAAAAATCCTTTTTTGTTTTTGATGCTAGGGTTCATTTTCCAGAGTTTCCATTTATTGGCGTATTGTTATCTTCATATTGTATAAGGACATAATTAAGCTTCTTCTATAATTGAATCTTGCGGCAACTCCCAGGGATTACATCAGGTCTATCGGGTGGAACGAGTTATAAAATTGATTTTGATGAGAATACAGAAAAAAATGGCATTATTGAACAATAACTATGTACTAAATTGTTTTTAGTATAGTATATAAATTGATTGCTTCGGGTTGTGGAGGTCAGACGGCAGTCGCTTGACGGAAGATATCGAAGTTTAGCCAAAATTAGCAGTTAGACTGGTAAAGCGGACCCCAGACTCCAAAGCTGAAAAGCTTTGGATTACACTGGAATTAACGCTGAAATGATAATGATGATTGTAGCTTTGATGTAGCATTTTTGTGATTTGTTGATGTGTGAGTTGATGAAAAGTAAGTCTTTTCCAGAAGAATAGTGAAATTCTAATGTTAAAGAAAGTGTTAAATGTTTTTATTTCTGCAATTAGGTTTGTGTAAAAACAGTGCTTTTTATCCAACTTTACTGAAAAGAAAGGCTGAAATAAACTCAAGAGGTCGCAGTGAATAATAAAGAGCAGACAAATTCTTTGTCAGATCATTGAAAGACCATATAGATTGGTCTCTGAAGTGGTCTTATGAGGACAGAACCACACAAATTGAGTGGATTTGTTTAGTAATTTGTTAGTATTAGTGCAGTTCAACTTAAAACTTAAGGAATTAACTGAACATAATTATAAATTAATAATTTCGGACTTGATATACTTATGGTAAGCAAATTAGAATTTTCACATCTATGAATTGTCAAAAAAAGAAACCAGAAGGCAAAGCTGGACCTGACAATTTGAACCAATTATGCAAAACTAAAATTATTAAAAGAAAGGGTGGCGATTTTTGTTAGCCCCTTCAGGCCTAACAGTACCGATTTGCGTTCATTTAAAAAAAGGGCTTGCAATACAAGTAGAAGAAGCATATGCAATAAAATTAATAATATACTGCGATCAGTAAACTGTTAGCTAAGGATTGTGTTCATGGCAATATTTACTTAAAACCATTTAGCGGTTTATTAGGAATCGAGCTTGGTATATAATGGGTCTACCATTATTTATTGAACATAAGCAAACTATAGTTTTATTCAGTACTTTTGTCGATTATGAAGGTATCATCATGTGCCTAGTTTCTTTCCAATTATATTGTGGTTGGCTTTCAGTCTAACCGGTTGCAGTTGAATACTAGTTTTAGGAGCGGCCATGAATTAATCCATACTAATATTATAAATGCGAAAGTAACTCTGTCTGTCTGTTGGTCTGTCTGTCTGTCTGTCTGTCTGTCTGTCTGTCTGTCTGTTACGCTTTCCCGCTTAAACCTCTTAGCCGATTTTGATGAAATTTGGCACAGACAATCATTAGACCCTGAGAAAGAACATAGGCTACATTTTATCCCGGAAAAATTTGATATTCCCGAGGGAAATCTAAAAAGCGCGATATAACCGAACTCCATGCGGGCGAAGCCACAGGCGGAAGGCTAGTCCTAAATAATTTTAAAAATCAAATAAGTATCATCTCATATTTTTACAATGTTCCAAAATTCGCCAAGGCCATAAATATATAATACCATTTGCGTCTTATTATATTTCTAAAAATTAAGAATTATCTAAATATCCTGTGCGCTATGAACAATATAATTATTTCAGTTCAGCCATTAAGGAAGCATTATATACTAAACACACATAATTATATTAGATATATAATATACTACGCTTACATAAGAGGCTGAAACAGAAGTTAAAAATAAATATAATCAGTAATAAAGAAATATAAACGTAATTAAACTCACTTCAATAAGTATAGAACTCAATGAAAATTTTCCTTTTAGCGAAAATATGTAAGCGAATGGCTTTACGAAGAAAATAGCTTTGGATGTGGTAAAGGAAGAAGGCGAGTTTAAAACTGTAATAATGTACGTATTTATTTCATTTAATGGTAATACCAAAAATGTATAAGTCATTGTAATGTTATAAGTTTATACTAGGAAAATGTTTATTCATATTCATCATCATCATCATCATCATTTCAGCCGAAAGACGTCCACTGCTGGACAAAGGCCTCCCCCAAGGTTCTTCACGATGACCAGTCCTGTGCCTCCCGCATCCAGCGGTTTCCCGCGACCTTCACCAAGTCGTCGGTCCACCTTGTCGGTGGCCTACCCACGCTACGTCTTCCGGTGCGTGGTCGCCACTCGAGAACCCGTCCGCCCCATCGGGCATCGGTCCTACGGGCAATGTGTCCAGCCCATTGCCACTTTAGTGTTGCAATTCTTCGGGCTATGTCGGTTACTCTCGTTCTTCTGCGGATCTCCTCATTCCTGATTCAATCGCGGAGTGAAACCCCAAGCATAGCCCTCTCCATTGCCCTTTGAGTGACTTTGAGCCTTTATTCATATTAGTCAGAAGAATTCGTTTTTGGATAGTAAATTAAGTGTATACATTTTAAATACGTTGCCCCACACTACCCAACTAGCAAAACAGTCTCAGAACTCGCACTTAATAAGAGCGGTCAGCTTAAAGCGCTCTTATATTTGTATTAGAACATACCATCGATCCTATATTACTCTTAGACAAGTATGGCCTCAAGAACGCTCAGTCTCATATATGTATAAGAGCATTTAATATGACTAGTTGCACTTGAGAAAAACTTACTCTTAAATTGAAATAATCATTTCACTTTATTGTGCGTCGCCAGTAACGTGGAAAGATATCGACGTAGTGTCATGATAGGTTACTTTTGAAATGGACAGCACGATTGGCGCAGTGGTTAAGCTATAGGACTGCTACGCTGCGTGTCGCGGGCTCGATTCCCCCACAGAACAAATTTTGTATGACCTACAAGTAGTTGTTGGTCTAGTTGTTTGTGTGTTTATATGTTTGTAAACGCACCCACGATACAGGAGAAGCTCCTAGTGTGGGCAACATTTATAAAAAAAAAACATCAAAACCAATTTGCTGTTTTAAAGAATTGTCCAATACTTACGCGTTAAGAATGTACATATAATGTATGCAATATCGGACTTTTTATACAATAAACGACGACACACTACTGCGCCAGCAGGGGGTCTAAATCATGTTTGAATTCATGACAACAATGTGGAGTTTTTGACGGGAAAGCTAAGATGAATGTCACACTCACTTTTCATTGGACTTTTAAATTATTTATGGTGTCGTTTACTAAATAAAAGCGCGTGATTTAAGTAGTAAAAATTGCATTCAGTGAATAATTCATAATGAAAATTGAAATATCGCAGTATAGTGACCACATCATGGTTTACATCAAATCCCCCGTAGTCGGCTCACGCGGCCATTTTTTCAACTGTCATTGGCGATATTCGCCATTAATGTGAAATTTTTTTTTTAAAGAATTTCTATAATTTGTTACACGTGTTATTGGCAAAATTGTGGTATCTAACCACAGAGGCCATTGAAGTGTTGAAGTAGTATTTATTCACTGTAAAGGAAAGAAAAGAAAGACAACAATGTGCCTGACGTGTCATACAGAATTTTATGGATTCAACGATATTTTAAATTGACTAAGATATAGACTACTTATCAAATAAAACAGTATAGATAACCTTTCACTCAGTATGAGCAAAATGTTAAACACTCGTGAAGAACCACTAGTTGTCGTTGCGATATATTAAACTACTTTTTGCCTAATTACTTTGCTTACCTATATATTCAGTATGTAGGTATGTATCATTTTGAACCAATTGATACCATTTTGACTTTATTTTCCATTTTCTGACTGGAGAACCTATTGCATTGATCACAAAGGTGATCCTGATTGTGAAAAATTTATAATGGAAAAATACAGTAAATTTGCATAACCGAAGTATAAAACCAACGAGGTAGTTGCGTAATAAACTATCAGTAGCAATGGGTTTCATTTTGACAGTACAACAACATTCATTGCGTTATTTACGTTTTTGAGCAGACACCTGTTTTGAACATATGGAGCAATCAAGGTGTTCGTGGTGCGCATACCGAATTGTTTTCTGCCCATCGTCAAAAGTCGGAAGACGACTTCTGGCCGCAAGATGTGGTATTCCGTCGCTTCCGCGGACAAATCGCACAGAATAGCATGAGAACGTGCTAGTAGTAGCGTAGGGGTTTCATTCGCGGTGGTAGGCCATAACATCGGCTGCCGGCAGAAGTTACCACCCACCAGACAAAGTCTTGCCGCCAAGCGATTCGTCGTGTTCCGGCATGATGTCTGGTGAAGCCGAACGGAGGACGGGTCTGAGCAGTTGTGTTGCGATGTGTGGTGGGTACGATGCGCCAAATGTTGTTGTGTCGGGAGTTTGGTCGTGGAGAGTCTCCAGATCAATCTCCCTCTAGCGCAGCATCGTTTGGTCGGGTTGGTCTTGGGGTTAACATTGCATCACCTTTTTTTTTTAAGGCTGTGGTAATGTATTTACGCACCGTACCCCGAAGGGCGTGTGTGGTCGCCCAGCCGAAGCCGGGAATACCCACTAAACCCACAGCGGCACAACGACATCGCCTGAGTGGCGGGGTCATGGGAAAATGGCACAGCCTAACTACCAATCCCCCGCCGGCGATTCCCGCCTAGGGCAGGCCCACAGTGGTCCCTCCACTCCACAGGGAGGGGCCGGGCTGGGTACGTCTTTTGTGCGAGAAGACGCAGCAGCCAAGGGTTTTTTAGCGAGGTGTCCTTCCTCTTAGCCCCACTCGTTTGCCCGGAGGCAAACGGGGCCCCCAGCTCCTCTCAATGAGGAGACCGGGTTGCCCGACGGTGACCCGGAGTTCGGGTCACGTCAGCCACCTCGAGTGGTGGCCGACCCGCCGCACGTGTGACCGCCGAAGCGGTCCCCGCATCTGGTTTTGGTCCGCGCCGGTAAACCGGTAACCCCCATATCTGGGGGCCGTTCCCCTATCCGCCACCTGGGGACGCGTCCGATGGCAGGCCAGAAACTGCACACGGAACATTGCATCACCTAGCTCAACTGCCGTCATCCTTCCTATTCCTAAGTTTTTTAAGCGAATAGGCTTAATAAACTAGTGCGCTTTACCATCAACGATTGCATCACTGCTTACCATCAGGCGGGATTGCAGTCAAGTACTAGTTTATAATTATTAAAAAAAAGCACTATTTTATAATACAAATATGGGTATGATTAGGTTGAAGTATTTATGTATGGGCCTGCGTCGCCTGAAATAAATAAATGAATTAGCAATGTGCATCAAAATGAATCAAACTAATAGAATTAGTGTGATAAGCAATTAGGGTACCTTTTATATTAATGGAAGGTACTTAGGTAAGGCCTGTAGATCTAGACAGCAAAATTTACAATACAAGTTAAAATGGAAACCTCATAAAATATTTCGAATTTCGGTGCGGTTCAAAGCTTAGGCTTTCTCTAACAATTTACATTATGTCAGTTGCTGGGTACCCTTCTTCAGTTTCGACCTGCTGTCAGCTTTATTTCCTCCTTCCATCAGGTAAGTTGTCTCCCCCGATTTCTTTCACCCACCCTTGGACTCCGTTCTGTCAATACCTTGCTCCACTTTCCGTTAATGTCATGAATCGATATCTTTTTTAAACAAGGCTTTAAAAAAAAAAAAGTTCCCACACTAGCAATTACTCCTGTATCGTGGGTGCGTTTACAAACATTACAACTAGCTGTAGGCCATAGGACTATACAGGTCTGTAGGGTATTGAACCCGCGACACGCAGCACAGCAGTCGATCGCTCAACCACTGCTCCAACTCTGCTGTGCTGTTAAAACAAACCTCTACTCTTAGATAAGTAGCACCACGAACATTCCTTATATCCTTCGGTTCAACTAATTACGTCTGTGTTAGCGGTAGGTTCACCACAAAAGCTTAATTTCGTACTAAATAGTTACGTAAACTATTATGCTACAAAACTACTCCACTAGTTTGTGGTCAAATAATTAGGAATCTTCTATGTAAAAGATTTTGGTCTACAATTCTAAGGCTTGATAATCAACTGAGCGCCAGTCAGCAATGTTTTCAAACGGTTTTCGATATTGTCTATAATGTCAACTCAGATGCAAAGTATCGTTTTTTATGAATTATAAACTAGCGCTTGACCGCAATCCCGCCTGATGGTAAGCAGTGACGCAATCGTTGATGGTAAAGCGCACTAGTATATTAAGAGCCTATTCACTCTAGATTGAATGAATAGGAAAGAACACGGCAGTTGAGTGAGGTGATGCAATGCTAAATCCAACAATGCGACCAACGATGCTGGGCCAGAGGGAGATTGATCTGGAGACTGCGGGGACGCCCGAACCAAGGGATCGCTATCGGGTCCTCTCGTCCGGTCGCCAACCGGTACGATGGGGTCATCCTGGGATTTTTCGCAGTTGGCGGGGCAGCCTTTCATGTGTGGCTGGCACACTACTGGGAGTTGGGACCCCAAGTACCTGCGGTGGGCCAACGGAGCACCGTGCTTCGGGTCCCCGACCAAACTCCCAACACTACAACATTTGGCGCATCCTACGCGTCACACATCGCAACACAACTGCTCAGACCAGTCCTCCGTACGGCTTCACCAGACATCATGACGAATCACGACGAATCGCTTGGCGGCATGATTTGGTCTGATGGGTGGTAACTTATGCCGACGGCCGATGCTGTGGCCTTAAAATGTAGTAGAATTATTAATAAGGGTACAGAAGAAATATTGTTTATTCTGTACAAACAAGACGATCATTATGAAACAATTAAACAAAATATATTATTACAAAGTAGCCAAAAGCCTCTTATTCTAAACATTAAAAGTTTGGCGTTGATTCCCCTGTTCAGTCACAAACAAAATTATTCAGTTCATCTCTGTTTTTCTATATCATTAAGAAAAGGACAGTGGATAAAATATAAGATTACTCCTGTCAAGTTAAGATACTTCATAACCCATATACAGTTGAGACGCGATAAAAAACTCAGCTACTAAAAATACGTTTTTTGGTGGTTGACTGGTGCTCGACCGCAATCCCGTCTGATAGTAGGTAAGCATTGATGTAATCGTCGATGGTAAAGCACGCCAGTTTATTAAGAAACTATTCACTCTAGCTTTGAAGATAATTAAATTGTATTTAGACGGAAATACCGCCGCTGGCAAATTGTTCCAGTCCGCCGATGTACGCACGAGAAACGCTTCGTCCGAATCGCAGTGGTGTTAACGACGTAAGGGTGGAAACTGGCCGTGCGACGGGTCGTCCGATG
This sequence comes from Sesamia nonagrioides, assembly GCA_017933935.1. Taxonomy (NCBI): domain Eukaryota; kingdom Metazoa; phylum Arthropoda; class Insecta; order Lepidoptera; family Noctuidae; genus Sesamia; species Sesamia nonagrioides. The sequence goes on from JADWQK010000056.1 coordinate 63,366, forward strand.
GTGGAACGGAGATGGGGAAACTAAATCATGCAATTTCCTCGCCCACTGAATCACGCAAAATAAGTCCTATAGAACACCGAAAGGCTAGCTACTCATACAAAAAAAAAAAACATTCAATGCGAAAAAAAAACAAACAAAAAAAACATTCACCAAAAAAAAAAAGCATTCAATACGAAATATTTTAGACGTGACGGTTTAAATGTATATTTCACACTCTTTTATGCAAAAAAATACTATAAAGATTTGAATTAAATTTGGCAATCTTCTCTTCTTCTTCTTCAGCCTATATATGTCCACTGCTGGACAAAGACCTCCCCCAAGGCTTTCCACGCTGACCGGTCTTGTGCTGCCCGCATGCATCGGCTTCCCGCGACCGTCACCAGGTCATCGGTCCACCTTGTTGGGGGCCTCCCTACGCTGCGTCTTCTAGTACGTGGCCGCCACTCCAGAACCTTACTGCCCCATCGGACATCGGTTCTACGAGCAATGTGCCCTGGCCACTGCCACTTAAGTTTAGCGACTCGCAGAGCTATGTCGGTGACTTTGGTTCTTCTGCGGATCTCCTCATTTCTGATTCGATCACGCAGGGAAACTCCGAGCATAGCTCTTTCCATTGCCCTTTGTGTGACTCTGAGCCTTCGTATGAGGCCCATTGTGAGCGACCACGTTTCAGTTCCGTAAGTCATCACTGGCAACACACACTGGTCAAAGACTTTAGTCTTAAGACATTGTGGTATCTTGGTTTTGAATTTGGCACTCAGATGGTTTATAACTAGAATTAACATATAGAATATTTTTCCCCGCTATTCCCGCGGGATGCTAATAATTAATAAAGTATACATTTAAATATTTATAATTATTGTTTTACAATTAAGCCGTTACTAAATAAATCAATACAATAATGGTTAATGCAAACTAAAATGACGAGTTAATACAAACATTAACTGTTTGATGATGACTTTAATTAAAATCATTAATAATTATTGGCCCACGTTTGGTAATAATAAGTAGTTATACATTTAGTTTCAATACCTAACACAATAATGCTAAAACAGCAAAAAATACTACACATTTTTGGTCGCTATTTAGTAAAAGCGAAAAAATTATTGTTGTACTCTTTTAGAAGACGCAATTCAATTGCAAGATACGAGTTGATGCCACCCATTCCGAAAAACGCTTAAAAGTACTAGTTTCTAAACGTAATAGTCACCCATCCATGAATTGACCGCAGCATGAGTAACTGAACCTTAACCCGTGCTTTTATATTTAGGCATGAACTCCTTCCTCAAACGATTGATAAGTACGAAATATTGGACTTATAACGAGAACCTTTTTGGAACCATCCCGCGCTGTCATAGAAGCCGAGTCGAAGCTAGAATCCTAGATTCTAGAAGTCTTCTGACATCCGTCAACGGAGTTGCGTATCGATAACGCGCATCATTTTTGCGATTGTTAAAGTATAATCGTCCTCCTCAAGTCGTTCTCCTGATTACTGAGGGTCGTGATGTCCCTGTGGAATTATCTTCTCCTATACGATAGTTCACCAGCTGTTATGATCCCTGGCCGAGAGTATAGTATTCTGCAGGCCGGTGTTCAGACATGAACGAATTTGTTCAGTCCACCAGCATCCAGCAGTTATTGGACTGCGACCTCTAGAAAGTATAATAATCATCGGCGTATTGCAAGATACGCCGACGATTATTATCACCCACCAGCTAACAACAATATCGTTTGCACAGGACGACATGCATGATTAATTTCAGGAGTCCGCATAACTCCACAGTTACCTGCGGAACCCACAGCGAATAACTCACATCAATCATGCTACCGATGTTCCTGTTTGTTTGCGGGGAAATAATGACGCTTCTGGAAAACTACCCAAAGTTTGAGATGAGGGTATTTATAGGTATACGATGTGGGATATAAATATAGTGTTTTTCAAACCCAACGCATTTATTTCATTTAGAACCATTACGGGCCAATTTGAATTGTCAGGCAATTTTGATCAGTGCGTAATAGATTTAAGTGGAAAAAAAACGGGCAAGCGATTCAATGACACTTTTATATAAAAATATTATGTTGATTGAATAATAAATAACAGTCACTTGAAATTATACTCGAGAGAACGATGAAGTATGAAATCTATATTTACATACGCAGGTATCTTAAATATTACAACTGCCCCACACTGTTTCACCCGCGTATGTTTCGATATGTTTTTTTTTTTTAATATGCTCCGCTCCTATTGGTCGCAGAGTGATGTTATATAGCCTAAAGCCTTCCTGGATTAATCTGCTATCCGACGAAAAATGAATTTTTCAAATCAGACCCGTAGTTCCTGAGAATAGCGCGTTCAAACAAACAAACTCTTCAGCTTTATATATTAGTATAAATTTCTTAAGGGTTTTGTCGGTACGTCATAACTTCTTTCATACTTTATCAATATACTTAAATGAGGCATCATTTTAAAGCTTTTCTGGATCGCTACACCGGAAAAATATACAAATTACTCACATTACAGTGATTTTTAGAAAATCAAGGATTATTCAAATGTGCTACTTCGCACAGATCACCTTGTATGTATGTATGTGTCACAGACAGCGACAGCGGAGCGATAGGATCGGCAGCATCTTGGTGTAGTGGTAAAGGTGGTTCATATCATAGGTGAGTTTTGAATTAAAGCACGACGTGTAGATATACCTTCCAATCTTGACAATCACAATTTAAATAGGCAAACCGACAGTTTCGGTTCGGAGAAGTGCCTTGGTCCGCGTCTCGATGTAAAGTGACCGTTCGACGAACCCCACTTTCCAAAGCGACTCTGTCCATGTGCCGCCATCACAAAATAAAGTTACAAGCGTTTGCCCCTCTACTACGTAAATCAAATGAGCAACTTTTCTTCAAATAATTTCGACAATCCACGACATATGTATATATTTGTTTTCATATTTTTCTTGTTAATTTTTATTAAAGATTTCGAAAGTACAATGCCTTAGAATTCAAATTATTTATGTGCCCGTCCTTTTCCCACGCGTGCATTTGTTATATGGTCACGCCGCGGTGTTAACACCTTTTTCTACTAATAAGTGTCAACATTTAAGTGAATCAGTGTCCGTTGTTGTTATACACTTCCGGGCAACTATTGGTAAATAAAACTGATGTATTTTATTTATTTAACTAGCTGTGCCCCGCGATTTCACCCGCGTAAGGTTCGAACCGGAAGAGCTCAGTTGATATAAGCGTCTGTTAAAATAATGAGAGCAATATGTACGTCCGCGTTTGCTCCCGTTTCTGCAACATTTTTTGTTCCTGCTCTGCTCCTATTAGTCATAGCGGGATGTTTTATATCCTATGTCCTTTCTCAGGCTCTAGACTATCTGTGTACCAAATTTCATTACAATCGGTTCAGTAGTTTTGGCGTGAAAGCCGGACAGACAGACAGACAGATAGACAGCCAGAGATACTTTCGCATTTATAATATTAGTTTGGATTAAGACAAAACGACCAAGTCTAAATAAGTTCAGTCACAAGCAAAAGCATTTACTAGATTTTATTTTTCAATGAACTTTTTATGTTGTTATGACAGTAGCATTTTCGAAGCTACATAGGTTTATATAACGTGGCGTATTCCAATGTTGCATTAGGTGTTTCATGAAAAATTACTGTATTCAATCCCTGTGTTGATATATTAATAAAATGGCTGTACATTAAATAAAGGCAAAAACCGCCATGGCATCTGGAGTCCAAAGCTCTCGTCCAAATGAGGGAGTGACGAGAGGAGGCAAAATTACTGACCTAGGCCCTGGTCCAGGCCGGAGCGAGAGTGCATGGTAGGCCGTGTCACCTCCTTCTGCGAAGCAATGATGCTGGCAAAGGCTGGCGGAGCGCGTGTGGGAGCGTGAATTCCAGCGCTCTTACACCTCTAGCCGCCGAATGACACAACTTCGACCTCCCGGACACCGTAGGCACGGGCTTGTAAGTGGCGAGTAGTTGGTAGCTCCTAGCTCGGTAAAGAACAGGCCCGGGTCGACGGCGCGTTCACGCGCACCTCAAAGAGATATCAGCACATCGTGATGGGGTCCACAAAGACTGGACCATGGCTTGGACTAGTGCCGGACGCGAGAGATCGCCGCCAATCGCCGCCACGAGGACACGGCGGTGCTCTACCCAAGCCAGGCAGACCTCCACCGTATGCTACACCGTGTCCACAGGACGCTCCTCACAGTGGACACCCTGGCGTTTCCTGCCGCTTTTTCTGGAACAGGAACCTCCCTAAACAGCCGTGTCCGGTGAGGACCTGCGTCAGGCGAAAGGTGAGGGCGCCGTGGCGCCTCTCTAGCAACTCTTCAAAGAGGGAACTTACCGCCGCTATTGTGGCGTGCCCAATGACTTGTACCCTCAGTTGCAAAGTAAAATACCTACCTTTTTCTTAGTATTAAATTGCACAATTATCCAGGTTTCAAGTCCACCTATATAAAATAAGAAAGAGCAATTAAGTGCCAAAAATACTCTTTTCGCAATAAAAATTCACTTTTATTTTTATATTATGACCGCAGTTACTTTTGTGACGTTGATATATGGACTTACACCTCATTTGTTACCAGCTATTGAGAGGTTGAAAAGAAAATGGTGGTCACACGTCTGATTATACATCTTTTTAATATTTTTACTTGCTTTTAGGAGCGAAATCGCCCGTGTGGTTGTTAGAAAGTATCTCTCGGGAACATACTACTGATTAATCAAGGTAAACAATCTACAGTAAGGGTTCAAAGTGGAGTACCACTTTTGACCCTTATGGTTATTGCAATAAAGTTCAAAAGTGGTAATGCACTTTTGACCCTTAATTACATTTTTGGACGCAGTACATTATTTTTTTAAATCATAATCCCACATTAGGAATATCTCCTGTATCGTGGGTGCGTTTACAGATACATAAACAGCCAGATTCGGAATTTTTAGATCATACAAATATTTGTTCCGTGCAGGAATCCGAACCCGCGACACGCAGTGCAGCAGTAAATTGCTTAATCACTGCACCAACCGTGCCGTCAAACGCTGTGTAGTGAACTTCCTTTCAACATGATTTTTTCCGACCTTTTCAACAATCGTTGTAATAGTTCAGTCAATTTACACAAAACCTTGATGAATTATATACACTCACACCTTCCTCAATAATAACTCTAAAAAAAAGAATAATATATTTTTTTATTTATGGTTAGTCTAGATTTCCTCAAGAAGTTTTCTTCACCTTCAGTCACTGGTGTCTAAGATATACTTAGAAAGTACATATAACTTTAGAAAAGTTACATTGGTACTTGCCTGACCTGGAATCGAACCCGCGCACTCATACTTGAGAGGCTGGTGTTTTAACTTTCTTATATTTTTTCGGTAGTTTATGACCTATTCCTGTGAAACGGACACACAGACAGTCGTGGCTTTGTTGTAAATCTATACTAATACTAGCGGCCGCCAGCGACTTCTTTCGCGTGGTTTAGTTATGCTCCGCTCCTATTGGTCGCAGCGTGATGTTATATAGCCTAAATAGTTCCTGGATTAATGGGGCCGCGCAATTTTTTTTTTTTTTTCAATCGGACCAGGAATTCCTAAGAGTAGCGCGTTCTGAGGTGTGTAAGTCAATCTTGATTAACTCTAATCCCTTCTGACTGCCAGTTAAGATAGTCAAAAATGTGTTGTAGCACCATTATAAATAGCTTGGGTGAAAGGGGGTCTCCTTGTCTCACTCCCTTGAGAATCGGTATATCAGGACCTCGTGTCTCTAGTTTGACTTGGCTTACGCTGCCTTTAGATGCCTTGCCTGTAGATGTTTTTGACTACAGAAAAGTATTACATAATGCAACATAATTATATTATAAACTTTAACTCCTAAAGGTAATAGTTTACACTAGCTACTAATTACTACTTTATTAAAAAAAAAAAAATATTGCCACAATAAACAGTACAAAAAGAAATCACATATAAATAAATAGTAAGCAAACTAGGGAAACAGAGTTATTGTCGAGCTCTGGCACCCCATGTAAGATTTAACTTGTGTTTAGGGTGCCAGTGTCTTCGCCCAATCATTGTACGTATTAGTTGCGAGACGAGCACAGTACGTCATCATAATGTGTTTATATACCTTTGTGTGTGTGTATATGGGTGTGTGAATATGTGTGTGAATATATTGTGTTTTTACGTGTGTTTGTGTGATAAAAACTATGGAAACCTGTTTATATGTTCAATTAATTAATATGAATATGAATATATTAACTTATTTACATGATAATAACAATCGAATTAGTCATCCATTAATTTCTTATTAACATTCATTCTTGCTCAAATCTGTGGCATGTATTCTGAAGCCGCCACTAAAATCTCAGTTCGAAACACATTCTTAGAAAGAAAGCTATTGTGTTCAACTCAATTTAAAAAGTTGTTAAGATGTACACCCTGGTATCGGATTTTCTTAGCGCAGGTCTGTAGCAGTTCCTCTAGGCTACATAAGTACTTTCCCAGATGTGCATTTCGTTTATGCTCCAGTGGATTACACTCACTGAGGTGCAATACAGTTGTATCAGTTTTTGCGAACTTGTTCTGTAGAGGAGGCGTGTGTTTTCAGCCATACATTGCCTGGTAGGCCCAGATATCAACGTTGTTGGGTTGTTACTTTTAAGTTGTGCAGAATAATGTTATTGTGAGAGAAAGTTTATTTTTTATTGTCCTTTGGTTGATTGGTAGAGAATGCATAAACATCGGCATTTCTGTGCGAAAAGATATAAAAAAAACTAGAAATAAAAACCGGTCAAGTGCGTGTCGGACCCACGCACAAAGGGTTCTTACCATTGATTTATGAAATTAAAGGATTTAAGTTATTTGTATGAAAGATTATAAGCGGTTTACGATTTACGAGGTATTAAAAAAAACTACATACTAGATCTCGTTCAAAACAATTTTCGTTGGTAGTTTTTATAGTAATGTACATCATATGTTTGTTTTTATTTCCATTTTCTTATTTTAAAATTTAGGTGTGGGGGGGGGGATCAACTTTTCTTCCACTTTGGAAACGTCTGTCACGCAAACTATTTGGATTAGAATAAATATATTTTAGAAACTTCGATATTATTTTTGAAGACCTATCCACCCAGATATACCCAACACGTATGTATTTGATGAAAAAAAAAATTGAGTTTCAGTTCTAAGTATGGGGAGCCCCTAATATTTATTATTATTTATTAATATATCTTCCTACCAAGTTTTAACAGTATAGCTCTTATAGTTTCGGAAAAAAAATGACTGTGACATACGGACGGACAGACGGACAGACAGACATGACGAATCTATAAGGGTTCCGTTTTTTGCCAATCGGCTACGGAACCCTAAAAATCAGTGTTTGTCCGCTAAGCGTTCCGAAACTTACGTAATGGTTCCTAGCTCAAAAGATTTTTATATCAATGATATTTTTTCGTTTATAATTATTTTTTTTGCTTTAGTGAAAAAGGGTTAACTGTTTTTAATTACATTTTTTGTACCTTGCTTTGCGATCATTTTGACATATTTGAAGATACATCAATGTCAACGTCGACGATAAATAAAAAGGAATTTGCTTAAATAATTTGTCAGAAAATAAATTATGCCACCGACGTGCGATTGGCCAATCTATAGCCAAAATAAACCGAGTATATAATCAAACACTTTATAATTTTATACATTATATTTTTTTGTACCTTATTTTCGTGATAATCATTTCAAATCGCATCGTGGGCACAGCTAGATACTTGTAATAATTAGTAGTCTTTTTATTTTTTATTGTTTGCTTAGCCTGCAATGAACATACTTATGTATGTTACTTACAGATATATAATTTACTTAAAGATATATAATTATTATTACTTACCAAGTACTTGTAATATTTATTATTACTTACTAACTACTGTTACTTAATAAATCTGGTTACTTACTAAATAATGGTACATAATTATTATTACTTAATACTGACTATAATCATTTTTACATACTAACTACTGGCAATTAACAAAATATGCTTAACAAGACATATAGCGATAGCTACAGGACACTTTATAATATCTTTGAAAACCTAACTGAATTGTATTTGTATTATTAACCAGCGACTTCGTTCACGTGGTTTAGTTATACTCCGCTCCTATTAGTCGCAGTTTGATGTTATATAGCCTAAAGCTTTCCTGGATTAATATGCTATTCAACGCAAAAATAATTTTTCAAATCGCACCAGTAGTTCCTGAGATTATCGCGTTCAAACAAAGAAACTCTTCAGCTTTATATATTAGTAGATTTAAAAAGTTTTTGTAGATACATTATAGTATCAGATAAACTATGAGTATAGAAATAAAAGCAGCATCATTTCTATTTGCATAGAATGTATATAGTAACATTAGTACCAATATTATTGTAGTCTTTGTACTCAATTGTCAGTTGAATGGATGTCGTACACAAGTAGGTACAAGATTCATTCTCAGAATATTTGCGTTCTCTAAGAATACTTTGATACGAGGTAAATCATTTTATAGTACTTGTAGCTTCATGCTAAAAAGAATTTCTTCTTTACTTTTGTATCTTATTTTATACCACACACAAGAAAACCGCTGCTGTTTCGTAGGAATTGAAGAAGACTTGAGACCGTATCGATATTTCTATAATATAAGTAAGTTTTATGAGTGTAAGAAAGAAAGAAAAAAGAAAAATATTTATTGTGACTCGTAGAGAAAATCTTAAAACTAAACGAAGTAGACACATTTAAATATAAATGCATGTTTTAAATGACGGCGTTAAAACGTATGTCAACTATTGCGTAACTAGTGTTTGTAAGATCTAAATGGTCACGTAGACAGAACGATAAAAACAGGGAAAGTGACGTTGTTTAAATCGTCATCATCATCTCCGCGTTTAGTCCCGGTTGCATCCGAGGTTATAGAGTTGGAGCCCGGAGTCCGCTTTTTTGCTCTAACTCCTTCTATTGTTTAAATAGCTATTTAAAAGAAAATTAGAAATAAAATATGTATGTATGTATGTGTATGTTTTATTAGGTTTTTTTTTTTTATAAATTATAATCTAGCGCTTGACCGCAATCCCGCCTGATGGTAAGCAGTGACGCAATTATTGATGGTAAAGCGCACTAGTTTACTATGAGCCTATTCATTCTAGTCCTGAAGACACTCAAATTGTAGCCCGACGGAAACAACGCCGCTGGCAAATTGTTCCAATTGTGTGATTTGGGGAAGCATGCGTCACACTCTTTTATTTTTATTTTATTGGTGAAAACAATTGTACATACGTACTTTAAAAGGGTATCACTCCATTATGCTATGACCATTGCGAGTCGGAGGGTTGGTTTTCAGCGACAGCAGATAGTCGTCCAGTGTAGCTAACAATCATCTAATATTTGCCTTTTACCTGAATACAAATACTTCTTTTTAATAATTATAAACTAGTGCATGACCGCAATCCCGCCTGATGGTAAGCACTAATGCAATCGTTGATGGTAAAGGGCGCTAGTTTATTCAGCCAATTAACTAAAAAAACTGAGTGAATAGAAAGGAAGACGGTAGTTGAGCGAGGTGATGCAATGTTAAACCTAACAACACGATCAACGATGCTACGCCAGAGGGAGATTGAGACCAATCTCCCGACACAACAGCATTTGGCACAACGTACTCGGTACACATCGCAGCACAGTTGCTCAGACTCGACCTCCGTACGGCTTCACCAGACATCATGCCGGAACACGACTAATCGCTTAGCGGCAAGACTTTTTCGGGTGGGTGGTAACTTCTGCCGGCAGCCGATGTCATGGCCTACCACCGAGCAAAACTTCATATTATGGAAAGACTGCTTATGTGATCTTTATAATCCATTTATTAATTAAAACTTCTTGGTAACACTGGTGTCAATTTCGGGTTATTGACCCGGAACCGCTGTCAAAGAACAACAAAGGAAGACTGCCGGTACCAACGGCTTAACATGATTTCAGATATAAAGTGTGGTTTCTGATTCGATGAGTGCCATATTTTGAAATCAATCGATGGTTAATAAATATGGCTCTGTGGTCGTGAGCCGAACTGGAGTAGTTTATGCTCGACTGAACGCCAAGTATTTCGAAAATAAAAAGAAGTTGTATTAAATCAGTTCGGGTATTATGTATTTTGAAAATGTATGTAAAGTCAAAGTAATAAAGTTTAAGTTAATATAATTCGCGAAAATGATATGGAATTAATTTAATTTTACATCATCCCATGGTTTATTTTAATTTTACATCATGGTATTACGAAAGAGTAATGAAATGAAAATATAAAGTCAGTTTGAAAATGAATTTATTTTTATGTACCTAGGTTTGTACAAATACATTTATTTAGAGGTCAATAATTTTAAAAAAACTAGTTGATGTCAGTGTTTCCTATCTGACTTCTCTAAAAAGAAAAGGAAACGTCGCGGACAGAATTCAGTAATAACGAATGACCAGTAAGGTAAAAAAAAATCAAAAAAGATTATTACTATGAAAATATATTATGGACTTTTTGTGGACTTCTTCTCTTTCTCAGCCTATGGAGGTCGATTGCCGGACAAAGGCCTCCCCCAAGGCTTTCCATGATGAACGGTCTTGTGCTGCCTGCTTCCATCAGCTTCTGGTGGACTATGGGAAAAATAATTTCCCATTGTCCACCTAGACAAACAAGGCGGGTGGAACATGAGCCACAAATGGGCATACGAGATTTTGCTGATTTTTTCTCTGTCTTCTGAATTTAACTTTGTAGCGTCACAGTACCTATATAACATGCAAATTAATAAACACACTTCCTGAAAACAGTTTGTTCAAAATCGTTTCCTGCATCGGTTTATACCATCCATACTAATATTATAAATGCCAAAGTAACTTTGTCTGTCTGTCTGTCGGTCTGTCTGTCTGTCTTGGCTGGCTTTCCGCCCGCGGCTCCGCCCGCGTGGAGTTTGGTTATATCGCGCTTTTTAGATTTCCCTCAGGAATATCGAATTGTTCCGGGATGAAAGGTAGCCTATGTTCTTTCTCAGGGTCTCAAGAATGTCTGTGCCAAATTTCATCAAAATCGGTTGAGAGGTTTAGGCGGGAAAGCGTAACAGACAGACAGACAGAGTTACTTTCGCATTTATAATATTAGTATGGACTAGCGGCCGCCAGCGACTTCGTTCGCGTGAAGTTAGTTATGCTCCACTCCTATTGGTCGTAGCGTGATGTTATATAGCCTAAAGCCTTCCTGGATTAATGGGCTATCCAACGCAATAAGAATTTTTCAAATCGGACCAGTAGTTCCCGAGAATAGCGCGAACAAACAAACAAACAAACATACAAACAAACAAACTCTTCAGCTTTATATATTAGTATAGATATATACTCTTACATCCAGGGCGTTACCACTGAACCGCCACTGCTCCATGTATTTTGTAATTGACTCACATTTACACGTACTATTTTTATTCACTTATAAATTAAGTCCCGAGAAACTCTTTTATAGACAAATAAAAGAAAACTAAAAAAGGTTTATTGCAGAAACTTGTACAACTTTTACAGTAAATTTTAGTCTCCTCTTAAGTAAAATACATACCTGTGATAGGAGGCCCCACTTTTCAACTACTAATTATAAAATAGTAGAAGAGGTGTACAAAAAAAAACAAATTTAAACAATAAAAAATTACAATTAAAAATGACTAATAAATAATAATTAATAATAATAAACAATTAACAATAAATAATAATTAATTTTGGGGAGTGTGCGAGGGAATTGCATGATTTAATTCCACCATCGGACGACCCGTCGTACGGCGAGTTTCCATCCTTACGTTGTTAACACCACTACGATCCGGACGAAGCGTTTCGCCTCCTCCTTTATACCGCGTACATCGAGGGACTGGAACAATTTGCCAGCGGCGGTGTTTCCGTCGGACTACAATTGGAGTGTCTTCAAGGCTAGAGTGAATAGGCTCTTAATAAACTAGTGCGCTTTACCATCAACGGTTGTGTCACTGCTTAACATCAGGCGGGATTGCGGTCAAGCGCTAGTTTATAATTAATAAAAAAAAAATCAATGGTTCTATTATTATTTATTGTTTAAATTCGTTAAAGTAAAACAAGTAATAACTTACTATGAATAAAAATTATTAACATAGAGATAAATCCGCAAATAGTGTGTGAGGGTGTGTGTATGCGTGTTTGAGTAAGTGTGATCGTAGGTGAGGTTATATATGTGTGTGTACAGCTTCTTCAGCGCATACTGACGTTGTTTGCAAGAATAATTTTAATGTCATTCATTAAAGGTAATTTGAAGGAATTAATGTAATGACTGATGTCGTGGTGGCTTAGTGGTTAAAACACCAGCCTCTCAAGGAGTGTGCGGGTTCGTTCCCAGGTCAGGCAAGTACCAATGTAACTTTTCTAAGTTATATGTACTTTCTAAGTATATTTTGGACACCAATGACTGATTACAAGGGGTAGGAAAACATCTTGAGGGAACCTGGACTTTAGGTCTGAAATCGCCAACCCGCATTGAGCAAGCGTGGTGTTTACGCTCAATCCTTCTCTGTATGAGAGGAGGCCTGTGCCCAGCAGTGGGACGATAAAAAAGGTTGATGATGATGATGATTTGATGAATGTAATAACTGTGTCTTCTTTTTTCAGTATATTTTTGAAAATATTTTTGTGCTCACAAAAATATAAAATTGTTTTAAAACTACAATGAAATCAATAAGATGGTTGTTCTACAAGAAGGCCAAAGGAAATAGCTGTTTTTTTTCAGAAGCCGCTTTTATAACAAACTTCCAAGCCACGTTCAAGATCTAGGTCCTATTAAATTCCAATTATTCATTAAACTTAAGTTGTGCTCGAAAGCCTTTTATACCGTTAAGGATTATATCGAAGACAAAAAGGCTTGGGTTTGAGCTGCTTCCATTTTTTACAGATTTAAAGAATTTTTTCTTTTGTTGTTATTATTTTTTTGAAACAAATTGACTTTAATGAATTTCATTTTTGACGTTTGCCTCATCATCATCCAGGACCTTTTTTTATTGTCTAACTGCTGGGCACAGGTCTCCTCTCATACAGAGAAGGATTGGCTTAATCGCCACGCTTTCTTAATGTGCGTTGGCGATTTCAAACTTAAAGTCCACTTTTCCTCAAGATGTTTTCCTTCACCTTTTAATGAAAGTTACATTGGTACTTGCCTGACCTATTTTCCTGAATGGGAAATCATCAAATGACCTCTAAAACTCTAAAAACCCACCCGTGTTTCTTCCCTTGCCTGTCCGCCAGGGCCACGGTACTTGCCTGATTTGGAATCGAACCCGCACACTCATACTTGAGAGGCTGGTGTTTTAATCACTAGGCCACCACGACTCTTGAACATTTGCTTACTTTGTTGTAAAAGTTTCATTGTGAATGAATACTATATTGGTCCTGTTGTTTGCTTTTGGTTTTCATTTTTCTCTGTCCTCTTATTTTTGTTGTGTTCTGGCAGTTTGAGTAATTTATATGCTCCTATCTTATATCCTTTCTTTTAGTTTTGTTCTTCGAATATTTAACTTCTTAGTTTTTGAGTTGTGCGGCACGATTTATTAATTTAAGGTTTCAACCGCGTAAGTTTAAATCACGTAGGAATATCGAGATAAAAAGTACTCAATGTGTTATTCCTGGTTATAAACCATCTGTGTGCCAAATTTTATTAAAATCTGTTCGGCAGTTTAGGCGTGAAAGTGGAACAAACAAACAAACTCACTTTCACATTTATAATATTAATAAGGATTTCTGATTAATAGTTGAACTGAATGGACAGGTCCTTTGTTCAATTGTAATTGGTTCTTTCTTCAAAAGACCATCTCAGTTATCGATCTACAAGGCAGTCTATGATCCGAGCAAGATTATGAGTAGACTTAACTATGGCCTTTGAGTTTGTTTCGACTTTTCTTCTCAAACTAGCCACATTGGGAGCGCTGTCCGTATTATTTTTCAAAATAATGCAATCTTATTCTCAGCGGCAATCAAACAATAAAAACTTTTTACAAAAAAAAAAAAGTCCGACTTCCACAAAAAAAACGGTGGTAGGCCATAACATAGGCCAAACCACCAGACAAAGTCTTGCCGCCAAGCGATTCGTCATGTTCTGGCATGATGTCTGGTGAAGCCGTACAGAGGACGGTCTGAGCAGTTGTGTTGCGATGTGTGCCGGGTATGATGTGTCAAATGTTGTGTGTCGGGTATTTGGTCGAGGATTTCCACATCTATCTCCCCCTGGCGCAACATCGTTGGTCGTGTTGTTGGGTTTAACGTTGCACCACCTCGCTCAAATGCCGTCTTCCTTCCTATTCACAAAGTTTTTTTTAAGTGATTAGGCTTAATAAACTAGCGCGCTTTACCATCAAAGAATGTATCACTGCTTACCATCAGGCGGGATCGCTAGTTTATAATGATTAAAAAAAAAACACTACAAAGTGAAAGTAACTAATTTCGGAAGTCGGTGGCAAAAACGAATATACATGTTTATGGCCATGGTGTCTTTGGTTCTTGTATATTCGTTTTGCTTCTGACTTCCGAAATTAGTTATTTTTCACTTTGTAGCTTTTTTTTTCTGGAAGTCGGTTGTTATTTTTTAGTTTTTTTTGATAGATTGAAACTAAGATCAGGCTTAGAACGTTTATAAAATTAAGAAGATTAATAGGTGTTGTGGGTAGGCTTTGTGGTATCTTTCAATCTAATATAATAGATTTAGTTACGCCTTTTAAAACATTATTACTAACATAACTAATATAAATAACATTCAATTTTAATTTGATATTTAGCTAGTTTTATTTCATCAACTTCATTCATATAGTAAAATACGTTTGACCTTAATAAAATTGATTTTGAATTTAATTGCGGCCCCATCAAAAGGGGTTCTCGACCGAGTTTCTTTGACAGTTAGCCTATACAAGTCAGCATTGACTTACTTGTGATCTGACTGGCGTCAAAGCTGTAATTTAATTACAATTAAATGTCAAAGTTGTTTTGTAAGATGTAACTTTTAAATTTGTCGAGTAAATACGGTGAAATGTCTCATAATTAAACATAAGTTGGAAACGGAAAATTTTAAAGAAGTAATTGGAATTAATTTTGAGCACGAATTAAGACTCCGGACTATTTTTGAGAAATTTCTCAAAACCCACACTATACCAGGAATTGATCCTATGACTTCATTTTCAATAGTAGTACTTGTGGCCATTTTTATTCTTCGTTAAAGGCCTCCCCTAAGGCTTTCAGTGCATTGGGGGGTTTTACTATAATCCCCACGCTTGACAGGCGGGTTGGGATCACAGTAATTTGTTATTCCACGGGAGAAGTGCTGCTGGCCGCTTCCCTGGTGAGAGTTCCCTTAGTCGCCTCTTACGACACCGACGGGAGGATATGGGTTGGTACTATTTTAAGCTCGGCACCACACTTGTGGCCATTGGTTTATTTTTTTCTAGATTTTATTAAAGTTACTTAAACATGGTTTTTGTTAACCTTCAGTGTAGTTATGGGGCGTTAGAAGCCCGAAAGACTGACAATTTTTATCAAGGACTAGCGGCCGTCCGCGACTTCGTTCGCGTTTTTGTTATATGCTCCGCTCGTATTGGTCGCAGCGTGATGTTATATAGCCTAAAGCCTTCCTAGAACAAAACATCCAACGAAACATCCCAAAACCTAGATTCTCGAAAAACTACTCTTTAAATCTTTCTGCGGCTCCTCAAGCGCTGTTTACAAGCCATAATGGAGATACCTCGAGATGATTGAATGAAGAATCCTCTTGGAAAATTTTACCTCATACTCCACAGCGGAATTCTACCGCAACTTTTCCGCGATTATTACCGAAGATATGAAAATCGCACACAATTCCTTTCATCTAAAAAGTAATATTAAACCTTACCTACTTGATATAATTTTTGTAACACCCTACAAAATTTTATTCCGGTCTCGGCTCAAGTTTTGGCGAGTTTCCCCAATGGAACATTTTCCATGACTTCTTTAACGTGAAGTATGCTTGGTATCTCTTTGAAACAGTGGACAAGTTTACGTTCGTTCTACGGATAAGATTATAGGTAAGCTAAAAAGGCGTGAATGTTGAAAAGGTTTATTAAGTTGCTTTTGGAAGTTTATTCGAAGAAGCTTGTTCATTCAAAGGTTGTCAAAATATTGTTCTCACTATTACAATCTGCCAAATTTCTTTAATAGATTTTCAACTTTATCGCTAAAGCAATAAGGCTCAAGATGTATTGGAAATATTTGACAGTTTCGGGTAGCTGGGTACGGGTATCTGCTGTCGTCCGTAGATAAATAGGTATCCTATTTTATTCTTGCTTGTGGAAACATACATGTTACACCTGGATGCAGAGAAATCTAACCCCTCCAAAGCGACATCTTCTGATAAGTGTTATTATACGACGATGTTACGTGCGCGCCATCTCTGTGGCATTAATGAAGTTATCATTCATGTCGATTATATATAAAATAGATCACGAAGAAAATTGAGGGTAAGCTTATAATTTTATTGAGTAAAACATGACGTTGCAGAATAGAAAGTGAAGGGTACACACTCCGTTATTCGTATAATTCAAATTCAAACATTTTATTTCAGGCAAGGCCCATATGCTGTTGGTAAAAGACTTATCCCATGTTAGTAAAACAGAAACAGAGTAAAAGAGAATCAGTTGGCGACATGAATATGTGCACGCACATGTCTGTCCGCCCAGAGCCTAATAAAAGGACCGTCGACCTGAACGCGGCCCGAACAGTATCCTAGCTACACAGCTAGGATACTGTTCGGACCGCCTCGAAAAGAAGTAGAAGTAGTAGTAGTAGTATAGGTTTAGTAGTAGCAGTAGTTTAGGTTTTTTACACTGACGGACAAGGTCGACGGTCCTTTTATTAGGCTCTGGGCGGACAGACATGTGCGTGCACATATTCATGTCGCCAACTGATTCTCTTTTACTCTGTTTCTGTATAGGTTTGACCTCATAAGTTAAGATTCTGTCCGGGCGAATCTAATGTTTTAAATCTACGATCTGGCTGAATCTAATATGAATATTAATATTCATATTAGATTCAGCCAGATCGTAGTAGGTACATATATCTACATAATATTGTTGATTTAATTTGTCTGTATGGATAACTTAGACGTTCAGTACTTAGGCACTGTAGAGAATGCAGATTGTAGACTAGTAGGTTTGATTAGTATAAATGATAAGAAAAATATAAAATATTTAAGCATTGAAAAGATAAGGTTGTCAAGGAAAAGGACTATGCTGTCAATTACGTAATTTTGTAGAAATATTTATTAAGGAAGATGAAATTTATCATGAATTTTAGAGGAATATTTATCATGTTATTTGATTGTATTTCCCGCTACCTTGAACTAACTTGTCTAGTCCATCAGAGTACACGATAATTGAGTAAAAACAAAACATTAATCTCGTATTTTTTTCCTAATTCCCGCAATATTGTAGATAAAGCTTCTTAGGCGAACACAAAAGAAATAAATCAGACGAAACAAGTCGAAGATAAAGTCTGACACACCCTTATGTCGGGGATAGTTATTGTAGACAACATACAACTACACACATAGATATTGCCACACACACATGCTGCCAGAGAGCAATATATCTAATTACTTTATACCGACATTGCACCACGCTGGAAAACCACTAAAGTGCATTGCGTTCTTCAATTCTTTGTAATTTGAACCGCATCTTTAACAGATGTAGTAGCTACATAGTATAGCGTAGTTTGAGCTGTAATTCCAATTAATGCCAAGGTATTGACAGTTCTGTCAAAGCTCACTGTATCTTTTCATTATGATTTTTTTTACAGCATCGTTCAGCAGGTTAATATGTAACCTAGCCAGATTTAATTACTTTGTAACACTATAAGATTTTTCCTTAGTATACAGTATGTTAACTAACAGAGGGCGTTCCCGTTAACCCGAAATAGTATAACATACATACATGTTAAAAAAAATATTTCCATTCGAAAACAAAATGTTTTAAAATTTTTTCCAATATGAAAATATTCAATAAAAATTTTAAATTGACATGTAAAAAAAACACACTGTACACACGAACATGAAAGACGGCAACGCCGCAATTTATTTATACATGACGACTACTATTTTGATTTAAAACAGGAGGTTTCAAATTTATTTCCAATTAGATTTTTTTTTTATTCGGATTTTTTTAAGCTTATTTTTCTATGCTGATATTTTTATTTTAATCTATTAATGATATATATTAACGAGTTTAAGGGAACGCCCTCTGTTATTTAACATACTGTATATTTCAATTATAAACCAGTGCTTGACCGCAATCCCTCTTGATGGTAAGCAGCGAAGCAATCGTTGATGGTAAAGCGCGCTAGTTTATTAAGAGCCTATTCACTCTAGCCTTGAAGGCACTCAAATTGTAGTCCGACTGAAATACCGCTGCTGGCAAATTGTTCTAATCCCTCGATGTACGCGGTATAAAAGAGGAGGCGAAACGATTCGTCCGAATCGTAGTGGTGTTAACAACAACAACAAGTGTGGAAACTCGCCGTACGACGGGTCGTCCGATGGTGGAACGGAGATGGGGAATTAAATCATGCCATTTCCTCGCACACTCACCAAAATGCATCCTATAGAACACCGAAAGGCTGGCTACTCTACGTCTTTAGCAATCGTTATGTAAGCAAAGAGTCTTATCAAGTGGTATCTTATTACCCAGTAAGTGAGTTCTGGATCGCTATAGGTATAATACATTTTACTTTTTATTTATATTAATATTATTAATTTTAATATTACTTCTATTGAGATTCAATTACTACATGTTGAAAATTTTATGAATTTGCTCAACTTATTTTAATAAGAATTTCCTCTCATTTATTTTTATTTTACTCATTTTTTTTATTAATAACATAATATTATGTACATAATTTTCAAAACTACTAATTTTTATTTTCATTCGTTATTTCATTACAATGTGATAACTTTATCAATATTAGCGCTTATTGTTAAGTAAGTTAGCTTATCTCCATAATTCATTTTTATATGCACGTTGTATTTACCTATAAGTAATTGATGCACTGTTATTTTAAATTTAGAAATGTATTATTTGGATGGTTTTTTTTTGTGTAATCAATTCTTGTTGAACCAAATGAAATAAAATATAAATTTATATAAATAAAATAAAATACTGATACGGTTAGACTGGTAGCTAACCCCAAACATAGTTGGCTAGGCAGATGATGGAGATATAACAATAAAGATACAATCTATTTCAGTAAACGTTAACAATAATTTGAATACATTTTGACTTCCATTCATTCTTGATTGGCTCTTGATCTCGCGGATTTCAAGAAACATAATCAAAAGGCTTTGTTCTAGTAAAGGTCTCTTTAAGGTCTATGGCGTTATAAAAACAGGATTAAATACAATTTGATGTATTTTCTAAGGGGTCAACGACCGCTGGTGAATTGTTACTTTGAAGTATGAATAGAGAATATGTAGAAAATTGAGAATTATTTATTATCGAGGTAATACAGTAGAGAGCAGTAGTAGCAGTAGAGAGAACAGCGGTATCCTAGTAGTATGAGGAGCTTTCATCATCATCATCATCATTTCAGCCGAAAGACGTCCACTGCTGGACATAGGCCTTCCCAAGGATCTCCACGGCGACCGGACCTGCGCCTTCCGCATACAGCGTTTTCCCCGGTAGAGGCCGCTTCACCAGGTCGTCCGTCCACCTTGTCGGTGGCCTTCATCATCATCATCATCAACAACCTTTTTTTATCGTCCCACTGCTGGGCACAGGTCTCCTCTAATACAGAGAAGGATTGAGCGTAATCACCACGCTTGCTCAATGCGGGTTGGCGATTTCAGACTTAAAAGTCCAGGTTTCCTCAAGATGTTTTCCTTCACCTTCAGTCATTGGTGTCCAAGATATACTTAGAAAATATAATTATATAACTTTAGAAAAGTTTCATAGGTAGTTGCCTTACCTGGAATCGAACCGCGCACTCATATTTGAGAAGCTGGTTTTTTAACCACTAGGCCACCACGACTAATGGACTAACTGTCGGTGTCCTTACATTGTGTTAATTATTTCATTACCACTGCTCTCAAAACGGTGAAGGAAAACATCATTAGAAAACCGGCATGTCCTAGAGTCAAAGCCTCGAATACATGTGACATCTACCAACCGCACTGAGCTCACTTGGTATATTACGGACCTCTCCCTCACACCGGCCAGGTACGAGGCCTGCGTCCCAGGAGTGGGGGCATTACAGGCTGATTATGTTATGTAGGTAATACAGTAAGCAGGTTCATAGATTAACTGTGATAAGACGTCATAAGTGGCTTAAAATATTACCTATAGCTAGGTTATAATATGGTTTTTGCTAGTGAGCCCCAAATTAGTATCGCAATACATCTGCGGAACGTACGGCGCCGAAAGTTCGATTAAATATGCTCGCAGTGTATTTCAAGTACTCTATTGACACATCAGCCGAAATTACGCAGCGTTTGGCGTAGGGCCTAACCTTCCTTCGGGCGGTTTTTTCAGCTAAAACGCATTTAATGTATTTTGCATAGCAAACGACAGCCTCCGTAGCGTAGTGGTAGCGGACGCGGCCGCTGCGCAAGGTGGCGCGGGTTCGATCCCCGCACAGTGCAAGTATTTGTATGCATGAATATGAATATTTGTACTGGTCTGGTCGTGCCTCGGAAAGCACGTTAAGCCGTTGGTCCCGGTTGCCCTACGAACATCTAGTGGCAGTCGTTACGGGTTGTTGGAGCCCTCAAAAGTCCTACAATTGGTCTAACTGCAATGCTTCGATGTCGCCTTTGGGTTGTTGAGGTCAGACGGCAGTCGCTTCATGGAAAATGTCGAAGTTTAGCCATATCAGCAGTTGGACTGGTAAAGCTAACCCCAGACTCCAAAGCTGAAAAGGCTTCGGATGCGACTGGGATTAACACTGGGATGATGATGCATAGCAAACGACACATCACGCGATGCATTGCGCGACCGAAAGTTCGGCGGGCGTAGCTGAACGTTCGGCGTGTGTTGTGAATCGCGCGCGTGGGGGTAGCGAAGAGCGGCAACGTCTTCTAAGCCCTCTATAATAGCTAATATTCTAATCAAATCCATTTTTCTGGGCAATTCAGGTAAGTCACAAAAACCGCACACCATAAAGTGTCGACACAGCCAGACTAACGATGACGCTACGTAATTTTCCAGGCGTAGCGCGCTGAACAAGACGCCGCGTTTTGACCGTTTGGTTTGTCATAACAACTGAATATTGCGACTGACACTTCAGCCGCTGAGCTTTCGGCGCCGTACGTTCCGCAGATGTGTCGCGACCCTTAGACATTCTATATCTTGGGGCTCGGATACGAATTCTAGAGCCGAGACTTGATGATGATTCGGATACGGTGTAAGTGTATGTGTGATGTTTGTGTAGTTTGTGAGTGTGTGATGTGTGTCTGATGAGGGTGCGTGTGTGTAAGTGTGTCAGTGTTATGCAGAATATTTTCAAGCTATTTTTATGCAGTGTAACCCCAAGCATAGCCCTTTCCAATGCCCTTTGAGTGATCTTGAGCTTTCTTATAAGGCCTATGAGTAGATCCGCAGAAGGACGAGTGTAACCGACATAGCCCGAAGAATTGCAACTCTTAAGTAACAGTGGGCCGGGCACATTGCCCGTGGGACCGATGCCCGATGGAGTAGACGGGTTCTCGAGTGGCGACCAAGCACCGGAAGACACAGCTCGTGGAGATCCATGGGGAAGGCCCTATGTCCAGCAGTAAACATCTTTCTGCTGAAATGATGATAATGATAAAAAAAAAATTTGAAATCCAATGAAGTAGTATATTTTTGAGAAACAACTGATATTTCAAGAACATAAAAGTAACACTACCACAAGTCGATGACTCCAAAAAAAAAAACATCATATTTAATTTCTTTTTTGTTATGTCATGACTTTATACAATAAGAAATAAAATAGCTTTATTTTTCCTTACACACTTATGTATTCCTTATACGAGTATATGTAATACTTACCTACCCATTAACTATTAATGACTAAAAATATTATACATACATAAATAGAATTTAAATTAAATACATACTTAGCAAGGACCTTCTGATTCCAAGAAAAGATCACAGACGTTTGCCAATTTTACAATACGAAAAATACTCAACAAAATTAATTACCTATACGAGTACAAATCTCTTCAACCTTGACTGTTCCAACACACACACACACACACACCGACACCCCTCATTCCAACAAACACACACACACACACTGAAGCAGTCACCAGTGTATCCCACAACTAATATTAAAGATGTTTGATAAGCTAACGTGTGTTCTATCAAGCATCTTGTTCTATTGTTTCCGCAAGGCGTGTCCTTTGAGCACGGGATTCAGTAGTGAACGTTGAAGACAATTGGATATAAGAACCGGCTTTTGTTTGTATAGATATGTTGTATTCGGTTTTTATAGTAAGATTGAAGAGTAAAGGACGATTGTAATTGAAGTTATGTGTATTCTAGTGTATGTGTGAATTAGTATACCTACTAGCAGCGCTCTGCTGACAGTATTCAAATTTGAACATGTTTATTGTTTCTCTTTGAGACTACTATGCTGTGTCATCATCATCATCTCAGCGTTAATCCCAGTCGCATCCATAGCTTTTTCAGCTTTGGAGTCTGGGGTCCGCTTTACCAGTGTAACTGCTGATTTTGGCTAAACTTCGATATTTTCCGACACTACTATGCTGTGTATTATGTACTATGACGCAGTAGCCATATGTGTATGTTCATAAATTACAAATTTAACTATACAACGTTTTTTTTTTGTTTTTTGTTCCGAAACACGTGTCCAATATTAAAAATATTAGAAAAAATATTACAATAGTAAAGAATCTATGCACAAAATTTCAAAAATATATCATGAAAAACGACAGAGTTATGAGCTTGTTATCTTAATTGGTTGTCCCAACAAAAATATGGTCAAAGTATCGCTCACACGCCCGCGCCTGAAGCGGCGAGGCGTGAGATAGTCCTAATTCACTGTGCTCCTAGTACTATGAACCGGCACCGACACTGTTAGCTGCGTGCGCTCGGTAACCACACTGTAACAATTTCTAAATGTATTTGGGAAAAAATATATACAAGGTGTAAAAATTATTAGATTGGATTCAGTTGCTTAAATAACGTTGTGTATTAACCCAGTTTTTTGTCATAAATTAAAAAAAAAAAAAAACATTTACTGTCCCATTTTACACAATTCACATACACAGCGACACATAAAATGGTGTACAATAAATTATATGACCATTTTGTTCAAACATCTGAGCTTGATGTGCATGAGATAATTGAACTTGCTACAACAACATACTCTCATTGGCAAATTATGATTCGACGTCCCTCATTCTACTTCTATCCATTTAAAGCTGCTCAGAATCAGCTCTTAATGAAGGAATCCAGTTAATCTCGCCATGTCCGTCTTTGGCAAAGTTGATTAAACATCATAGCGGTACTTCTCATAAATTTAATTTAAGAACGTTTAGAGTCCGATCAGCCTCATTCTGTCAAAAACCCCTCTAATTTTCATACATCTTTGACAAGTTTGTCACATAGCTATATGACATTACGACAGGATTAAGAAAGTTTTTAATTACGGGGCGTGGCCTTCTGTGTCTTGTTCTATGTTTCTATTAAGACTGCTTGTGATGTGTGTTGTAGATCTCTGCGTGTGATGTTGATTTCTAATTTGCGCAATATTATCTTGAGCACAAGAATTGTTGATGCAACCGTCTGCTGAGCACAGAGCCAATTTAGCCGCTGGGTTGCTCCTGGAAACGATCGTTTCCAAACAAGAAAACCGAACTTTCCTCTTGGAAACAACTGTTTTAAACTCTTAATTTTTGTTAAACGACTTAAAACTCTGTTAATATGATGTTAGATTCCTTTCGAAACCTCTTAAAATCATTGACTAGTAACAGATCTACCGAATGAACGCAAATTCACAACATCAATAGAAACAGTTTATTTAATCTGTTGAAGTGAAATTGAAGTCTAATTAATTATATTAAGACCTCGAGGACTAATATTTATTGTGTCATTGGCTACACAAAATAGTATTTATCTATACTCTATACTAAGATATAAAGCTGAAGAGTTTGTTTGTTTGTTCGCGCTAATCTCGGGAACTACTGGTCCGATTTGAAAAATTCTTTTTGCGTTGGATAGCCCATTAATACAGGAAGGCTTTAGGCTACATAAAATCACGCTGCGACCAATAGGAGCTGAGCATAACTAATTCCACGCGAACGAAGTCGCTGGCGGCCGCTAGTTTATAATAAAACCTATCAAGTCTGTAGTAAATTAACTTTTTGTTACTACATGTCACAGCGCCTAATGCGAAGGAGTGCGCCGAGCAAAGTTTACCACCAGACACTGTATGACAAAGGAGTGCGGCGAGTAAAGTTTACCACCAGACACTGTATGACGAAGGAGTGCGACGAGTAAAGTTTACCACCAGACACTGTATGACGAAGGTGTGCGCCGAGTAAAGTTTACCACCAGACACTGTATGACGAAGGAGTGCGCCGAGCAAAGTTTACCACCAGACACTGTATGACGAAGGAGTGCGCCGAGTAAA
This sequence comes from Sesamia nonagrioides, assembly GCA_017933935.1. Lineage (NCBI taxonomy): Eukaryota > Metazoa > Arthropoda > Insecta > Lepidoptera > Noctuidae > Sesamia > Sesamia nonagrioides. The sequence continues at coordinate 88,069 of JADWQK010000056.1, forward strand.
GATTACCACCAGACACTGTATGACGAAGGAGTGCGCCGAGCAAAGTTTACCACCAGACACTGTATGACGAAGGAGTGTGCCGAGTAAAGTTTACCACCAGACACTGTATGACAAAGAGGTGGAGCTAAGGGTGTTATGGGTTTACGAGGTGATCTACGTGGTACTCAGAAGTTGAACCTAAATAGTAGTTTATATGCGAATCTCAAATTCAAGACTTCCCCTCGAGCTTCCAGCATACTCATATTACTCATTTTGTAGCAGTCCAACTTGTCAAGGTAGGGGAGATATTTGAATTGCCTTCCTTTAGAGTACCCTAGGTATCGGATAAACCTTTTTTGGACTCTTTCTATTCGCAGCGAGTGGGTTGCGTAGTGGGGTCTCCATATCACACTGCAATATTCTAGAATAATTCTAACAAGGATATTGTAGAGAACTAATTTAGTATGTGGACGTTGAAATACCTTTCCATTACGAATGACAAATCCAAGCATTCGTTGGGATCGACTGATTATGTTCTCAATATGTGGTACAAATGTTAGCTTAGAATCCATCATAACTCCCAGATCTCGCACTACATCTACCTCTACAAATGCTATCACAAAAGAGCACTACATAGGTTCATACTTAGGCACGTACCGCTACAGATGTTATCGCATCTTGGAGTACACTGCGGGACGTTTGCTGAGAATTGAGCAGACTTCCCTTTGTACCGGTCCCTGATTCGGTGTAATGCTGTTTAATTTGTAAAGTTTATTGCCTGCTGAGTAAGATAGTTCATTCTGTCGTTCGTATTTTATTCTATGTCATACCGTTAATCGAACTCAAAACATTTATCCAACATATTGAAAGCTGTTTAACGTATTTTCTCTTTAATTTATATTTAAAACAGATGGTATCCACGAGGTGGTATGTCCAGGTGTAAGTATCCACCAGACTGTATAACCAGGATGAATATATAGTATAATTTTTATTCCCATGGGATCGAAACTTATGTCTGGGTGAAACAAGGTTTAACCATTCACGTTTATAATATACAGTAGTACCTAAACGTGAATATTAGTTTGTATTGTATGTTCACGCAAAAACGACTAAATGGATTTGGATGAAATTCGGTGAACCGGTGGATGCATGACCACGTGGAGGCTGAGGAACAGGGTGTAAAGTTCACTCTTCCTCCATAGAAAAGGGAGGATCCTCCGACCAGACGGGTGTTATGTCTGGCGGGCAATTTCCTATCGGTTGATGTTGGGAAATTGTATGTATGCTAGTTACACGGAAAACTCTGCTTGCGAGTTGTAGAATCTGTGTGACGTCAGTATGACGTGTCGTTTATTTGTGGCGTTTGTAGGTACCGCTACAAACAGTAGGGTAATTCCGTAACACACTGTCAGTAGCAATGGGCATCATTTTGAAAGTTCAACAACATTCATTGCGGTATTTACGTTTTTGAGCGGACACATTTTACGAACATATGGAGCAGTGAATTAGTAATATGGTTCAGAATGATTAAAATTGGTAGTAATATTGCTACGGACTGGGGGTATTAATAGACCGGTTAAGAGTTACGAAGTTTATTGGCTACGAAGGTACAGTCGATCGTAGGCAATGACAATTAGCACGTAGCTGATGTCGCACCGAAGTTTTCCTTTACGTCCATGAAGTCCATATCGTACACATACAACAACACTATAGATATAACTTCACGTAGTCCTCAAAGTTCTCGTTGGGTTGTCGCTGTAGATCTTCTTTGGTATGGCTTCTTAACTGTCGCTTGTTCCTCTTCCCTAGTCAAATGCAGACTGATTACGGGCTGGCGTCACGGGGCTTTATATCGATCAGCTGATCGAACATTCCAGACCCATCCAGAATCAATAATAATAGCGCATAACTTCGAGTACATTCGGCAGGCACCTACCGTAATTTACCGGAGACAAGTTTCCAGAAATTTCAATGTTGACACTTCGTTGACGATATTGATGAAACCTATACCATTCGGTAGGCCATCCTAGGTCTAGCAATGCGTTTTATATTGTACCTCTACAATGCCTAGATCTTACGATATAGCAATATTGAATCTTATGCCATCGACATAAGGTGCATTCGTAACAATATTGTGTTACGTATTAAGGGTTCTTGGTTAACATATACGATATTTTTTATCCGGATCGACTCTTATGCGGGTGAAAGGGCGGGATGCAGCTTGTTCAAATAAGCCAATTACAGACACTTTTGTATAACTGTCACGGGGTCGATTAGTCAAAAAGATGAAATCTATACTAATACTAGCTGACCCGGCGAACTTCGTTCCGCCTTAAAGGCAATATCACATGACTACTTTTTAAATTAGGATAATTTTAAATAAATAAATATTATTATTCAATGATTCTTTATTTGGGAGCACAATCCTGGCGATTCTCCGGAAAACTTAAATGTGCTACAATACTCGCAAACAACATCCATTGGCCCAGTGCGAACGCCATTGCGCTATATTATATGCGTATTGAAACGCTGCCCGATTCAAATCAGTATTTGATGAATTTCTTCTTGTGCTTCGTAAATTATCTAGCGCTTGATCTCTGAGGTTTGCTCGATGATTTCGCATTGCCAACCGAGCCGTTTCACGGGCTGCCTCCCTTTGCTCTGGTGAGTGAGAAGCACGAAGTCGAGCCATACTAAGGCTGCGCTCTTCAAGTGCAATTTCTTGCTCTTCTTCAGTTCTTTTTTTTTTGTTTTGGATGGGAAATCATCAAATGACCTCTCCCGCTCTGGGCAGAGCGGAAGAGCGTGTCAGACTTTCATTGACTAAAACCCACCCGTGTTCCTTCACTTGCCTATGCAACGACCAGTGCCATGGTTTCTTTTTTAACCAACCCGCAACCCTGTGGACCAGTCCTCGTGGACCCCGTCAAGGTGTGCTGACATCTCTTTGAGGCGCGTGTGAAACACAACGCGTCGTCAACCCGAGCCTGGTTCTTACCAGGAGGCTAGCTGCCTATCGCTCGCCGCCCGCAAGCCCGCGTCTACGGTGGTCGGGAGTCCGATGTTGCCTCCTGACCAGGGCGCTTCCTGCGGCGGTTTGAGGCGTAAGGGTAGTGGGATTTCCGCTCCCTCACGCGCTCCGCCTCCTCCTTTGCCAGCATCACTGCTGCACAGAAGGCGGTGAAAGCTTGCCATGCACTCTTGCTCCGGACTATGCCCCGGAACAGGGTCGTACGCCAGAGATCGCAGCCGATCGCCACCACGAGGACACGGCTGTGCTCCACCCAAGCCATGCAGACCTCCACCATTTGCTCCACTGTGTCCTCAGGGCGATGCACACAGTGGTCACCCTGGCGTTTCCTCCCGCCTTATACGGAACAGGAACCTCCCGAAACAGCCGTGTCCGGTGAGGACCTACATCAGTCGGAAGATGAGGACGCCGTGGCGCCTCTCTAGCTACTCCTCAAAGTGAGGACTTTGATGTTTGTGGCGTGCTCAGTGCTGGATTGCGACAATCACACTTTCCATGTCTCTGTCCGCTGTGCTGCAATAAAATTAAAAACGGAGTTATGCCTCCTCTCGTCACTCCCACATGTGGGCGAGGGATAGTGTTTCTCCACAATTTAATGGATGTTATTAAACATATAAAAGTTTCTTTTTAATTACTCTGTCTATTAAAAGAAACCTCATCAAAATGTGTTTCGCAGTTTTAAAGATTTAATTATACAAAAGGACATAGGGAAAGAGAAAGTAACTTTGTTTTATAGTATGTAGTGAAGTGGTAAATGGCACAGCAATACAATATTAGAAATTTTGAAGGTGAAGTTTGCTTTGGGGCTTTTATTAAAAAAATTAAACCGGCAGAGAGTATTTATGTATATTCCTTGCTTTAAATGAATGCATCAACATTCAACCGGTAAGACTTTTTTTAATATGCTGAGTAGTGCAGCAGTGTGTTTGTACCATTTTTAGCAAATGAACCGCTAACTTATATTTTTACTGAGTTGGTTTGTTATTCCATGTCAGTTGTGTTTTGTTATACCATGTCTTAAGTCACGTCACACGGAAAAGACGGGAACAACGAGAATGGGATAAAAAGTATCCTATGTGATATGTCCTTCTCCCAGTTCTTATCTACCTCCCTAACAATTTTGAGCCATACTGGTTAAGCGGTTCTTGAGTTATAAATAGAGTAACTAACACGACTTTCATTTATATACATAGACTTCATTCAAATCGGACCAGCCCTTTAGGAGGAATTCAGTGACGTACACACGTACAGCAGATTTAGGAATATACCCATGGAAAGCATTGTCATCTACATTTGTAACAAAGATATCATGCCTCTCTCTACCCTAGAGCTCTTGTTTCAGTCTCTTTAAGTTGAATAAAAAATCTTAAATATTTATTTATTTCTATTTATTTTTTTCTCTTTTAGTTCATAAGTACAATTTAAGTTAAATAAAAAAAATTAACATATTTTTTTATTTTTTCCCCTTTTAGTTCATAAGTACAATTTTCTTTTTAAGTAACTACAAAAATTACACTATAAACTTATCTAAAAACAAAAAAAAAACTCGTGATTGGCCGGGTTTGAACCGACGAACACCAGCCATTGCGAGTAGACCATACCTCTATCGACTACGCCACAGCCGCTATGTCAAGCCACTCGAAATTAGCGCCCATATTATGCGTGAAATATTGCGAAAGAGAAAACTCGAAAACATGCGTTTGCCCAGACATAAGACTGAGCTAGATCGATTTTTCGTCCCCGAAAACCACCACATATTAATTTTCAGCGAAATCGTTAGGGCCGTTTCCGAGATCACATGCTTCTTCAAGCGATTAGCGCCATCTGCCGGGTTGATTTGTGAATCTAAACGATCCAGGTCGCCACTCAAACGCATACAGAAAAATTCATTAAAATCGGTCAAGCCGTTTAGGAGGAGTTCAATGACATACACACGTACAGCAGAATTATATATATAAAGATATAAAGCTGAAGAGTTTGTTTGTTTGAACGAGCTAATCTCAGGAAGAGCGGGGCATAATAACTAACTACACTCGAACAAAGTCGCGGTCGGCCGCTAGTGATTATCATTTTTATATTTTCTTTTTTGTTGCCTTTTAACATAAAGAGAACAACATCTATATGTTGCTTTCCCTGTGGAAAGCACTAGGAAGTGGTGCTAAAAAGTCATTTAAAAAAAGTAAAAACCAATATACTATAACATAAGACAGTTCTTAAGTTATATTGACGTTCAAAAAGTTTTGATTCTCAGCCTAATTTAAAAAAAAACGACTTTTGATTTTGATTTGAGCAAGAAACTCTTATGGTTACAAACTATGGATTAGGTACGTCATTTACCTATGTAAAAGTTATTATTTTGATTGCAATAAAACTTTGTCAACTAAATGCTAGTTTGTTTGTTTGCTCGCGCTAATCTCGTAAACTACTGGTCCGATTTGAAAAAATCTTTTTGCGTCGGTTAGCCCAATAAACCAGGAAGGCTTTAGGCTATATAACCATATAGGCTATATAACCACGCACTATGGTCCGCTGGAGGGTCTGAGTGCGGAAACCAAACCAATAACATAGAACATAGGCTATATAACATCACGCTCCGACCTATAGGAGCGGAGCATAACTAAACCACGCGAATGAAGTCGCTGGCAGCCGCTAGTAAAATAATATTTTCCAAAGGAGAAGATCTCCGTGTAGATGTAGTCTCCCAGCTGTACTTTACAATATCGTATATGTAAGGATATCAATGTCATCACTCTACAAGGAAACTCAATAACTTTCCTCTACTAGGGAGTAGAACACAAGTCGTTTGTTTTTTAGTTCGGATCATACGTGCTTTATCTGTCCGGTTTTGTCGTTTTACAGTTCTATCAAATCAAATCAAATCATTTATTTCAAATAAACCAGTTACAGGCACTTTTGAATTGTCAGAAGGTCGGTCAGTCAATAAGATGAAGCTAGTCGCCCATTCCAAAGAGTAGGTACATAAGGAGAAGAACGGGCAAGAAACTCCATGGACACTCTTTTAAATTTTCAAGCTATTGTTACAAATATTTGATTACATCATTCATGTTAAAATCAACCGTGTGAGAACCATGCAGAAATATATTGTACGCTGAGAGCGTCCATTATGGAAAACACACAAAAAGCAATTCAGAAATTAAAATACGCCGTGGCAGCTAAGAGATGACCAGTCCCCTCCGACGGCGTCCGTTCACGAACATGACGTATGGATCAGCATCATTCAGCTCAACCATATCGAAGGGAACCGAATGACCCAACACGCACGTCACCATCAGCGAAGACATTTGAGTGAGCATGACATACTCTCAACAGCCAGAGCCATTGCCAGCGGCGGTGTTTCCGTCATACTACAATGGAAGTGTCTTCAAGACTTAAGTGAATAGGGTCTTAATGAACTAGCTCGCTTTACCATCAACGATTGCATTACTGCTTACCATCAGGCGGGATTGCGGTAAAGCACTAGTATAGAATTTATAAAAAAAAATATTAAGAGGGGACTCTAGTGCTGAGGAATTTGAAAAATAGGTATTTGACGAAACAATTGCCATCGAGTCGTGGTGGCCAAGTGATTAAAAACACCAGCCTCTCAAGTATGATCGAGTGTGCGGGTTCGATTCCAGGTCAGGCAAGTACCAATGTACCTTTTCTAAGTTATATATAGTTTCTAACTATATCTTGGACACCAATTACTGATTAAAAGGTGAAGGAAAACATCTTGAGGAAACCTGGACTTTAAGTCTGAAATCGCCAACTCGCATTGAGCAAGCGTGGTGATTACGCTCAATCCTTCTCTGTATGAAAGGATACCTGTGTCCAGCAACGGGACGATGAAAGGTTGATGATGATGATGATGATGACTGCCGACGCGCCGCTTCCAACATCTCCTTGTAATTTATTAATTCACTTTTGGGTACGTATAATCTAGGTATAAAACTGTAGAAAAAAAGCTCAAAAAGCGCTATCCACGAAGAAAACAGCGGAATATTTTTATATAGAGAAAGCACCACTAGAGTAACCTCTTAATAATCTGAACCATGCGAAACTGCTTATCTTTATATATATAATTCTACTGTACGTGTGTATGTCATTGAACTCCTCCTAAACGGCTTAACCGATTTCAATGATTTTTTCTGTATGCGTTTGAGTGGCGCCCTGGATCGTTTAGATTCACAAATCAGCCCGGCAGATGGCGCTGATTGCTTGAAAAAGCATGTGATCTCGGAAACGGCCCTAACGATTTCGCTAAAATTTGATATGTGGGGGTTTTCGGGGACGAGAAATCGATCTAGCTCAGTCTTATGTCTGCGAAAGCGCATGTTTTCGAGTTTTCTCTTTCGCAATATTTCACGCATAATATGGGCGCTAATTTCGCGCGGTTTGACATTGCGGCTGTGGCGTGGTTGATAGAGGTATGGTTCTACTCGCGATGGCTGGTGTTCCTCGGTTCAAACCCAGGCAGACTCAAGTACTTCTTTTTTTGTTTTTAGACAAGTTTATAGTTTTTTTTTTTGGTTTTTGGAGTTACTTAAAAAAAAAATTGTATAAAAGAATTTAAAGGGGAAAAAATAAAAATAAATATATTTTTTTTTTATTTAATTAAAATTGTACTTAAGAACTAAAAGAAAAAAAATAGAAAGAAATAAATATTTTAAATTTTTTATTTAACTTTAAGAGACTGAAACAATAGCTCTAGGGGTAGAGAGAGGTGTGTTAAATTTGTTACAAAATGTAGATGACAATGCTTTCCGTGGGTATATTCCTTAATCTGCTGTACGTGTGTACGCCACTGAAGTCCTCCTAAAGCGCTGGACCGATTTGAATGATTTTTTTATGCGTTTAGGTGACGCCCTGGATTGTTTAGATTCACAAATCAGTCCGCCAGATGGCGCTGCAGTCGTGTCTAGGTTATTTATCGTAAACGGCTGAACTGATTTGAATGAATTTTTGTTTTTACATTCAAGTCGTAAGTAGGTTATTTATCTATACCTACTGCAACTAAACGGCTGGACTGATTTGAATGATTTTTTTTGTTTGCGTTTCGGTGACGCCCGGGATCGTTTAAATTCACAAATCAGCCCGGCAGATGGCACTGCAGTCGGTATCTATGTTATTTATCCCTTACGGCTGGATCGATTTGAATGAATTTTTGTTTATACATTTTACTGGAAAATTTACATTCACAAAAAAACAATTCGGCAGATGGTGCTGTAGTCGGTATTTAGGTTATTTATCTATACTGCAATTGTACGGGTGGACCGATTTGTACGATTTTTTTTTTAATTTGATACATTTTTTTTTATTATACCTAGACTATATTAATCACTCTGGCAACATATAGTAATTAATCAAACATCACAGGTGCTCCTGACTTTTTTTACCTCATTTAAATCGTTTAGTTCTTCGGCAGTTAAATTAAGCTCTGAAAATGTTATTCCCTCAGAAGATGATGGTGACATTGTTGAGATGTATTTCCGTTTTAACAAGTAGTTTCTTCACTCGATTTTTTGTTCCTTAGCCCTACTAATTCGTATTATTTGGCTCAAATTGTGACCGCATTTGATGCAAAACTTGAAGGTTTCAGCGGTTATTGTAAAACATTCGTCGCATCTTAACAAGTTTTTCGTGCAATTATTGATTATAACGAATTGTTTTCGAAAAATTGATGTTGTTTCAAAATAAAGAATCAAAATCAAAAAATCAAAATCAAAATTGTTTATTTCAAATTAACCAACAGTTGGTACTTTTGAATAGTCAATGTCGGTCAGTCCAAGAAAAGTGAAGCTATATAGCACCTTCCAAAGCGTAGATCTCTATGGAGAAGAACGTGCAAGAGACTCCATGAACACTCTTCTAAAATCATAATATGGATTACATAATTATCTTCATTACATATTTCTGTTGCTTCTATCATGTGAGCACAATGTATAATTATAAAAATCAATGAAAAGATAGAAAATTAATTAAGCCCACTGGCAGCTAAGAGATGACCAGTCTGCACTGACGGCCCCCGTTCACGAGCATGACGCGCGCATTAGCCCCACTTAGCTCAACCATTTTGAAGGGAACCAAATTACCTAACAACACTTGCCACTGAATAATAATAATGTTATTGATCTTTCCTTTCATACTTTTTAATACCCTAACCGCTTGAAATATCAAATGCAGGACAACGTCTGCCGGGTCCGCTAGTCTTTATATATATAATTCTGCTGTACGTGTGTATGTCATTGAAGTCCTCCTAAACGGCTTGACCGATTTTAATAAATTTTTCTGTATGCGTTTGAGTGGTGACCTGGATCGTTTAGATTCACAAATCAGCCCGGCAGATGGCGCTGATCGCTTGAAGAAGCATGTGATCTTGGAAACGGCCCTAACGATTTCGCTGAAATTTAATATGTGGGGGTTTTCGGGGAGGAGAAATCGATCTAGCTCAGTCTTATGTCTGGGCAAACGCATGTTTTCGAGTTTTCTCTTTCGCAATATTTCACGCATAATATGGGCGCTAATTTCGAGTGGCTTGACATAGCGGCTGTGGCGTAGTCGATAGAGGTATGGTCTACTCGCAATGGGTGGTGTTCGTCGGTTCAAACCCGGCCAATCACGAGTTTTTTTTTGTTTTTAGATAAGTTTATAGTGTAATTTTTGTAGTTACTTAAAAAGAAAATTGTACTTATGAACTAAAAGGGGAAAAAATAAAAAAAATATGTTAATTTTTTTTATTTAACTTAAATTGTACTTATGAACTAAAAGAGAAAAAAATAAATAGAAATAAATAAATATTTAAGATTTTTTATTCAACTTAAAGAGACTGAAACAAGAGCTCTAGGGTAGAGAGAGGCATGATATCTTTGTTACAAATGTAGATGACAATGCTTTCCATGGGTATATTCCTAAATCTGCTGTACGTGTGTACGTCACTGAATTCCTCCTAAAGGGCTGGTCCGATTTGAATGAAGTCTATGTATATAAATGAAAGTCGTGTTAGTTACTCTATTTATAACTCAAGAACCGCTTAACCAGTATGGCTCAAAATTGTTAGGGAGGTAGATAAGAACTGGGAGAAGGACATATCACATAGGATACTTTTTATCCCATTCCCGTTGTTCCCGTCTTTTCCGTGTGACGTGACATAAGACATGGTATAACAAAACACAACTGACATGGAATAACAAAACAACTCAGTCAAAATATAAGTTAGCGGTTCATTTGCTAAAAATGGTACAAACACACTGCTGCACTACTCAGCATATTAAAAAAAGTCTTACTGGTTGAATGTTGATGCATTCATTTAAAGCAAGGAATATAAATACTCTCTGCCGGTTTAATTTTTTTAATAAAAGCCCCAAAGCAAACTTCACCTTCAAAATTTCTAATATTGTATTGCTGTGCCATTTACCACTTCACTACATACTATAAAACAAAGTTACTTTCTCTTTCCCTATGTCCTTTTGTATAATTAGGTCCTCACCGGACACGGCTGTTTCGGGAGGTTCCTGTTCCGTATAAGGCGGGAGGAAACGCCAGGGTGACCACTGTGTGCATCGCCCTGAGGACACAGTGGAGCAAATGGTGGAGGTCTGCATGGCTTGGGTGGAGCACAGCCGTGTCCTCGTGGTGGCGATCGGCTGCGATCTCTGGCGTACGACCCTGTTCCGGGGCATAGTCCGGAGCAAGAGTGCATGGCAAGCTTTCACCTCCTTCTGTGCAGTAGTGATGCTGGCAAAGGAGGAGGCGGAGCGCGTGAGGGAGCGGAAATCCCACTACCCTTACGCCTCAAACCGCCGCAGGAAGCGCCCTGGTCAGGAGGCAACATCGGACTCCCGACCACTGTAGACGCGGGCTTGCGGGCGGCGAGCGATAGGCAGCTAGCCTCCTGGTAAGAACCAGGGTCGGGTTGACGGCGCGTTGCACACCTTGACGGGGTCCACGAGGACTGGTCCACAGGGTTGCGGGTTGGTTAAAAAAGAAACCATGGCACTGGTCGTTGCATAGGCAAGTGAAGGAACACGGGTGGGTTTTAGTCAATGAAAGTCTGACACGCTCTTCCGCTCTGCCCAGAGCGGGAGAGGTCATTTGATGATTTCCCATCCAAAACAAAAAAAAAGAACTGAAGAAGAGCAAGAAATTGCACTCGACGAGCGTAGCCTTAGTATGGCTCGACTTCGTGCTTCTCACTCACCAGAGCAAAGGGAGGCAGCCCGTGAAACGGCTCGGTTGGCAATGCGAAATCATCGAGCAAACCTCAGAGATCAAGCGCTAGATAATTTACGAAGCACAAGAAGAAATTCATCAAATAGTGATTTGAATCGGGCAGCGTTTCAATACGCATATAATATAGCGCAATGGCGTTCGCACTGGGCCAATGGATGTTGTTTGCGAGTATTGTAGCACATTTAAGTTTTCCGGAGAATCGCCAGGATTGTGCTCCCAAATAAAGAATCATTGAATAATAATATTTATTTATTTAAAATTATCCTAATTTAAAAAGTAGTCATGTGATATTGCCTTTAAGGCGGAACGAAGTTCGCCGGGTCAGCTAGTACAATATGTAAAGAAAACCCTGTCCGACCCACAAGGGTAATAAAGGTCAGGTAAACATATGACCAAATATAATATAAAATTTTACGTAATCATTATAGTAACAATACTAATAAATTTTGAAATAACATTTTTTTCCCGCGAATTAATTCCAACTTCCCCGAAATTTGGTAATTTTAAAAAAGTGACAACACCATTTTGACAGTATTATTATAAGCGATGCGACCACGTGACGCGTGCCCTGCCCCGTCGCTCGCGGAAGTGTTGCCTCCCTGAAAAAATATTTTTTTTGAGGGATTTTTTTTAAGTTTAGCCCGGCTTTGTAGGCATTATTAGCATTAGTTAACGATACCTAACAGTACCTTCACGGATCGGACAGGGTTTTCTTTACATATTGTAGATGCTAACAAGATGGATAATATACGTACAGGTAAAGTTACCTGAACTATTTTTACCTCAACAAACGCTATCACGAAAGAGCAGCGGAACTATACACTCGGACACGTCCCGCTACAGATGTTATCGCTTCTCCACAAGTGGACTATGGGACGTTTGCTGACATGAGGGAACTCACGAAGGGAGTAACCACTTATTCAAAGATGACTTCAGCTTCTCGATGTAATGTAATTATGTTTTTAATATAAGTTATGGTTACTGAGTAAGTTCTGGGTAAATTTATTTATGTACAAACGTAATTGTGGTCTAAATCGGACATTTATTTCTCAATGAGTAATAAATATCGTATGATAGATGATGATGTATGATGGTAGGGAGGAAGACAGTTGCTGTCAGAAATGTAAACAATCGGATCCGTAAAAATATTTTAAATAAATAAGTATGTAAATTGCAAAATTCATCATCATCATCAGCAACCTTTTTTTTATCGTCCCACTGCTGGGCACAGATCTCTTCTCATACAGAGAAGGAATATCAATATTAACACTAATATAATATAATGATGAGTTAGGTACAAAACGGCCTCCAAAGCCTGGAGCACAAGCGAAGAGTAGCCAGCCTGTCGGTGTTCTACAGGATGCATTTTTATATACATGCATTCATTTATACATTACTCCATCTCCGTTCCTTCATCGGACGACCCGTCGCACGGCAAGTATACACCCCTACGTTGTTGACACCACTGCGATCCGGACGAAGCGTTTTGCCTCGTCTTTTATACTGTCTCGGTGGTAGGCCATTACATCGGCTGCCGGCGGAAGTTACCACCCACCAGACAAAGTCTTGCCGCCAAGCGATTCGTCGTGTTCCGGCATGATGTCTGGTGAAGCCGTACGGAGGACGGGTCTGAGCAGTTGGTTGCGATGTGTGGCGGGTACGATGCGCCAAATGTTGTTGTCTCGGGAATTTGGTCGTGGAGAGTCTCCAGATCAATCTCCCTCTAGCGCAGCATTGTTTTGTCGTGTTGGTCTTGGGTTTAACATTGTATTACCTCGCTCAACTGCCGTCATCCTTCCTATTCCTAAGTTTTTTAAGTGAATAGGCTTAATAAACTAGTGCGCTTTACACTCAACGACTGCATCACTGCTTACCATCAGGCGGGATTGCAGTCAAGCACTAGTTTATAATTATTAAAAAAGAAAAAAAAAGAATAGACTAGACTGGAACAATTTGCCAGCGGCGGTGTTTTCTTCTGACTACAATTTAAGTGTCTTCAAGGCTTGGGTGAATAGGCTTTTAATAAACTAGCGCGCTTTACCATTAATGATTGATATATAGAATATATATAAAAAAAAGTAAAACGGATGACCAGTGAGAATGACAGAGTTATTCCTGAGAAATATATAATATGTATAAAGATATATATAAAGAACAGTTACGTTTCGAACAGAACCAATTAAGTTTAAACATTGCTAATAAATTCAGATTTAGCGTACTATGGTGTGTGAGTATGTTGATATCGAATATCCTTCAACATTATTCAAATTGTGTCTTAAATTATGTTACACAATTAGGCTGTTCATGAATGAACGTAAATCAAGCAAAATTATTGCAGCAAGTGTATTGTACAGACGACAGCATTTGAAGCTACTGAAATCTATCAGATTTCTTTATTAGATTTTCAACTTTATAGCTAAAGCACTAGGGCTTGCTTGGGAATGTTTGACAGTTTCGAATGACTTGACCTACTATCGTCCGTACGTCAAATCGGCCACTGGGTAATGTTCCCACTACGTAAAACGTAAAACGATTATATTGAGAACTAGCGGTCGCCAGCGACTTCGTTCGCGTGGAGTTAGTTATGCTCCGTTCCTATCAGTCGCAGCGTGATGTTATATAGCCTAAAGCCTTCCTGGATTAATGGGCTATCCAACGCAAAAAGAATTTTTAGATCGGACCAGTAGCTCCTCAGATTAGCGCGTTCAAACAAACAAGTTCAAGTTCTTTATTTCATAACAAAAATACATTTGTGTTGAAATGTTTACATTAGGTATACAAGAAAAAGCAACATAAATATTAAAATATAAGCAATCTCAAAGTGCAGCATTTATACATAGCAAACATATTAATTGTACATAGCAATTTACACATTGCCTCTAGTAATACCACAAAAATACAATTAAGTAGGTTAATTAATTAGAAAGAAAACAACAAACTATTCAGCTTTATATATTAGTATAGATGAGATTCTGTATATCCTGTTTTTCTTTTTTTATATTCCTGTTTATGTAAAATATTCTCGTAGCATGTTAATTTCCTTTTTTTTTTATTTTTTTACTGTACCGGTTCGGTGTCACTAATAATTAATTGTTTGCTGCATTGGGAGAAAATATTACGTCCGTGCCGGCTGTCACTGAAAATTAGCACTGGGGCTCTGTTTTGCATAGGGTCGCCGCATAATGCTGTGTGACAGCGATTTTGCGTGGAAGTAACGCATTTTCCCTAATCTTTTCTATTTTTTTTGTGTTTTTGTAATTTTTTGCGTATTTTTTTAGGCGTCTTACTTTGTGTAAATTATTTCATTACGACTGCTCTCAAAACGGTAAAGGAAAACATTATAAGGAAACTAGAGCCGAAAACCTAGAAGACATGTGACATCTACCAACTCTCTCACGGAGAGGAGGCTTGTCTCCCAGGAATGGGAACGGATATAGTGGAGCCCCGGTAATCCGGCCCATATCTAATGCAGCACCCCCTATCGACATCGTTTATTACATACATGTATACATACATGTACCAAGGCCAAGGTGGCTGCCAGGAAACTTGGCGTTATCGCAAAGGTCCGGCAGTACTTCACACCTGGGCAGCTTCTAATGTTATACAAAGCACAGGTCCGTTCGTGTGTGGAGTACTGCAGTCACATTTGGGCTGGTGCTGCTAAGTGTCACCTGGCCACTTTGGATTCAATGGAGAGGCGTGCGAAGAGGCTGATTGGTGACCCTGATCTAACTCGAGATGGTCTCCAAAGCCTAGAGCACAGGCGTAGAGTAGCCAACCTTTCGGTGTTCTATAGGATGCATTTTGGGGAGTGTGCGAGGGAATTGCATGATTTAATTCCCCATCTCCGTTCCACCATCGGACGACCCGTCGTACGGCTAGTTTCCACCCTTACGTTGTTAACGCCACTACGATCCGGACGAAGCGTTTCGCCTCCTCCTTTATACCGCGTACATCGAGGGACTGGAACAATTTGCCAGCGGCGGTGTTTCCGTCGGACTACAATTTGAGTGTCTTCAAGGCACAAGTTCAGGCGCAGGTATTCACTCCTTATTCAAGCTTATTCAAGCTCTTAATAAACTAGTGCGTTTTACCATCAACGATTGCGTCACTGCTTACCATCAGGCAGGATTGCGGTCAAGCGCTAGTTTATAATATATATTAAAAAAAAATGTATTCGCTAATTGATGATTAATTTCATGCTTCTCAAATTGATTGAGTCATAAAGTTTGATTATTTTAGTACTTATGTACATTTGTTTCTACATAATGATTTCCTAACTAGCGGCCGCCAGCAACTTCGTTCGCATGTAGTTAGCTTTGCTCCGCTCCTATTGGTCGCAGCGTGATGTTATATAGCTTAAAGCCTTCCTGGATTAATGGAGAATTTTTCAAATCGGACCAATATTTAGAGGTTAGCGCGTTGAAAGAAACAAACTCTTCAGCTTTTTATATCAGTATACATAGATGTAAAGTTATTGCATATTTTTTTGGAAATCCTGTAGCATTAATGACGTTACTTTTATAATAAAACGTAATCTCTGTTTCTAGAGTTGTTTAATTACTAAATTTGACATACACAAAGGAGTGATGATTGTAACTGTCTAATGTAAAATCGTATTTTCTTTGTTTTTATTATTATTATTATTGTTTATGTACACTCTTGCTTCTCCAATCCACTTTTGATATTGGGAGAATAGTCACCATCGGCTTCACTTACCATAAATAAAATTAGAATATAATGATTTGTAATCTTATCATTGGATCTGTGTGTGTGTGTGTGTGTGTGTGTGTGTGTGTGTGTGTGTGTGTGTGTGTGTGTGTGTGTGTGTGTGTGTTTTACGGATTATAAGGTACTATTTTGTAAAAAAAATCGCACTATAGGGTCTTAGGCAGTACTTTAGATATAATTTGACCAATTCGATGATCCGACACTGCCCTGAAAAATGTTTGTCGGACTATCGGGGATCCACTGTAAGCCTACAGTGCTTCACACAACACACATAATCAGCCGATTATGTGTGTTGTGTGAAGCAAAATTATTGTAGCAGATGACGTTTTTTACTATCTGTCGGCACCCATGTAAAGAAGGCGTTAGTTTATACAATATGTAAAGAAAACCCTGTCCGATCCGTGAAGGTATTGTTAGGTATCGTTAACTGATTCTAATAATGCCCACAAAGCAAGGCTAACTTAAAATATATCCCGCTAAAAAAATAAATATTACTTCGAAAAAGCGAGGTAACTTAATACATGTGCGGTAGGCAACACGATAGGCACAAATGCGCGGTCGAAGGGGGGCAGAGCACGCGGCAGGTGGTCGCATTACTCATAATAAGACTACCTAAAACGGTGTTGTCATTTTTTAAAAATTACCAAATTTTAGGAAAATTACAATTAAGTCGCGGAAAAAAAAAAGATTATTTCAAAATTCATTAGTATTGTTACTATGATGATTATGTAAAATTTATTATTTTATTTGGTCATGTGAATACCTAACATTTATTATCCTTTTGGGTTGGACGGGGTTTTCTTTACATATTGTATATGCATGTATGTATGCGTATGTATTAAAAAGTGTTAGTTTTAGTAGTATGAGGGTTGCAATGATGATGACTTCATTTTAGTTAAACTATTACAAACTTTACTCAGGAACTACAAAAGAGGTTATCGCATCTTTTGAAGTGTACTTACTCACTGAATGTTTGCTAACACAAAGGGGAAGGAAAAGGCAAAAGGAGGTGGTCCCGAATGTCTGTTCTCAATGTAATTACACTGTCTTCTAATTGGGACAGTTATTTTTAGATGAAGAATAGGATAATGATGAAGGTAGTTGCGTAGGTAGAGAGTATTTAGTGTATGATATATTTAGTTGATATTCCAGACATAGTTGAAACAAAGGCTGTTTAGTTGAAGTAAGATAACATAGTATAACGACGAGCCTAGATTTAGGGATGGGCTGCTATAGTTCCCTCACTTTTCGCTAGTTATGTTTCATCATCAACCTTTCTTATTATCCCACTGCTGGGCACAGGCTTCCTCTCATACAGAGAAGGATTGAGCGTAATCACCACGCTTGCTCAATGCGTGTTGGTGAGTTCAGACTTAAAGTCCAGATTTCCTTAAGATGTTTTCTTTCACCTTGTAATCAGTCATTGGTGTCCAAGATGTACTTAGAAAGTACATATAACTCAATAAAAAGTTACATTGGTACTTGCCTGGCCTAAAATCGAATACGCACACTCATACTTGAGAGGCTGGTGTTCTAACCACTAGGCCAGCACGACTAGTTATGTTCAAATTTTATGAAATAAGGTGCGAGCCTATTTGGCAATATGCTTACGCGGTTAATGGCTCAACCAGGCCGAGAGAGAGGCTTCACTCTCTAAATTTTACACATTTTCATTGTTATGTTTAAGAACCATGTAAGGGTGGTAAACCTATTGCCACCACTACGGGTAGTTGTTTTTGCGGACCCCGGGCTCCAACGCGAAAGCCGCGGATGCAACAGGGCCTAAACGCGGAGATGATAATGATGACGGGTAGTGGTTCCTATTCTGGCTGTTTGTGTATGTGAGTTTAAACGTTTGTAAACGCACCCACAATAATTCCTGGAGTTTTTCTTTTTTATAAATATAGCTTATTTTATTTATACACCGTTATTTTTCGTTTTTTTTTTTTGAAACTCACACAGTACTTTTATATAAGTAAGTCCAGTATTTTTATGTAAAAAAAATATGTACAAAATTTCAAAAAGCCATCATGAAAAATCACAAAGTTATGAGCTTGTTATGTTACCTAGTTGTCCCTACATACGGCCAACGAGTCGCTCGCCCACTCGCGCTTAGGCCGCTGCCTCGAATCTTGCGGGCAGCGGCGGCGGCGGCGAGTGAGCGGCAGGATCTTATGCGTAAAATGAAACGGACCGGTTTTCGAAAACAGCGGCGCGTCAGCGGGCCGGTGGCGGGCAGCGAGCAGTGTACTTCTCGTGCTCGAATCTTGCGGACAGCGAGCGGTGATCGAGCGTTAGGAATAAATATGAATCAAAAAGATGTTAAGACATTTCTTTCGTGAAAAAAACAAATATGTCGTCGACACAATCGTGAACACAACACTACGTGGCTATAGTGACGCGCGATCTACCCGCTGGTTTCGAGAACGGGTCTTCGATGCCCGTTCGGCTCCCGCGCCGCCGCCGTCGCCGCCTCGCTGCCCTCAAGATTCGAGGCAGCGGCCTTTTTTTTTTATATATATATTATAAACTAGCGCTTGACCGCAATCCTGCCTGATGGTAAGCAGTGACGCAATCGTTTATGGCAAAGCGCACTAGTTTATTAAGAGCCTATTCACTCTAGCCTTGAAGACACTCAAATAGTAGTCCGACGGAAACACCGCCGCTGGCAAATTATTCCAGTCCCTCGATGTACGCGGTATAAAGGAGGAGGCGAAACGCTTCGTCCGGATCGTAGTGGTGTTAACAACGTAAGGGTGGAAACCAGCCGTACGACGGGTCGTCCGCTGATGGAACGGAGATGGGGGAATTAAATCATGCAATTCCATCGCACACTCCCCGAAATGCATCCTATAGAACACCGAAAAGCTGGCTACTCTACGCCTGTGCTCTAGGCTTACAGGCCTTACAGCGGCGCGGCGCGGCGGAGGCCATAGGACACTATGATCCGCTGTGAACTGTGTTGTGCGTACAGTAACCACACTGGATCAAAAATATATCGTGGATCGTCGAAATCATTTGAAGAAAAGTTGCTCATTTGATTTACGTAGTACAGGAACAAACGCTTGTAACGGTATTTTATAATGGCGGCATATGGACAGAGTCGCTTTGGAAAGTGGGGTTCGTCGAACGGTCACTTTTCATCGAGATGCGGATCAAGGCACTTCTCTGAACCGAAACTGTCAGTTTGCCTATTTAAATTGTGATTGTCAAGATTGTAGGGCATATTTACACATCGTGCTTTAATTCAAAACTTCACCTATGAAATGGACCTAATTTAAAACTACACCAAGATACTGTCGACCGCTCCGCCGTCGCTGACTTCGACAAATATAATCATCATCATCATCCCAGCGTTAATCCCAGTCGCATCCGAAGCCTTTTTCAGCTTTGGAGTCTGGGGTCCGCTTTACCAGTCCAACTGCTGATATGGCTAAACTTCAACATTTTCAACTTACGTATTTTCTTCGACAAATATAATATGGGGTAAAAATTTCGATTTAAAAATTTCAACTGTCTACCAATAATAGTTCATGAACCGTCAGTGTCTCGTGGGATACAGCTAGGGGAGAGACAGTGGTATATCAGTAATAGAATCCGTTTTTAATCAATGGGTAGGCAACCCTAAAAAAAACTGCCAAATATTAAGCCTACAGATAGCGTAGTAAAGATCAAAGTGTACTTCCATATAAAATACTCATATTGACCTCAATAGACTGAAAGCGATGCCCCAGAACAAACACGGAAAAGGTTAGGTTAGGAGGAAGATGAATATACGATGACCGTGCAGTATCAAACTAAGGGTATGTGCACACCTAACGGGTACCGATCTTAATCGGTATTTAATATTTACAGGGTCCGATATACCGATATCGGACCCTGTCGTCGTGCCTGACATTCCTATCGGAATGGTACTTAACATTGATACCGATCAATGTTAAGTACCATTATTTAATTGATTCCAATACCGATGTTAATTTTATCTCCACATATCTCTCTCATATATGAATGATTGTCTAACCTCCTATTTGATTTGTTTGGATTAGATAAAATCCTGGTCTATTTACTGTATATGCTATTGTTATACTTGAGATTTTTGGTTTGAATGGTCTAGGTAACGTTTATTGAGTTTTTCAATCTCAAATTTTTCAGTCGCAACCCGAAATCTGGATCACAATAAGCTCGCTCTCTATACAGGACTTAAAAAAAAATGGCATAAAGCGAGTGAACTATATGTAGGTACATTGCTGCTGATATCCATTGGAAAATAGAGCGATGTATGTATGTTGATGTGTGTTATGATTATAGAATACGCGAGTATTCGGTAAGACTGAATGTTTCTTCGAAATTATGACTTTAACTAACTGCGGTCCGCGGTTTCATCCGCATATGTTTTGAAATCGTGCATCCCGTGGGATTATCGGGATTAAAAGTATTATAAGTATCATTCTTGGGTATAATATTGACAGCCTCCGTGGCGTAGCGGTAGCGGACGCGGCCGCTGCGCAAGGTGGCGCGGGTTCGATCCCCGCACAGTGCAAGTGTTTGTATGCATGAATATGAATATTTCACTGGTCTGGTCGTGCCTCGGAAAGCACGTTAAGCCGTTGGTCCCGGTTCCCATACGAACATCTAGTGGCAGTCGTTACAGGTTGTTGGAGCCCTCAAAAGTCCAACAATTGGTCTAACTGCAATGCTTCGATGCCTTCGGGTTGTGGAGGTCAGACGGCAGTCGCTTCACGGAAAATGTCGAAGTTTAGCCATATCAGCAGTTGGATTGGTAAAGCCGACCCCAGACTCCAAAGCTGAAAGGCTTCGGATGCGACTGGGATTAACGCTGGGATGTTGATGATGATTCTTGGGTATAATATATATTATTTGTGCCCCAAATTTCATTCAAATCCGTTTAGTAGGTTTTGCGGGAAAAGTAACAAGCAGACATTCATGCATACATCCATTCATATATACATATGCTCACAAACTTAAGCATTTTAAATATATATACAGACAAATATATACAGACAAATCACACAGATTGAGCTAGCCCCAAAGTAAGTTCGAGACTTGTGTTATGGGATACTAACTCAACGATACTATATTTTATAATAGATACATATATATAGATAAACATCCAAGACCCAGGACAATTAGGAAAAGATCGTTTCCCATCATGACCTGGCCGGGGATCGAACCCGGGGCCTTCACGTCGCAGGCAGGCGTGTTGACCGCTGCGCCACGGAGACCGACAAAAATGTTACTTAGTTGGAAGTAGGATAAGTAGTATGGTGGGTTTTTTTTTTAGATTTGTCCTCGGTATCGAGTAAACAGAGAAAATCGATACCGCCGTGTTCACAAGTGGGACCCAACCTTAACAATGAATGTGTTCACTAAAAATAGATATATATTGGTACACAAAGAAGGATGTCGCGCACGCTACGGTCAGCTGTTATTTTATGTACTTAGGTTAGAAGTTGTTAGGTTGATATAACATTTATACATAAGTGAATATTATACACTTATAGAAATATGAGCGATAAGTAGGCCTATCTTGAAGTTTGCAAGCTTTATTATTTGTTTACCAAACTCTAACACATAATATGTATAAAGAGAAATTTGTTATATACTGTTTGAAAGATCGTTTTTTTTTTAACAATTGTAAACTAGTGCTTGACCGCAATTCCGCCTGATGGTAAGCAGTGATGCAAGCGTTGATGGTGAAGCGCGCTAGTTTATTAAGAGCCTATTCACTCAAAAAAAAAAAAACTGAGTGAATAGGAAGGAGGACGGCAGTTGAGTGAGGTGATGCAATGCTAAACCCAACAACACGACCAACGATGCTGCGCCAGAGGGAGATTGATCAGGAGCCCCTCCACGACCAAACTCCCGACACAACAACATTTGGCGCATTGAACCCGGCACACATCGCAACACAACTGCTCAGACCCGTTCTCCGTACAGCTTTACCAGACATCATGCCGGAACACGACGAATCGCTTGGCGGCAATACTTTATCTGGTGGGTGGTAATTTCTGCCGGCAGCCGATGTTGTGGCCTAAAAACACTTCAAAATAATTATTTTATTGTATAAGTAGGTTTCTACGAACACTTAGACAGGTCAATAATTTTTTTTATATATTATCTGGATAGAAAGACCGAAACAGAATCTCTTCTAAAGCCCAAAAAAAATCTTGATCAAATCATGTGATGTCCAAGTTGATTGTTTTCTGAGACGGTCTTTTAAGGAAAGTAAAACACAACTTCAAAGAGAGACATATAGCGCTTAGGCGAGTGTGCGCATTTTTGTAAAATTATTGTGTTTATGGATGCAATAAATGAATATTTTATTTTACCACATAAATTATATATGGTTACATACTCTTCACGTGACCGCGGGTTCGATCCCCGCACAGTGCAAATATTTGTATGCATGAATATGAATATTTGCACTGGTCTGGTAGTGCCTCGGAAAGCACGTTAAGCCGTTGGTCCCGGTTGCCATACGAACATCTAGTGGCAGTCGTTACGGGTTGGTTGGAGCCCTCAAAAGTCTAACAATTGGTCTAACTGCAATGCTTCGATATCACCTTCGGGTTGTGGAGGTCAGACGACAGTCGCTTCACAGAATATATCGAAGTTGAGCCAAAATCAGCACTTAGACTGGTAAAGCGGACCCCAGACTCCAAAGCTGAAAAGCTACGGATGCGACTGGGATTAACGCTGAGATGATGATGATGATGATGACTCTTCACGTGACTAAAGGGCTGGTCTATTTTTAGCCCAAGGAATCGGCATTGCCATCCAACGTGGTAATGCTGCCAGCCTTTTGGGCATCTCCCATTGACAGCATGTGGATAATTTTTTTGATGCCCATTGAGCTTACATTATTCTTAATTTTAATTTATTTTTCGTGTGTAAATATGTTTATACAGATATTTTAGTATTTACTCATAATAATGTGTGTTTATAAATAT
Source organism: Sesamia nonagrioides (assembly GCA_017933935.1). Lineage (NCBI taxonomy): Eukaryota > Metazoa > Arthropoda > Insecta > Lepidoptera > Noctuidae > Sesamia > Sesamia nonagrioides. Next base: position 111,010 of record JADWQK010000056.1, read on the forward strand.
TTATTTATTTATTTATTTATTCTTTCACACATGACATGTACAGAGGCGGACTTAATGCCTTAGACATTCTCTACCAGTCAACCACAGGTGGTGAAGAGATAAGATGGTAGGTGCTTTAACTTGAAAGAAAATTGTAAAGAAAAGAAAAAAAAACCCTTAACACTATTAACTAACTAGTACCTATTATTAACTATTACCATTTCTATTATTATTTATTAACTTTTATTATAATATATCATTTATTGTATTGCGGACTGTGTTTTTGTAATTCTAGCGTATGGCACTCGTGGGTTGCAGCTGAAAATCAGCGTCAGATGGTACACTTTGTCTTGTCATCTGACATTATGCTGAGCTGAGGCCCTTTTGGCATTACACGCCAAGTTTTATAGTTTTAAATTTATGTTTTTGCTGTAATGTCAATAAATGCATTTTTCTTTCTTTCTTTTTCTTTATTAAAAAATACTTAAATAAGCTAAACATAATAAGATATACATACATACTATTACCAAAATATATACTTATTATATATACATAAAAAAACTAAAATTTCGGAGAGGGGTGCAGCAATAACTCTACGCTAGTTGTTGCGAAAATAACTCTGCAATTTCCGCTTAAATGCAAACCGACTGGCGCATTCCACAGAAGAATGGAATAAATATGAAATGAAGAATGAATAAAATCAGTAAGAGAGAGAGAGAGTAAGAGGAGATTGTTAGAAGAACGCAGATTCTTAGAGTGTGAAGAACATAAATATTGGAAGTGAGTCACAAGATAAGAAGAAGGAGTGGGTGATTTAAGAAGGGAGAAAAGCTTGGTCAAGGTATATATTATATAGGAGTAAATATATATAGATTGTTTGTATACTTCCCTACAAATTATTCCCTACCCATCCAAAAATATTATAAAATACACAACGTTAAGTTTAACTTCTGCTGAAACTCACACACCAGAGTGCAACGTGTAACCCGTTATTTCTTTCTATACATAATCTTACACATAGTCGTCAACTCATATTTGCTTCCAACCTTACCATAAATATTTAAACGCTATTTTAACTTCCCAAACCGTCCCAAAACCCGACAACCATCCACATTAGACTCAGTCCTAATTATTTTCAAGACGTACGCCTCTTGACTCAGTTCCCTCCGTAACGAGTGTACGTCCCGGTCCAATGGTCCTCTTGTTAAAAATGCATGGAAACGAGGCGTAACATGCTGTAACTACCCCCCTTTAGCACGCCTTACGAGGGTTCCTACCTATCTCTTTGCAACCCAGCTGTGTTTTATCGGTTTTTGATGGCTTATTTTTCATGAGTGGTTATATTGATAGAGTCATTATCATCATCATTGTCTGCTCTTTTTTGCAACTCTGTTTGGGTCGGCTTTCAGTAAAATGGAATACAGCTGAATATTATATAATTTTATACATTGTTGCATTGATTGATTATGGATTTTTTTGGTACATAGAGATAACGATGCTAGCCTTTTGGGCAATTATCCCACGGGCAGTGATGCGGACGAATTTTTTTATGTCTAATGAGAAAGTAGTAAATGTTCAGTGTATGTTGATTTTATTGTATACTAGCTTTGCACGCGACTCGTTTGCGCGAAATTCTTGTTCCACGTAATCATTCCGTTGCATCGTATCGCCGGCCAGCGCTATTCACTTAACGTTCATTCTGCATTCTTTACCTACTTCAAAGCAAAAAATAATTTGTAAAGTTTCTGGCAGTTCCAGGGATTAACGCTTTCAAATTTTACCTTTAACTTCATTATATTTGTAGATATATACAACGTGTAACAAAAAGGGTATATACATACCAAGGGCATGGCATCTTTAGATGATATCAAACGATATCGAAAGGGTTTCGACTCAAAATAAAATACTCAAAAAATTGGTACCAAATTGCCGGTTTCTTTTTTTTTTATATATATATTATAAACTAGCGCTTGACCGCAATCCTGCCTGATGGTAAGCAGTGACGCAATCGTTGATGGTAAAGCGCACTAGTTTATTAAGAGCCTATTCACTCTAGCCTTGAAAACACTCAAATTGTAGTCCGACGGAAACACCGCCTCTGGCAAACTATTCCAGTCCCTCGACGTAAGCGGTATAAAGGAGGAGGCGAAATGCTTCGTCCGGATCGTAGTGGTGTTAACAACGTTTCGTGTGTTTCTTAAAATAAAATCATCACAAACGTGGCAGCACACTACATACGTTAATAACTACTCGTTATCCGTCACGTTACTTGCCAAAATCCGATAAATGTCTTCTATATCTCTGTGCGACTAGTATGATAGTAGCCTATCACATGCGGTGTTTATCCTCATAACTTCCTAACATAAAGAGATAGGATTAAAAAACCCTTCCAATATCGTTTGATATCATATAAATATTCCATGCCGTTGTTATGTATATACCCTTTATGTTACACGTTGTATATAGCTGCGCCCGCGGTTTCACTTGTATATGTTTAGTGGGACTATCTGCATAAAAGTATCCAATAGATACTTACGTCAATTTGCGTAGCGTGCTGATTAATTTTGCAGGACTAAACTTATATTTATACAATGTTATTTTTTGTTTACCGAAACCCGAAGCACGTGTCCAATATTATTAAGTTAATAATCTATTTACAAAATTTCAAAAAGATGTAATGAAAAACCACCAAGTTGCTGGCCAAGTGGGCTTGTTATCTTACCTGGTTGTCCCAACAAATATATGGGCAACGCATCGTTCGGCGCGGGGGGCCCTGCCTCACGCGCGTACTGCCGTCAGCTATGTATATGGCCATACTGAAAAATTTCTAAATGAATTATAACATCGTGAAAAATTATTGGCATCGATTCAGTTGCTTATTCTGAACAAAATATACTCGGCATTCGTATAAAACAAAAGTTGAATAAAACAAAAGAGAAAGAAAATGCACTAACTTCCATATAATTTATTGTGTGGCGAAACAGCTCTAATAATTTTTGTAGCGGTGCCTTCAACGCAACATGCGAACAACGCGTCATACTGACGTCACACGAATTCTGCATCTCGCAATCAAAGTTTACCGTGCAATTAGCATATATACAAGCACGCGACATCAACCGGCGGGCAAGTGGCCCGCCAGACAACCAGTCTGGTCGGAAGATCCTCCCTTCTCTCTGGAGGATAAGTGAACTTTACACGCTGCTCCTCATACCTCCACACTGGTGACCCCGAATCGATCTCGACCCGATTCCGACCCGATCCCAAACCGATCTCGACCCGATCCCGAAACGATCCCGAACCGATCGCGAGCCAATTCCGACCCGATCCCGAACCGATCGACCAACCATACCGATCTCGATCCGATCCCGACCCAATCTCGACCCGACCCCGATCCAATCGACGAACCATACCGATCTCGACCCGATCCCCGTTTAATCTCGACGAAAAAATCGAAACCCTCAGACGGAGGGGAGTAATGTAGCGGTGCCTACAACGCAACATGCGAACAACGCGTCATACTGACGTCACACGAATTCTGCATCTCGCAATCAGAGTTTACCGTGTAACTAGCATACATATATGTATACAAGCTCGCGACATCAACCGGCGGGCAAGTGTCCATCTCCAACCAGTCTGGTCGGAGGATCCTCCCTTTTCTATGGAGGATGAGTGAGCTTTTCACGGTGCTCCTCACACCTCCACACTTTATTAATTATTTTTTTCATATCTATTAACACAATGAATCAAATGCAGTCGCGTGTTTCTAAATACCACTGCCGCAATTCCTACATTTCGCGACCCTATCATCACATGCAAGTCTTCAGCTAAAGTCGCAGTCGTTCTATGCAATTGCATAGCGTTTTGTAGATAAAGCCGGGCTTACAAAGACGACGACAAAGGGCAGACAGTCTTTGTGTTCCCGATATTGTCGACAAATGACGCATACCTACCATTGCCTTTTGAATGTAATTCTGTTGTCATGGACGTTTGTGTTGTCTCCGTTTTGAAAGGTTTGTGAATTCTGACATAATCTGTTCTGAGCCTTAAAAGGTTGGGAAGCAATGTTTGATATTTTTAGGACTTTATATTGTGTTACGGTTACTAGTAAAGTCAGTATCTCAGTTGTGCTAAACATAATATATCAAATAGGGGAGAGCAGGTCAAAATCGTATAGCCTAAGGGTTTAGGGTTACAGGTTTTTTACTACAAAATACTAATTTATTTACTCAACAATTATAAATAGCCAGTCTTGTAATAACTTAAATATTAAAGAATAAAAACTAAACAAATATTGAATTTCCTCTAATTACGATTTTGCCCGGACACATGGGCAAAACCGTTTATTAGACGCGATACTACCCAAAAATGATCTACATACTTTTATTTGTATAGGTACGGAATTTTGTGCCTTGGTTTTTATCATGCACTATTTTCAAAGAATATTTTGGTGGAATATTGCAAACCTGTTTTGGTAATTTAATTGAATTGTACTAAAAGTAACATCTCGTTCTTCCTACATTGCAGTTAGAACATTACATTATTAGTTGCTGCTGAATTTCTCTCAAAGAGATTAGTTCTGTGTTCTAATATAGGTAGAAGAGGGATTATTATACAATATGTAAAGAAAACCCTGTCCGATCCGTGAAGGTATTGTTAGGTATCGATAACTGATTCTACTAATGCCTACAAAGCCGGGATAAACCTAAAAAAAAATGCCCCTAAAAAAATTAATATTATTTCGCAAAAAGAGGTAACTTAAAACATGTGCGGTAGGCCATACAGGCGACGCGGCGAGGCGGGCGATGAGGGGCGGGGCACGCGGCACGCGGTCGCATCGCTATTCGCTCAGAATTATACCGTCAAAAATAATGTTGTCACTTTTTAAAAATTACCAAATTTTGGGGAAGTTGGAATTAATTCGCGGGAAAAAAAGATAATTTGAAAAATTCACTAGTATTGTTACTATGATGATTATGTAAAATTTCATATGCTATTTGGTCATGTGTTTACCTAACCTTTACAATCCTTACGGGTCGGACAGGGTTTTCTTAACATATTGTATGTGTTCGGATTGGTGAGGATTTCCGATGTTGCGGAGATGAATGCAGCTCCACGCTAAGTGTTAATTTTATGTACATATTTATATCTGGGTCTTGTCGTGGTAGCCTAGTGGTTAAAACACCAGTCTCCCAAGTATGAGTGCGCGGGTTCGATTCCAGGTCAGGCAAGTACCAATGTAACTTTTCTAAAGTTATTTATGTATGTACTTTCTAAGTATATCTTGGACACCAATGACTGAAGGTGAAGGAAAACATCTCGAGGAAACCTGGACTTTAAGTCTGAAATCGCCAACCCGCATTGAGCAAGCGTGGTGATTACGCTCAATCCTTCTCTGTATAAAAGGAGACCTGTGCCCAGCAGTGGGACGATAAAAGGGTTGATAATGAATGATGATGATATCTGGGTCTTATATTTGTGTCTGTAACTTACTAGCACTAGCCCCTTACTTACTTACTAACACTAGTTCCAGACTTAACATTAGAGTCACTATTTTGTATTTTGAACTTTATTAAGTCTAAGTTCTTAATACAAAAGTGACAACTTAATATTGAAGTAAGCTGTCATTTTTTAACCGACTTCAAAAGGAGGAGGTTACTCAATTCGACCGTATATAAGCTTTTTTTTTATGTTTGTTCGCGCATAACTTCGTCGTTTATGAACCGATTTTGATCATTCTTTTTCTGTTAGAAAGAAGACGTTCCCAAGGTGGTCCCATGATAAGGATATCAGGGTTTGATGGTGGAAGACCAGAGAAAACAAGGGGAACTTTCAAAAATTGCAGGGGCGACCAGTGCATTTCTTAGCATTTTCATTAAGTATTTTTAAGCACTACAATTTAATAAAGGTCTGGAGTAGATCTGATGATGGAGCCGGGAGACAGTCGAAGGAACTCCTCAACAATTCACAGCAGCTACCTTGTGTTTGGGCTCGATTAATTTGTATTGATAAGAACTTTACACCTAGATGGGTTGTGATTGTCATAAGAGCTCTGATGATGAAGACAAAGGCCAGTTCCGGGAACCCCTCAACGGTTTACAGTAGCTACTTTGTGGTTGGACTTAATTCATGTATATTGATGAGACCTTTGCACCCATTGGGTTAAAATAATGGTCTGCAGTAAATTTGATGATGAAGATCATAGGCAGTTGAGGGAATACTTAGGTACGGGTAAAAATTAAAGTAAACAAAATTACGTCGTTTCCCAATTATATTTGCGTCAGCTTCCAGTCTGACCGGATGCAACTGAATACACAGTACTTTTAACAACTAAAAAGTGAAAAATAAAAACTTTTTTACAAAAAAACAACCGACTTCCAAAAACCACTACAAAGTGAAAAATAACTAATTTCGGAAGTCGGTGTCTTTGGTTTTGTATATTCGTTTTTTGACACCGACTTCCGAAATTAGTTATTTTTCACTTTGTAGTGATTTTTGGAAGTCGGTTATTTTTTTGTAAAAAAGTTTTTACTATAGAAACAACTGCATTTCTATAACGGTTAGGTACATAATTCAATAACCATTAAAGTGGCTTTGTATTAAGGGGATAGAGATTAAATAAAATTGTTACTAACCTTATGGACTCCTTTCTGAAGTAAAGTGTGTGTGTAGTACGTTCGGAAGACGGGTCTGAGCAGGTGTGTTGCGATGTGTGCCCGGTACGAGGCGCCAAATGTTGTTGTGTCGAGAGTTTGGACGTGGAGGGTTTCCAGATCAATCTCCCTCTGGCGCAGCATGGTTTGTCGTGCTTTTGGGTTTATTGCATTACCTCGCTCAACTCCTATCTACTCAGTTTTTAGAGTGAATAGGCTTAATAAACTAGCGCGCTTTACCATCGATCGCATCTCTGATTACCACTAGTTTATAATTAAAAAAAAAAAAAAAAAATTTATTCATCAAGTTCATTTATTTATTCATAATTATTAACATTGTGTTAAATTTTACTTACAAAATTATAAATTTAAATAGAATTACCACATATAAAGAAGCATAAAAATGAAAAATATTGAATTAAAATTTAAATTAGACATATCGAGTCATTCAATTATATTTATGTCAATAGATATATAAACTAATGTCAAATATAATTACAAAAAATAATGTAAAATGATTAATTACAGTCAAAGCAAATTCTTACAGTGAAAGTTTATTAATTCAGTCGAAAGCATGTTCACTAGTATATTTTTTATTTTGTATCATTTGTCATGAAATCTGATACTGAGTATAAACATTTTTCTAACAAGAAGGATTTTAATTTATTTTTACATAAATGACTGCTATGTATCTTTTTCTCGGTGGTAGGCCATAACATCGGCTGCCGGCAGAAGTTACCACCCACCAGACAAAGTCTTGCCGCCAAGCGATTCGTCGTGTTCCGGCATGTCTGGTGAAGCCGTACGGAGAACGGGTCTGAGCAGTTGTGTTGCGATGTGTGCCGAGTACGATGCGTCAAATGTTGTTGTGTCGGGAGTTTGGTCGTGGAGGGTCTCCACATCAATCTCCCTCTGGCGCAGCATCGTTGGTCGTGTTGTAGGTTTTAACATTGCACCACCTCGCTCAACTACCGTCTTCCTTCCTATTCACTAAGATTTTTTAAGTGAATGGGCTTAATAAACTAGCGCGCCTTACCATCAACGATTGCATCACTGCTTACCATCAGGCGGGATTGCAGTCAAGCGCTAGTTTATAATTATTAAAAATAAAATATATTAATAGTTGGTGATCAGTTGGTAACCGATTGAACAATTCAACTGCTTGATATCTGGAGCAATGCCTAAGTTAAAATTTGGTGCCAACTTGTGTTTAAACTCTTTTCTTCTTTTATTTCCTCTTATCTTACGTTCCCCTTGCGATTCATACTTATGAATATACTATTCTATTCTATAGGTTCATTATGCTATCCATTCAAAGAATTACCGTGATATCATTTTCAATAATCCTACTGCCCTGAATTCCCGTTTATATTCATTAAATAGTTTTAAAAGCTAAGCGAATGCAAGTACATTTATAAATGTACAGTGTTTAAAAAGTAATTATAACAAACTAAATTACGAGTATTTTGTGGTGGATTTATGAACGTTATTATAAAGCAACGCGTGATTTTTCCTGAAAGCATTTAATTTTAATATTTCGCTCCACACAATTGTACCGTTTATCGTGTATTTAATGTACAGTTTTAAACATGCGATGTTAGCAATATGTAGCTTTAAGTGAATAATATTGTAGGTATGATTTACTTCCTTTTTGTATTTGTTGATCTAGCTGTTGCCCGCGACTCCATCCGCGTGGACTTCAGTTTACAGCGTGCGGTGGTTCCCGTTTCGCTTAATTTTGCCAAAGCCGTAGTCCGTTCCGAAAAAAATTAAAAAGGGCTCAGTTGATTTAAATAAGCGCCTGATAAAATAATGGGAGCAATATGTACATCCGCGTTCGCTCCCGATTTCGCAAATTTTTTTGTTACTGCTCTGCTCCTATTGATCACAGCGGGATGTTATATAGCCTATGTCCTTTCTCCAGATTTAGACTATCTGTGTACCAAATTTTATTAAAATCGGTTCAGTAGTTTTGGCGTGAAAGCCGGACAAAATCAAAATCAAAAGTCATTTATTCAAACTAGGCCGAGAATCAGCACTTTTTGAACGTCAATATTACATAAGACAGTCCCCCAAAACGCCCACCCATCGACACTTCCTAAGTGCTTTGGCTGGGAAGAAGAAGTGGCGGAAGAAACTCCCCAGCAGCACAGCTGTCTGTTCATTTAGAAAAAAACACAATAGTTTATAAAATACTATGTAGGTACAGTAGTACAAGAGAAAAAATAATTTAAAAAAACATATATAAATATGCCAGCTAGCCACGCCAAAATACCAAAAAAGCAAAACAAAAAATAAAATATCATTAAAATGGAAATGTAAAAAGTAAAAACTTATTACATACCTAAATAAAAGACCCTGGCATAAAGGGCGTGACAGCTCACATATTTGTGCAATGTAAAAAGCAAATTATATGAACTCATATAATATGTCAGTAAGCTAATTCTGGAGAAGGAACACAAACATTGTCCTGAGTTAATCAGAGCGACCAGCTATTCTATCTTACAGACAGACAGACAGAGATACTTTCGCATTTATAATATTAGTATCGATTATTTTTTAACTATTCTTTGGATAACGCCACGCTGTAGGTACTTTATTGACAACAATAATACAATTTTGATTTTTCGAAATATTTTGTTCCATTGTCTCTGAAATAAAAAAAAGAATATATTTTAAAAAAAAATTAAAAAAAATATCCCCTCTGTCGGATACCATTAATTGGACATCCTGCTCCTATTCATTACTCAAAAAAATTCCACTCTGTGTGCATTAAAAAAAAAAAAAAATAGACTCACAAACGGAAAAAGGAAAACGGTGTTACATTTTACCTTTTCAACACAAGGAAATATGATAATTTCGGTGAAGAAAGGAAAAATTATCGGCCTCCTTTCCTCACAGGAAAAGAAGGAATTTATTTGACAGTGAAAATAAATGGTGGCAAAGAAAAAAAAACTACAATTTGCATAATCTTCCTATATTTTTTCTACTACTGGGCCATAGACTAGTGGTGAGCAGTGGCCCAGTGGTATACAAGTTGTAGGTCGTAAGTTCGGACCGCGTCAGATAAACTTCAATTTTGTCAGGTTACTTTGTGAACATTACTTCTTCACCACTGCTCTCAAAACGAGAGAAGGAAAACGTCGTGAGGAAACCGGCATGTCCTAGAGGCAAAACTTCGAAGTCATGTTACATCTATCAACTGGGCCTGGGTGGTAGATTACAGCCCACTCCCTCTCACCGAGAGGAGGCCTGTGTCCCAGTAGTTGGAACATTATAGGCTGAATATACACTATGTAAAGAAAACCCTGTCCGATCCGTGAAGGTATTGTTAGGTATCGATAACTGATTCTACTAATGCCTACAAAAGCTGGGCGAAACTTAAAAAAAAATCCTCCTAAAAAAAAATATTAATTCGCAAAAAGAGGTAACTTAAAACATTTGCGGTAGGCCATACAGGCGCGGGCGAAGAGGGGCAGGGCACGCGGCACGCGGTCGCATCGCTATTCACTCAGAATTATACCGTCAAAAATAATGTTGTCACTTTTTAAAAATTACCAAATTTTGGGAAGTTGGAATTAATTCGCGGGAAAATAAGATTATTTCAAAATTCACTAGTATTCTTACTATGATGATTATGTAAAATTTCATATGTTATTTGGTCATGTGTTTACCTAACCTTTATTATCCTTACGGGTCGGACAGGGTTTTCTTAACATATTGTATATGTATACGCCAGACTTGCTCAAAAATCATTTATTTCAGAAAGGTACATAGATGGAGCGTAATATTTTAAGAATTAATCTCAGCGAACAATTTAACAAGACTTATTTTTAGAAGACAGGTAATGCTGATGTTGGATTGGGCGGGTCACACTAGTATGATGCATCTAGACAAATGGGCCAAAGTCACTCAGTGGCTACTTGAAAATGGACATCGTCACTGTGGAGGGCCTAAGAACGCTGGCGTGGCGATATGTATTCGTTCCTTAATGATTGAACGGAGAAGGCACTGGATTAGGAAAGATGGATAGATTCCGCGGAAGAACCAATCACCGACATAGCTCTTCGAGTCGCTAATATTAACTGGCAGTGAGCGGGGTACATTGGTTGTAGAGCCGATGGCCGATGGGGCAGTAAGGATCTGGAGTGGCGGCCACGTACCGGAAAACGCAGCAAAGGGAAGTCTTCAACAAGGTGGACCGATGGCCTGGTGAAGATCGCGGGAAACTGATGGATGTGGGCAGCTTAAGACCGGCATTGTGGAAAATCGCCTTGGGGGAAGCCTTTTGTCCTGTAGTGGACGTCTATAAGCTGAAGAAGAAAAATAATTTGAGGAAAGCCTTTGCTCAGAACAAAAGAGGCACTTTTGAATGTTAAAAATTACAGTGAAATAGTAGACGCCTCTTTCAAAATTACTTTTGCATAAATATGGAGAATTATTTTAAAATGTTGTCCAATGTTTTGCATATATAATAATACTAGCGTACCTAAGCCGACCAGTGAAGGAACACGGGTAGGTTTTCAGAAAAAATCTGAAGCGCCCTCCGCATAGAGCGAGAGAAGTCATTTGATAATTACCCATCCAATAAAAGGGTCAAAAAGGTTATATGTCTTCGAGTTTTTATTTCTAGTATATTCAAAATAATACGCTAGTTTCCTTCCAATGTCTCCCTTCAAAACTGAGGACAGTGGTGATGAAAAAATTTACACAAAGTAAAGCCTCTAGCTCATTCTATTCTTATAAGAGACTACTGTTTTATCGTTCAGAGTAAATAAAATAGCAATAAAAAACTATCGGACTATAAAAAGGATTTAAAACGATAGACGGCTTGTTGTGAGATCGACGTTCCGATCAAATTCAGTAAATACAGCTGAGGCCGCCTTCAGGCGAGGAGAATAAATAGATTACTCTTAGTAGAATTTTTAAGCAGAAGAACTAGATTACTGAATTGTTGTTTACTGTACTAAAACTCTGTGGATTTAAAAGTCTGTATTAATTTGTTTATCAACACTGATCTTGAACTTGGTTTATATGTCCTGAACGCTTGACCGCAATCCCGCCTGATGGTAAGCAGTGATGTTATCGTTGATGGTAAAGCGCCCTAGTTTAGTAAGCCTATTCACTTAAAAAAAAAAATTGTGAATAGGAAGGAAGACGACAGTTGAGCGAGGTGATGCAATGTTAAACCCAACAACCCGATCATCGATGCTGCGTGAGAGGGAGATTAATCTGGAGACCCTCCACGACCAAACTCCCGACACAACAACATTAGGCGCATCCATCCTCCGTATGGCTACACCAGACATCATGCCGTTTTAATTGGATGTTTCTGTGCTAGAAATTAAATTCAAGTTGAATTATACAGTTATTTAAATTAAAATTCGAAATAATTTTTATTCATACATTACTGGGCATTCGACTTTTGACAGATTTCCAACGCCAAAATTAATTAAGACAGTTTCCTAAAACGCCTTGTACACCTTCTAGTGCTTTAGCTACTAAAAAGAAGTGACTCAAGAAACCTGTTAGAACAAACAGAACTAGAAGAAATAGTTTATGTGTGCATTGTACATTGGGGAGCGTACATTACACGCATAGACTGAATAATAATCTTCATAAAGCCATCGTATCACATCTGTTTTCTAAAATCTTTCAAAAATAAAAATAATATTTTATTTCTAAAGTAATTCTGTATGTTACGTTTTCAAGCCGAGACTACTGCACGTAATCTATACTAATATATAAAGCTGAAGAGTTTGTTTGTTTGTTTGAACGCGCTTATCTCAGGAACTACGGGTCCGATTTGAAAAATTCTTTTTGCGGTGGATAGCCTATTAATCCAGGAAAGCTTTAGGCTATATAACATCATGCTGCGACCAATAGGAGCAGAGCATAACTAACTCCACGCGAACCAAGTCGCTGGCGGCCGTTAGTTTGACATAATTTAGCCGTGGAGAAGGATAATTGTCAACATAAACCCAGGTGAAGCCGCGGACCGAAATTAGAAAATAATAATTTAGGTTAAAATCTAAAAAAATTCAGTTCCCCTACAAAGGGGAACTGAATTTTGTTAGGAGGTAACTATTGCCTAGTTCACAGGGACTAGGCAATAGTTACCTCCAAGAGCACACGAAGTAAAACCTTATAACATAATCAGCCTGTAATTTTGCAACTCCTGGGACACAGGCCGCCTCTTAGTGAGAGGGAATAGGCAGTGATCTGCCACCCGGGGCCAGTTCTGGTGGGGTGCCAATAAAAAAATGGGGTGCCAAATCATATAAGACTGTGAGAAAAATAAAATAACAATCACAATTACGAAAACTTGAGTTTACGTAATTGTGTTTAGTTATTAAATTAGGTACTTGTTGTTTAGAAACAAAAAGCACCCAATCCAATAACTAAGACCACAAAAGTTTGACTATTGAGCAGGATACTGGTGCCAATTCTCTCATTCGCAAACTAAAATAAATAGAGAATCAGTAGGTATATCTTGTTCTTTCTATTTCAGCTATAGCAAAGGCCAGAAGATAAATGTTACTGTAGCGGTTCCTACAACGCAACATGCGAACAACGCGTCATACTGACGTCACGCGAATCCTGCATCTCGCAATCAGAGTTTTATGTGCAACTAGCACGCATGGAAGTTCACGATATCAATCGACGGGCAAGTGGCCCGCCAGACAATCCCAGTCTGGTCGGAAGATCCTTACCTTTTCTATTGAGAATGAGTGAGCTTTACACGTTGCTCCTCATACCTGCATACTTAATTAATTCTATCAAATTGGTCTGCACTGAAACGTGGTCGCTCACAATGGGCCTCATACGAAGTCTTAGAGTCACACAAAGGGCAATGGAAAGAGCTATGCTCGGAGTTTCTCTGCGTGATCGAATCAGAAATGAGGAGATCCGCAGAAGAACCAAAGTCACCGACATAGCTCTGAGAGTCGCTAAACTTAAATGGCAGTGGGCACGGCACATTGCTCGTAGAACCGATGGCCGATGGGGCAGTAAGGTTCTGGAGTGGCGGCCACGTACTGAAAGACGCAGCGTAGGGAGGCCCGCAACAAGGTGGACCGATGACCTGGTGAAGGTCGCGGTAAGCCGATGGACGCGGGCAGCACAAGACCGGTCAGCGTGGAAAGCCTTGGGGGAGGTCTTTGTCCAGCAGTGGACATTAATAGGCTGAAGAAGGAAGGAAGTATGCACTTAACGTATTTTTAGTCGCCATGTTTAATCGCGTCTCAACTGTTTATGGAGTATCTTAATTTCACATGACTAATTTAGTATTTAACTTGTGTCCTTTTCAAAAGTAAAATATGCACTGAACTTATACTCGTACATGTTTAGTTTTTGAACAAGGGAATCGTTCTTAAGCTAAATATCGCGCCACTGTTTAAAATTTTCATTCGCGGATAAAAGTTCTGGAGACAATTCATAAAGTGAGTACAAAGAGCATTGAGACATCGCAAATGGTTCTGTTCAGGAACTCAGTCTATTGTACCTCGTGAACCTTTTGTTGTACTTCTGAATAAGCTAGTGTCAGTTTTGATACTGTGTTCTGTGTGACGTTAGTGAGCCAATGTGTCATTGAGTGGAGGGTATTAGAGATTTTTGATTAGTGGTTAGTTGACTCGGAGCATGAGAGTTTTGAAGGCAAAGCTAAGATGAGTGTCACGCGCATTTTTCATTGGACTTTTAAAATTATTTATATTGTCGTTTACTAAATAAAAGTGCGTGATTTATGCAGTAAAAAGTGCATTCAGTAAATAATTCATAAAGAACATTGAAATATCGCAGCATATTAATTTTTTTTCAAACCTCTCTCATAGACGGTTCACGCGGCCGTCTTTTTCAACTGTCATTGGCGTTATCCGCCATTATTGTGAAATAAAATTTTCAAACAATTTCTATAATTTGATACACGTGTAATTGACAAAATTGTGGTATCTATTCCACAGAGGCCATTGATCAAGGGTTGAGGTTGAATCTCACCTTGAAAAAAGAAGAAGACTCAGTGCATTGAATAATATTTTGACAGCCTCCGTGGCGTAGTGGTAGCGAATGAGGCGCGGGTTCGATCCCCGCGCAGTACAAATATTTGTATGCATGAATATGAATATTTGTATTGGTCTGGTCGTGCCTCGGAAATCACGCTAAGCCGTTGGTCCCGGTTGCCATACGGACATCTAATGGCAGTCGTTACGTTTTGGTGGAGCCCTTAAAAGTTCAACAATTGGTCTAACTGCAATGCTTCGATATCGCCTTCGGGTTGTGGAGGTCAGAAGGCAGTCTCTTCACGGAAAATGTCGGAGCTTAGCCAAAATCAGCAGATAAACTGGTAAAGCGGACCCCAGACTCCAAAGCTGAAAAAGCTTCGGATGCGACTGGGATTAACGCTGAGATGATGATGACGCTGAGATTGGCTAATATTTTTAATGAACGAAAAAACTTTTTACATTTAAAATACAACATCAAATTTCTGTAAAAAAAAGCACTACAAAAATAACTTTAATAATCCATTATTGTTTCGATATTCCCCTGAGGCACACTTTACTCCGTAAAAAAGAATTCTCTGTCATATGCGATCTCTCGCCAAGTTGGCTCTGCTTTGCTCTGCACAAAATTTAACTTTTTTTTTTATAAATTACTAGCTTTCCGCCCGCGGCTTCACCCGCGTGGAGTTCGGTTATATCGCGCTTTTTAGATTTCCCTCGGGAACATCAATTTTTTCCGGGATAAAAAGTAGCCTATGTTCTTTCTCAGGGTCTAAAGATTGTCTGTGCCAAATTTCATCAAAATCGGTTGAGAGGTTTAAGCGGAAAAGCGTAACAGACAGACAGACAGACAGACAGACAGACAGACAGACAGAGTTACTTTCGCATTTATAATATTAGTATGGATAAACTAGCGCTTGACCGCAATCCCGCCTGATGGTAAACAGTGACGCAATCGATGATGGTAAAGCGCACTAGTTTATTAAGAGCGTGGTCGCGGGAAGCCGATGGATGCGGGCAGGACCTGTTATTGTGAATAGCCTTAGGAGAGGTCTTTGTCTAGCAGTGGACCTCAATAGGCTGAAGGAAGACCATTATTGGGTGACTGGTTTGGGCTATAATTATTTCAGCTTCAAAGTAGTCCTTTATTCATGTCAACTGTTCCTATTATAAGCACCGACAATGTTATGTAACTTTTCATATAACATTCAAATCGCACAGTTGTAGAGTGACGCACGTGTATAAATGAAATTTATGAATAGATACAAGTAATAAAGCTGAAGAATGTTTGTTTGTTTGAATGCTCTAATTTATGTAAATATAAGTCGGATTAGAAAAATTTTTCTTGTTTTTGACAGCCCAATTCTCGAGGAGGGCTATAGGAAGTTTAATATCATATTAAGTATCTTAGGAGCCGAGCAAAAAGAAATTAGTCCTAACGATCGGTAAGCGAACGCGGCCGCTACGCAAGGAGGCGCAGGTTCGTTCCCAGCGCAATGCTAATATTTGTATGCATGAATATTTGCACTGGTCTGGTTGTGCCTCGGAAAGCATATTAAGCCGTTGGTCCCTTTTGCCGTACGAATGTTTAATGGCAGTCGTTACGGGTTGTTGGAGCCCTCAAAAGTCCAACAATTGGTCTAACTGCCATGTTTCGGTAACACCTTCCGTTTGTGGAAGTCAGACGGCAGTCGCTTCACGGAAAATATCGAAGCTTAGCCAAAATCCGCAGTTAGACTGGTAAAGCGGACCCCAGACTCCAAGGCTGAAAAAGGTTTCGGATGCGACTGAGATGATGATGATGATTGGTAAGCGAAAACGAATGATCTGATGCGACAAAGTAATTTGGGATACCAAGTCATATCACGGAGACAAAGTCAGGGGAAGATTCTTGTTGCTCCTATATAGGTAGGTACATAAAATTGTACTTGGCAACGTTTTCAATTTCATTAAACGGATGAAAACGAAATTAATAAAGTTTATGAAGCAGGCTGAGTTATTGTATTTATGATATTCTAATTGAGTCAATATGAACGAACAACTTTTTCAATGAATTTAGGAAAATGTCGAAGAAGTCAAATTGTCAAGTCCAAGGGAAATTTTACATTAAATTAACTGGTTCACTTGGTTATCATAAGTAAAGCTTCGTTTTTGAGATAATATCAAATTCAGAAGTCATTGAGCTGAGAGTTAGTACTTTTTGAATATCCAAATTACAAACGACAGTCCTCCAAAACGCTGGCACTTCATTATTTCCTAGTGCTTTCAAATATAAAATAATACTGCAAGCCACAAATAAAAAGCCCAATCCGCCTGCCAAGCGTGGGGATTATGGCAAACCCACCAAAAAAAGAAAGCCTTGGGGGAGACCTTTGTCCAGCAGTGGCCCTATATAGGCTGCAGAAGAAGATGAAGCCACAAATAATTGCCAACTTATCATATTTGAGTCATTCATAGCTAAGAAGCTAATAAGACATATAAAAAAATAGTCCAAATCAATCAAAGATCAAACAACAATGTGTTTTGATCGTATAAGTAAACAAATATAATATAAAAAGGTTAACTCAGTTCCAATCGAATGACCATGTAAAGGATTTACTTCGCTACAAGAAACTTTATCGAGGTCAAAGCTTGAATTACACACAAATTGTATATTGTATTAAGTATACGCTTATATTAGGAAAACTACTTTGATTTCATTGGCAATTTTATTGGTATTGATTTAATGAAAAGTCGGTTGACCATTTGACTTTATGTTTGGGTGGGGTAAATGTTCTGCTCTATTGGTTACGTCAATGAGTACCAGAATCAATTAGGACATTGTTAAGATGTAGGTAGGTATTTCAAGAATCAATCAATTTGTTAGGTAATGTTTAGGGATGTATCCCTCTTTCGACGAGGAAAATTTTCTGGGTCATAAAATGTATAAAAGACACCGTAGCGATTTTTAAGAGGTACCGTTTTAAATCAAATCAAAATATTGTTTTTCCACATAAACCAACATGGACACTTATGAACGTTAGAAGCTAGATGCATGGTTTTAAATGGTCCTTTAATATGGGAAAGATCCAGCAAAAAACACCATGGTTTGAAAAATAAGATGTAATGAAGTTAGATAGATATGTTAATAATTCACTGCTGGACAACTGACCCAGGCTCCGTCTTCCGCATCCAATCTGTTGTGGCTACTTTTAGGCCGTACGTTTTTGCTTTGCTGGTATTTTGGCGTGGGTAACTGGCATATGGTAAATAATTTAATTGTTGTTGTATTTTCTTGAGTTCATTACTATACATGGTATTGTATAAAGTCATGTGTTTTTACATATAGACAGCTGTGATGTTGGAGAGTTGGTTCCGCCACTTCTACCCAGCGAAAGCACTAGGAAGTGTCGATGGGTGGGCGTTTTGGGGGACTGTCTTATGTAATATTGAAGTTCAAAAAGTGCTGATTCTCAGCCTAATTTCAATAAATGACTTTTGATTGCGATTTTGATTTTGTACGTCTATCTAGCTCTTGCTGATCGCAGCCTCGCAGTGGATCCCACTTTAGGCTTGCTGATATGCGGTCTCCACTTCAGGACTCATCTACTCCACCAGCCCATGGGTCTTTAGATAAACATGGCCAGGTCACTGCCACTTCAGTTTGCTTACTTAATACCAACTTGATAGCTGACTGTTAACATCACCGATAAGCACTCATTTTCCACAGCATCAAGCTTTATCAAAGAGAACACTCGGTAAGCGATGCCCCTTTGACGGGCAGAACACTCACTCAACGATGCTCCTTTGGCGGTTTGACACTCGCTGAGAGACTTAGGCTTGGTACACACTTAAATATATCTGTTAAAACTATTTATATATAAAGCATGCTTATGTGCGAGATTACACTGCTCAAATACTCACACAACGCGAATGTTCACCGTATGGATGCACTCTTATGACGAAGGTCCATCTTAACAATGTTCACTGCAGCTGTAGGCTGCAGTGAACATTGTTAAGATTGTGCTACACTTTTTACGCAAACAAAGTGAACACAATTTAAAATTCAGTGACCTAGAAAATGCGATACCAACTCTCACGAACTTAGAATTCAATTTTGTTGCAATTTTATTATTCTTCAGCAATTTGGTAGAAACATTGTATCTAGCCGTAGTAGTTTTAGCGTTATTGGAAGCTGGATCAAAGGCTTACAGGCTTTCCAGCTTGGAAACAGTACTACAGATAATGTTGCTGTTGCTATCTCAAATTATTTGTAACATATAAATTACAAAATATTTACTGATTTATTGTAGAAATTCACTACTTGTGTAAGCATTAACTATTCTAATAATTTATCCATGCATTTCCATTTTCCATCCTTGTTGCGTCAACGACGATTTAAATAAGCGCGGGCTTCTCTTAACTCGTGCTGGTGGCGCCTCTCTCAAGAGTGCCAAGAAAAAGAACAAAAAAATATGTATGGCGGCCTCAGCGCATACAACGCCGCGTCTATTCTAAATAATTTCGAATATCTGACTTTCTAAGGGCTTCACTGGCCAAATAAACCCTCAGTTTCCATATTGGTGGTGTGTCTGTGCTTGACGAGTGTAGGCAGTGAACAAGCAGCATCAAGTCCACATAAAGAAGATAGCTGACCGGCCGGCGTGTGCCCCGTCGTTGGTGATTCCTCTTTCCTGTCCTGTTGGATCCAGGTTAGTGCTTTGCATGTTTGTTTTCCCTGCTTTGAGACCCTGGGGTTGATAGGAGAATGCAGTGACCCTTCCAGAAAGCTTCAACATTAATTATGGTGCCTCCTGTGAGGAATCTTCCTCGCGTAGTTATTTCAAAAATACCTACTATCGGAAATTAAATCTTTCCATTCTCGTTATTACGTTAAATACGTAATCCCAATTATAATTTATTTGTATACTTACCTACTTAAGGCAATTTCATTGGCCTTTCAAGTTCTAAGTGTCTAAATAAAACCTAGGTCATTCCATGATACCTAGTTATTGTTTCCTATTTGAGACCGATTGACTATTCAATCGTACATTCATACCTCGTTAATTCCCTTGTAATAAGCTGCATTTATTTGTATTCAATAACAAATTGCATAAATTACTTTCAAAAACGTGAGTTCGAAGTTTCTCGAATTTAGTACCGAGGTACCTACACTCGTAGTACTTGTCTCCGGCGGGAGACGGATTAGCTTTGAACTACCTCAAAGTCAAAACTTATATTCTAACAAATAACTTTAAGACGTGTGTGCTTGTATTTCATTTGCGTAATTTTGTATGACTCCGCGTATCGAAAGGGAGTTGCTACGTTTACGTTACGTCGTTACGTCAGTCAATACGTTCGCGCGTGCATTGCTGCCTACCTACCGGCTTACGCTTTTTCCGTTTTACCTACTTTTATAACTTTTATCCTTTTGAGCGTGCGGATATCGTATACCAAGTGAACTATGAGCGAAGCGGAATTAATAACCGCTATTAAAAGGCGGGAATATGAGTTTAAAAGTATGCAGATACTTTACGATTTAGCCAGAACAGTTAAAGAAACTAAAACTAAATTTGCAGCTTTTCGAGCTAGGTACAAAAAGATTGACGAGATTCGTAATAGATTTTTTGAATGCAACGATGATGTTAACCAGTTGCAATTAAAGCTTAACCCTTCGTTTGTTATCGATCATAAAGTGTTACTGTCATTCGATGAGTTGTATTACTATGTTATTGAGTTTGCGGATTCTCTCGATGCGAGCGCAGGTAGCGGCTGTCGCTCGGAATTAGGTCAAGGTCACGTGCGTTCGCAAGTGAAGTTGCCTAAGCTGGAAATTCCAAAGTTTGATGGTAATATAGAAAAGTGACAAACATTTAAAGATAGTTATACAGCACTTGTTCATAATAATAGTTCATTATCCGACACTGAGAAATTTCACTATTTGCTGTCATGTTTATCTGGTTATGCACTGACATTAGCGAAGGGCGTGCCTGTGACATCGGCATATTATTCAGTGGTTTTTGCAACTTTACTGGACAGATATGACAACAAGCGTATTCTTGCAACAGCTTATTTAGAAAAAATAATTAAAATTAATCCCATACAAAAACCATCTTTATCTAACTTATCTGAGTTATCTAACACACTTTATGAATGCGTTAGTGCCTTGCGCGGTTTGTGTATTGATGATTTATGCGAATTTATTTTATTCTACATTGCGTCTAGGCCTTTAGATACAGAAACAAGAAAAAGGTTTGAATTACAAAACACTGAAGAAATTCCGAAATTTAATAACTTCATTACTTATTTACAAAATTACATAAAAGTATTAGAAGTTAGCCAACCAGTTAATATTCCATCATCAAATTCTACAAGCAAACAAAATCGGCCTAATACAAATAAAGATTATTTATCGCGTCAACCAAAATCATCTCTAACTTCTTCCAACAATAATAATAAAGTTAGTCAGATTGTTTGTGTGTGTTGTAATGAAAATCATTCAATCTACCGTTGTAGTAAATTGCATTCTATGAATATGACACAGCGACAACAATTAGTCAAAGATTTAAAATTATGTCAAAACTGCTTAAGGCCGGGTCACACTGTTACCGATTGTAAATCTAAGTCAATATGTTTCATTTGTAATGCAAAGCATAATACTTTGTTACATGAAGAGCATAAGAGTTTACTGTCTCATACTAGTGAACTGGATTCATCCCAGCATCCCGATATGAACACTACTCTAACTGGTGCTACCCAGTCAAACATTTCAAATCAACCTATTAGCATAAAAATTCTTGGTACAGCAGTAGTTCGTTTGAAGCGATCGGATGGTTCGTGGCAGTATGTCCGTACAATTATTGACAGTGGCTCGATGGATTCATTTATTACAAGTAGCTGTGCGCGACAATTAGGTTTACATATCAAGAAATGTAAATTAAATGTAAGTGGCATCGGTCAAAATTATGTGTGTAGCATTAAAGGTCACACCTTCGGTTCAATAATACCTCGATTGAGTGACACTCCTCAGTTTGATATTCAATTAGTGGTTCTATCTAAAATAACATCCCTGATTCCTTCGGTGTCGTTGCCGACAATCGTCAAGGATAAGTTTACACATCTGGATCTCGCCGACCAGGACTTTGATAAATCCGGTCCGATCGATCTGTTGTTAGGAGTAGACTGTTTTGACCAGATATATACTGGCTCACGTTACAGTCCAGGCCCGGGCTTTCCATGCGCACTCTCTAGTGTATTCGGCTGGGTGATAAGTGGTCAGTTTCTTCAAAACGTGGTAGCTAAAACTCCGGCTACACCCGTTACGCTCCTCGTCGCGTCTTCTAGTGCGCTCGACGAGACCGTTCAACGGTTTTGGGAGTCCGAGGAGCCGCCGAAATGTAAAATTTCCGGTCCCGAGGATGAAATATGCGAACAAAAATATAAAGAAGGCACGTATCGCACCTCCGATGGGCGTTATGTTGTACCAATTATGCTTAAAGATGATGCTCCAGCCTTAGGAGAATCATATAAACAAGCGTTTAATCGTTTTCTAAATTTGGAAAAAAGACTTGCTAGTCAAAACGAGTTAAAAACTGAATACAAAGAATTTATGCAACAGTACGAGGATCTCGGACATATGCAGCCAGTGCAGTCCTCGTCTACTGACTGTTATATAATTCCCCACCATTGTGTAATCCGACCTGAGAGTACCACGACACGGTTACGAGTGGTCTTCGATGCTAGTAGTCGGACTTCGAGTGACCTGTCACTAAATAATATTGTTCATGTGGGTCCAAAACTTCAAGTAGACATCGTTGATCTAATCACAAAATTCAGAATTCACAAAGTTGTTTTTACTGCGGATATTCGTCGCATGTATAGACAAATATTGATAAGACCGCAAGAAAGATGTTATCAACACGTTCTTTGGCGTAATGACCCAACTGAGGTTTTAAAGGAATACGAACTCAACACCGTTACGTACGGAGTTAGTAGTTCTCCTTACTTAGCCATTCGAACACTTCATCAACTTGCTGAAGACCACGGTGCTGAGTATTCTAGTCGTGCAGCACAGGTTATCCGAGAGGAGACATTTATGGACGATATCACCTCTGGCGGATCTTCTCTCGAAGAAACTATTGCATTAAAAAACGATATTATATCGTTACTATCAAAGGCTCAGTTTGAACTACGGAAATGGACCTCTAATGATCCTCGTCTTCTGACAGATATCCCTCAAGAATTTTGTCAAACTTCCAAATCTTTTGATGAATCGGGAAGTGAGTTTGTCAAAATATTGGGCGTTCGTTGGAATCCTGTTAACGATACCTTTTCTTATACGTTTGCTGACTCGTTCGAATGGAAATTCACAAAACGGTCCATACTCTCATTGGTAGCTCGCATTTTTGACCCTCTTGGATGGATTTGTCCTGTCGTTTTTGCCGCTAGATCTTTGCTACAAGATCTATGGCGTTTAAATTTATCATGGGATGAAACTATTCCCCAAAATTTAGTCAAACAATGGCATTTAATAGCTGCAAATTTGTCCGATTCACAAAATATTACTCTCCCGCGTTTAATCATACCTTCAAATCCTATTCAAGTACATTTAGTTGGCTTTTGTGATGGATCTTTGAAAGGTTATGGTTGTTGTGTTTATATCTGTGTAGTTACCAATGAACCCGGTAATGTAACCACGACCAGTTTGTTAATAGGGAAATCTAGAGTTGCCCCCTTAAAACCAACAACGGTGAATCGACTTGAGCTAAGCGCAGCTGTGCTTCTAGCAAAAGTTCTATCACACATGTATAATTTACTTAAAGATAAAATTTCCATCGATTCCATTCGAGCTTATTCAGACAGCAGCACTACCTTGTCTTGGCTTAACACTGACCCTCATTTACTAAAAATGTATGTAGCCAATCGTGCGGTTCAGATAACTGATTTAATTAGTCGAGATCGCTGGTACTATGTATCAACAAATGATAACCCCGCCGACTGTTGTAGCTGCGGAGTATCATGTCCAGAGATTCTAGATCACCCGCTTTGGTGGACAGGGCCTTCTTGGCTGAAAGAATCACCTGAGCAATGGCCTAAAAGGCAGGTATTACTTCCGAAGGAGAACTTGCCTGAACTTAAATCAATAGAAAGTAAAAGTCTTCTTATTACGGATGATGAGAATCCACTTTTGAACTTAATTTCTAAACATTCTTCATTTACAAAAATTCAAAGAATGGTAGCATGGTGTAATCGTTTTGTTTCTAACTCTAAAACGGCCAGGCAAGACCGAAATCTCTCTCCTCTTAGTAGTGCTGAGCTTGAAAAGGCAATGAAAGTGCTGGTTAAATTCAGTCAAGATAATTACATGACTTCGGAAGTTGACCGGGTGCGTAAAAATGAACCTTGTGTAAAATCTTTTTTTTTTTTTTTACAAATTATAAACCAGCGCTTGACCGCAATCCTGCCTGATGGTAAGCAGTGACGCAATCGTTGATGGTAAAGCGCACTAGTTTATTAAGAGCCCATTCACTCTAGCCTTGAAGACGCTCAAATTGTAGTCCGACGGAAACACCGCCGCTGGCAAATTGTTCCAGTCCCTCGATGTACGCGGTATAAAGGAGGAGGCGAAGCGCTTCGTCCGGATCGTAGTGGTGTTAACAACGTAAGGGTGGAAACCAGCCGTACGACGGGTCGTCCGCTGATGGAACGGAGATGGGGGAATTAAATCATGCAATTCATTCGCACACTCCCCGAAATGCATCCTATAGAACACCGAAAGGCTGGCTACTCTACGCCTGTGCTCTAGGCTTTGGAGACCAACTTGAGTTAGATCAGGGTCACCAATCAGCCTCTTTGCACGTCTCTCCACTGAATCCAAAGTGGTCAGGTGACACTTGGCAGCACCAGCCCAAATGTGGCTGCAGTACTCTACACACGAACGGACCTGTGCTTTGTATAACATTAGAAGCTGCCCAGGTGTGAAGTACTGCCGGAGCTTTGCGATAACGCCAAGTTTCCTGGCAGCCACCTTGGCCTTGGACTCAATGAACTGCCCAAAGTTAAGGTTCGAGGAAATCTCAACTCCCAAAAGCTGAAGGCGGTTGGAACACTCCAAGGACACATTTCGAAAAGTAGGGGCCAAGGTGAACGGGCTCCTTTTGGCGGTGAAAAGACACGCCTGTGTTTTGGCGGCATTGAATGCTACAAGATTGGCATTGCCCCATTCGGAGACTGCCTGCAGTGCAACACTCGTTCACTCAACCATGGCCTCTCTTTCGGACCGGATTGATTCCCTACTAGCCCGGGCATCCGGCAGGTATCTCTCTACAACTGTGCTGTCATCTGCATACCCATAGATACTAGGCATCAGCAGATCGTTAATATGCAGCAGAAACAGAGTTGCAGAGAGAACAGACCCCTGAGGAACACCGGCATTAGTTGACATGGGCTCAGAAGAGCATCCATCGACAACAACTCGGAGGGACCGTTCAGTCAGGAAGTCTTTTACCCAGCCAGTCAGGCTAGGGGAAATGCCGTACGCTGGAAGCTTACTCAAAAGGCCAGCGTGCCAAACCCGGCAAATCTATTCAAAAGCTGTCACCTTTCCTAGACGATGATGGTATTTTGCGAGTAGGTGGACGCATCGATGAGGCTCAACTGTCGCCATCTGCGTTACACCCTTTATTGTTACTTAAACAATGTCCTATCTCTCGAAAGATAGTCGAATATTTCCATATAAAATATTTGCATTGTGGCCCTCGCTCTTTACAATCTTTTATTCAAAGAAAATTTTTGATAACCGGATTAAGGCTCCTGATACGGACCGTGTTATCCAAATGTGTCAAATGTTTTAAAGTGAATCCAGTTGCTTGTCAACCAATGATGGGCAAGCTACCTGCAGCCAGGATTCAACCAGCTCGCTGCTTTAGTACCACGGGAATAGATCTGGGGGGGTCCCTTTATCATTAAAGAGAGTCGCCGTCGTGGCGCAAAAACTTACAAAGCTTATTTATGTTTATTTGTGTGCCTAAGCTCAAAGGCTGTACACTTAGAAGCCGTAACAGAATTGAGTGCTGAAGCATTTCTTGCCGCTTTAGACTGCTTTGTCTCTCGTCGTGGCATATGCCATACAATAGTAACAGACTGTGGGACAAATTTCGTAGGCGCGAATAAATATTTAAATGAGGTTGCGAATCTGCTTCATCAGCATATCCAGAAATTTCAAATGGTTTAGCGAATCGCCACATTACCTGGAAATTCAATCCAGCTGGAGCACCGCATTTCGGCGGAATATTTGAAAGTGGTATAAAATCAACAAAGTATCATTTGAAGCGAGTAGTTGGAGCTCAAGTTCTTACTCTAGAAGAATTTTTTACCATATTAGCTAAAATAGAAGCTGTATTAAATTCTCGTCCACTCTGTACTCTATCTACGGATCCTTCAGAGTCTGACGTTCTAACTCCAGGACATTTTCTAACGGGAGGTCCTTTAGTAGCCTTGCCCGAAGAACCGATAAGTGATAATTCGTGTCCTCGATCTCGTTGGATGATGCTTCGGAAAATTACTCAAAGCTTTTGGCGCGCATGGCAACGCGATTATCTTCACACATTGCAACAAAGAGCAAATGGTTCTTGCCTGAACCAAATATCAAAGTCAATGACATAGTTATAGTTAACGAACCTAATACTCCGCCGATGTTTTGGAAAATGGCTCGTATCGTGCAAGTGCATGCAGGTTCAGACCAGGTAGTTAGAGTCGTTACTCTCCAAACTGCTAACGGAAAGACGTTTCGTACGCCGGTGGTAAAGGTTTGTCCCTTACCAATTAATTAGTTTATTTTCCTTTTATATACCTAACTAGAGTATAAGTACATACTATCTTTAGGTTATTTAAAATAAGTCTCCATATTATCTACACTTATTAACTAGATTTTTATGCATTTTTTCGGCAGTAGCTCATAGTCCAGCTATTGCTGATTTCACTCTTGATTTTTCGCATTCTTCTTGAAACCCTTGTGGATTTCAGGTGGGGGGAAATGTGTAAGCATTAACTATCCTAATAATTTATCCATGCATTTCCATTTTCCATCCTTGTTGCGTCAACGACGATTTAAATAAGCGCGGGCTTCTCTTAACTCGTGCTGGTGGCGCCTCTCTCAAGAGTGCCAAGAAAAAGAACAAAAAAAATATGTATGGCGGCCTCAGCGCATACAACGCCGCGTCTATTCTAAATAATTTCGAATATCTGACTTTCTAAGGGCTTCACTGGCCAAATAAACCCTCAGTTTCCATATTGGTGGTGTGTCTGTGCTTGACGAGTGTAGGCAGTGAACAAGCAGCATCAAGTCCACATAAAGAAGATAGCTGACAGGCCGGCGTGTGCCCCGTCGTTGGTGATTCCTCTTTTCCTGTCCTGTTGGATCCAGGTTAGTGCTTTGCATGTTTGTTTTCCCTGCTTTGAGACCCTGGGGTTGATAGGAGAATGCAGTGACCCTTCCAGAAAGCTTCAACACTACTTGTACGGGTATTTTGTTCACAAGCTGTGACCCACGGTTTCATTGTGGGAATATCGGCAAGTATATGTAAAGAAAACCCTGTCCGACCCATAAGGATAATAAAGGTAAGGTAAACAGATGACCAAATATAATATAAAATTTTACGAATCATCATAGTAACAATACTAATTAATTTTGAAATAATAATTTTTTCCCGAGAATTAATTCCAACTTCCCCGAAAATTGGTAATTTTAAGAAAAGTGCCAGTAACATTTTGACGGTATTATTAAAAGCGATGCGACCACAGGCCGCGTGCAGCATGCCCTGCCCCCAGTCGCCCGCGCATGGATTGCATACCGAACATGTGTTAAGTTACCTCTTTTTGCGAAATAATATTTTTTTTTGGAGATTTTTTTTAAGGTTTAGCGCGGCTTAGTAAATCAGATATATACCTAACAATACCTTCACGAATCGGACAGGGTTTTCTTTACATATTGTATAGTATGTTAGTAGAATTTAATATGGATCTGTGTACCCAGTTACAACTAAGTCCGTTCAGTAGTTTCTGAGTGAAAAAGTAACAAACAATCGATTCAGTCACCCTTAAACAGTTCCGCATTTATATTATTACTAGCTCTCCGCCCGCGGCTTCGCCCGCGTGGAGTTCGGTTATATCGCGCTTTTTAGATTTCCCTCGAGAACATCAAATTTTCCGGGATAAAAGGTAGCCTATGTTCTTTCTCAGGGTCTTTATAAATTTATTCTAAATTTCATCAAAATCGGTTGATAGGCTAAAGCGGGAAAGCGTAACAGACAGACAGACAGACAGAGTTACTTTCGCATTTATAATATTAGTATGGATTTAGGAACTAGGACTTTCAGCTTTATTAAACTGTACCTAATCTGTACATAAATATTCTACATACATAATATGTTATAATACACCGTATCGATATTAAAATGAGCGAATTCGTTTTTCATAAACCGCTCTTGTCAATAATTGTTTTAAAATCACATGATTTATTGATGAATATGACAAAAAGGCTCTATGATATTAAAAAAATAAAATATAAAAATGATTTATATGAGTTAACTTGATTCAGGCAATTAAATGAAAATCACCAATAGTTATGGTATTTAGCACAAGAAGACGATCATGTGGAGGTACCTCCACCAGCTCAATTCTATATTATATTGTCATCTGTACTGTATCATGCAATACCAGTTCAGGCAATTTTTAATTCCTGTAGTAAGCTGAGCTGAGCTCTAATGACATGTAAAATCATGTTTTGTCTTGAAACCCGATTAGGTACACCGTTTACAGAAGACAAAAGAAAAAAACAAATGAGTGCGTCTGTGTCTATGCACACACTAGTGATGTATAATATAATCCTACGCTAATGGTTAGTCTTTGCTGAGATTCCGTCTGAAGGATTTAATCTACTTTTGCGTAATACTATTCTGAGTTATCGTTCCCAAACACGAGTCAAACTACAATAATGCCAGTCGCTAAGTTCTTGGATTCCACCTAATATTATTCGTACGAGAGTCGATTACTCGTCGTCACGACTCGCTTCGCTAAGTGGCTCGACTACGTTTGTCAAAGTCAAATAGCTGCACACTAGAGCAAATGTAGAAACTATGTGTTTGACATAGTTATTACATAGAGTTTGACATGTTACAGTTTCTAATTTGAGAAGTTGTTCAACGACTATCGTGTGAGAGTATTGTCTTTTGAACAATCGTTTACCTACTTTTCTAGCAGAGCTCTTTGAAGGAACTTGTATTTTAATATAATTTCTTTATTTCATTTATTTTGTGTTGAAATGTATTACCTGCATTTGAATTTAAAGCACCATGACATATTACTATGATACTATGGACAACGATAGTTCTAACTGCAATGCTTCGATGTCGCCTTCGGGTTGTGGAGGTCAAACGGCAGTCGTTTCACGGAAAATGTCGAAGTTTAGCCATATCAGCAGTTGGACTGGTAAAGCGGACCCTAGACTCCAAAGCTGAAAAGGCTTTGGGTGCGACTGGGATTAACGCTGGGATGATGATGGACTATGGACAACGATAGGCCACGGTGCCCTCACTTTTCGTCTAACGCAGGTCTTCACTAAACACGGTTATTTCGAGAGGTTGCCGTTGTTGAGGATAAAGTGGAAGGAAACGGTAGGGTACAGGCTGGGTAGGGGACAGGAACGGCAGGGGCACTACTGTGTGTATCGCCCGGTGGACTACCACTAAACACTACGGTGTTCTTGTGGAGGTGTACTGCCCGGGTCGTTTTTTTTATTTTTATTATGGCATCTTGTAGTTGACCTTGAGAGAGGTCCTGACTACTTAACCGCACTATCCTGTGGCTGCCTTAAAGAATTTTAAAGCCTGGCAACAGCAGAGCCAGGGGCAACTAAAAACTAAGCGACTACACGCTAAGGGCACCCCCTGTGGGCCTCGGCTTAGGGTGTCGCTGGAGAGAACAGCAAGGGACGGCTGGAGGGCCCGGATCGATGGTGAGGTTACCCCGCGCGTTTCTAAGAGTTGTTAGTAGATTGTAACGGGGTCTATTAGGACTTATGCTTGCCAGGATCGACGGTTTTTTGAAAGAACTAGAGTGGCCCCTGTCAAAGGCAAATGAAGGAACACGGGTGGGTTTTAGTCAATAGAAATCTGACATGCCCTTTCGCTCCGCCAGAGCTCCCAGAAAGAGATTTCCCATCAAAAAAAAAGGTTTGCGGTGGTCGTCAGATGGATAACTTTCTATCCATCCTTACTAATTCGCATTCACGCCGTAACTACTGAGCCGATTGCTTTGAAATTTTACAGACGTAAAATTAGAAGTCCGGATTAGATAATAGGGTACTTTTTTATCCCAGAAAAATTTGATGTTCCCGAGGGAAAACAAAATTATTGTTAGCTTCATACCAGTCCGGTGATAGATGGCGCTGTGTGTGTGGTAATATATTGCAAACGAATATACACATGTAAACTTAGAAGCTAAACGATACTATAATTAACCCCCCAAAAAGAGGAATCTAAAAAGCGTGATATAACAGAACGCGGGTGAAGCCGCGGGCGGAAAGCCAGTATTTGAATAAAATACAACGACTAACTTCACCCGAGTACGTCTGGGTTTATATTCTTAGTACAGAAATCTAAATTTTGTCATATTTGAACTTTTCCTTCAGAAAGTTTTTTTTACTGAGGATTGCTAACGGAACCATGATTTATTTTTATGATTTTACAAGCTTTCGCTTTACCCCTAGTCCTTTTTTCTAGAAAACACCAATATTATTTCAATTGCTAAGTTCATTCTTTCAATTGACTTAAATCTGCAAGTATCCATTTCACTCCGAGGTGGCTAAAAGTACGAGTACATTCTGGATTTGCATTTATTCTCCATACGCATGTAAATGCTCGGGAGTTTCCTTCTATACTATTTGAGTCACAGTTGATTACTGCAACAATGTAAGGTTTTGTGAATACAAGAGGGCCAATGTGGAATGCAAAATTATTTAACGACAGATGAGTTACCGTGGAACATGTTTGTTTGGTTCAAATTTTAATTTATGAAAGTTGTGGAATGAGTCGTTTAGTTTCCGTGGTTTTGATTAAATTTATAATGGGGAGAAATATAACAAAGGGGTCAATTAAAAGTATTTAATGAAGTTTTAAAATGCTGACGCTGTATTTTTAAATAAATATAAGTAATAAATATATTTTTATGGCCAAACATCCTTACTTATATTATAAATGGGAAAGTGAGTTTGTTGGTTTGTTTGTTCCGCTTTCACGCTGTAACTACTGAACCTGGATTACATAATAGGGTACTTTTATCCCGGAAAAAAATGATATTCCTGAGGAAAATCTAAAAAGCGCGATATAACCGAATACCACGCGGGCGATATCGCGGGTGGAAAGATAGTTATTTATATTTTTCACTTTACCATCAACGATTGCATCACTGCTTACCTTCAGGCTGAATTGCGGTCAAGCACTAGTTTATAATTTAAAAAATAAAAAAGTCAAGATGGCAAATACATAACCAAAAATAATTTTGTATTATAAATTATATTTCTTTTTATTTCTATACAACATTTTTTTAAACTAGATAATCGACTTTTTCTATCTGACTCTGAGAAGAAAAGTTGAAACCAACTCAGAGATCACAGTCTCTTCTAGAGTCAAGACATAAAGCCTGGACACGTATCCCACAAATAACTAACCAACACCTGAAACCAACTAAAAGCTGACCGCAAACCAGTTACAATTCAACTTAAGACCAACTTACAGTAAGCAGTGACTAAGTTAAATTCAAGATTACAGCGCCAACTTGGTCCAGGCTTGCTTAATTCAATTCTAAGCACGGTCTAAGCACGGTTTAAAACTTACATTCTGGATCCAGTTTGGACTACAACTGTTACAGATTAATTGTAATTTAAGTTTGATTTAGTTTAAATTGAATTGTTTTGTTTCGTAATTCATCTGTTTGGCTACGTGTGTTGTAGGGTATTGTGGACATTGGAGTATGTCGTATCTTAATTAGCCTATAAAATTTCTACTGCTGGTAATCTGGCTTCTCTTCGAGGGAGCGGGCTAGGAAGCGTGGCGATATTTATTTTTTAAAAGTTGAAGCATCTTGCTGGGATA
Source organism: Sesamia nonagrioides (assembly GCA_017933935.1). Taxonomy (NCBI): domain Eukaryota; kingdom Metazoa; phylum Arthropoda; class Insecta; order Lepidoptera; family Noctuidae; genus Sesamia; species Sesamia nonagrioides. The sequence continues at coordinate 142,765 of JADWQK010000056.1, forward strand.
GGAGCGTTTTGGTCTCGTATGGAACCTTCGGTTTTAGTTACCTTGTTTATACAAAAAAAACTCGGGTGAAGTGACCGTACAGTAAAATAAAGTTATAGACTATTTTTATTTTTGATTGAGCTTGGTTTATTTTTATTAACCGACAAAAAAAAGGAGGTTATCAATTCGACCTGTATGTATATAAGCCAAATTTCAAGTGTATGTATGTATGTATCATGTATGTTTTAATGTTTGTGTGCGCATATTTCTGGAACTGCAAGTCCAATTTAAGTAATTATTTTTTTGTTGTGCTACGTATTGTTCACCTTAGGGACTATAACATTCATCAAAACCGGTTCAGTAGTTTCTGAGATAGGGATTTTTTTCGTATTTATGGAAACTTATTCTAATATGGGTTATGGCTACCACTAAAAAGTAATTTTCCAATTTCGACTAAGACACTGAAAAGCATGAAATAAAAAAAGCAATTTTACTTTTGTCATGGCACTAGAAGTCGGTGGCGAGCTAAGCAACAGAAACCTCGAGACATCGACTTCTAGAGCCATGATAAAAGTGTTTTTTTGAAGTCGGTTTCTATTTTTTTGGAAAAATATGATTATGATGTTCCTGATCTATTATCTTAGGTGTCGCAATAGATACTGTTTCTTTTACTTATTTTTATAATCTAGTACGCGGGCCCAGTGCAATTTATAATCTAGTACGCGGGCCCAGTGCCATTTATAATCTAGTACGCGAGCCCAGTGCAATTTATAATCTAGTACGCGGGCCCAGTGCAATTTATAATCTAGTACGCGGGCCCAGTGCAATTTATAATCTAGTACGCGGACCCAGTGCAATTTATAAACTAGTACGCGGAATTTATAATCTAGTATGCGGTCCCAGTGCAATTTATAATCTAGTACGCGGGCCCAGTGCAATTTATAATCTAGTACGCGGGCATAGTGCAATTTATAATCTAGTACGCGGGCCCAGTGCAATTTATAATCTAGTACGCGGGCCCAGTGCAATTTATAATCTAGTACGCGGGCCCAGTGCAATTTATAATCTAGTACGCGGGCCCAGTGCAATTTATAGTCTAGTACGCGGGCCCAGTGCAATTTGTAATCTAGTACGCGGGCTCAGTGCAATTTATAATCTAGTACGCGGGCCCAGTGCAATTTATAATCTAGTACGCGGGCCCAGTGCAATTTATTGTATATACAATATGTAAAGAAAACCCTGTCCGACCCATAAGGATAATAAAGGTTAGGTAAACACTTGACCAAATATAATATAAAATTTTACATAATCATCATAGTAACAATAATAATGAATTTTGAAATAATCTTTTTTCCCGGGAATTAATTCCAATTTCCCCGAAATTTGGTATTTTTTTAAAAACTGACAACACCATTTGTGACGAAGCGAATAGCGATGCGACCACGTGCCGCATGCCCCGCCCCCCTTCACCCGCGCAGGTATGCCTATCGGGTTGCCTGCCGCACATGCATTAAGTTACCTCGCTTTTTCGAAATAACATTTATTTTGTTGAGGGATTTTTTTTTATGTGTAGTCCGGCTTTGTAGGCATTATTAGAATCAGTTAACGATACCTAACAATACCTTCACGGATCGGACAGGGTTTTCTTTACATATTGTATAATCAGCAAAAATGTTCCCACTGTCGGAACACGGACCTCTTCTCGATGAGAGGGAGTGGTCCGTAATCTACCACGCTGGCCCAGTGCAGGTTGATAGATGTCACATGTCTTCGAAGTTTTTGGCTTTAGGACATGCCGGTTTCCTTACGATGATTTCCTTCACCGTTTTGAGAGCAGTTTATCGTACATTTGATCTAAAATGGAATCAGCCTATAATGTTCCGATTGCTGAGACACAAGCTTGTTGTTGTCATAGTAAGACTTGAGACGGACTGGGCCATGATACATCGAATGGTGATTTTGTGGTTCTAAGAAATAGGTACTGATTTCGTTCCCCGTTTGAACAGCAGTAGTGAGGAAATAATCCATACTAATATTATAAATACGAAAGTATCTCTGTCTGTCTGCCTGTCTGTCTGTCCGGCTTTCACGCCAAAACTACTGAACCGATTGTTATGAAATTTGGTACACAGATAGTCTAGAGCCTGAGGAAGGACATAGGCTATAAAACATCTCGCTATGACCAATAGGAGAAGAGCAGGAACATATTGTGTACATATTGCTCCCATTATTTTTACAGGCGCTTATTTTATATCTACTGAGCTCTTTCGGTTCGAAGCTTACGCGGGTGAAACCGCGGGGCACAGCTAGTATGTTATATGTGATTAGGTAGAAATATAATAAAGTTTTACTGTATGTATAATCGAGAAACGAAAAGGTCATGCCATTTGAGGGCAATTATTGCGACTTTGAATATATTTCAGAAAAAAGTATACCATTTTATTCTTTTACTGTTCAAAGAAAAGCTTGATACAATGTTTCATCATTATCCCACTATGTCCCGACGATAGTACATCAAGCTACTACAATCTGTCAGATTTCCTTATTAAATTTTCAACTTTATCTCGTAAAGCATTAAGGCTCAAGATTGATTGTGATTATCTGAAAGTTTGGGGTAGCTTGACCTGCTGTCGTCCGTCCCACCAGTTTATCCGGAAGATCGGTCGACTTCCAATCTAACCGGTTTCAGCTGAATACCAGCATTTTACAAGGAGCGATGGCCTATCTGACCTTGATGCAATCGGTGATGGTAAAGCGCGCTAGTTTATTAGGAGCCTATTCACTCTAGCCTTGAAGACACTTAAATTGTAGTCAGACGGAATCACCGCTACTGGCAAACTGTTCCATTCGGAACGAAAGAAATCATCTTCTACTCCCAGTCGTCTTTCATCCATCATCATTCTTTAGTCATCTTCTACTACTGTACTTAAAACTATATTGGCAATCTCTCAAAAGTACCAGATAAAAGTACCAGATTTTACTCGGTGGTAGGCCATTATATCGGCTGCCGGCAGAAGTTACGGTTAGAAGCCGTACGGAGGACGGATCTGAGATTATTGTGTCGGTAGTTTGATCGTAGAGGGTCTCCAGATTAATCTCCCTTTGGTGCAGCAGCTTTGGTCGTGTTGTTGGGTTTAACATTACATCACCTCGCTCAACTGCCGTCTTCCTTCCTATTCACTAAGATTTTTAAGTGAATAGGCTTAATAAACTTGTGCGCTTTACCATCAACGATTGCATCACTGCTTACCATCAGGCGGGATTGTAGTTAAGCACTAGTATATAATTATAAAAAAAAGATATACAACATACAAATACCTACAAACTATTTGGCTTTATAAAGCGAGCACTTAATATTTGGAAACTAGCGCACAACTTTATCCGTTACGACAAAACTCGGGCAAAACAAATAATTCACAATCTAATTGCCGTTTCTGCAACAAGGAAATGTTGCTAGGTAGAATCACTACAGCCCCCGTTTATAGGAAAAAATATTGGACCATGTGTAGATAAAAATGTTGGGTTTGTTTTAGGGAGTTTCTTTTACTTTTCTTTTCTTTTTTAATAATTATAAACTAGCGTTAGCAGTAATGCAATCGTTGATGGTAAAGCGAGCTAGTTTATTAAGCCCATTCACTTAAAAACCTTAGTGAATAGGAAGGAAGACGGCAGATGAGCGAGGTGGTGTAATGTAAGACCCAATATCACGACCAACGATGTTGCGCCAGAGGGAGATTGATCTGGAGACCATCCACTACCAAACTCTCGGTACAACAACAGTTGACGCATCGTACCCGGCACACATCGCAATACAACTGCTCAGACCCGTCCTCCGTAAGGCTTCACCAGACATCATGCCGGAACACGACGAATCGCTTGGCGGCATTTTCTTCGGCGACTTTGTCTTTTCTTTTAATTGTTCTCTATTTTTTATTTTATTATTTATGTGCACACAGTAAAATATATAGAGGTTATGACAAAATTAAAATCTGAGTACAAAGATGCCGCTTATTTCTTATAAAATTTCTTCCAGCAAACCTGCGAAAGGAGAAGTAAAACAAAAATGTAGACAATCGTGTGTAAGAACAAGAAGAGAAAAATATGAAACTGTAAAGTCTACAACTAAACATAATATATTAAATATAGGTATCAATATTAATTAAATATTTTTTCCCTTCAACCTCATTGACTGGCGGAGCATCCAATCAGCATTAAGGAATGGAGAACGGACAAAACCCAAGAAGTTTTCCATTCACTCGTCATTACACTTTTTTCTCTCTCTCCGTAAACCTGGTTTAAACAGCACCAAGCAACCAAAATCGCCGCCACTGGTCGGTGAGATTTTCGGAAAATCTATAGCTCTAAGTGAAGATCTGGTGGAGGCCACACAGGACACACTGGAGGTTATGACATTAGAAACCTCAAAAATAACAGTATTTCTCCACTATTTAATGGATGTTATTATAGATATAAACTTTCCTCTTCAGTAGTCCTCCTCCTCCTCCTTCAGCCTATAGATGTCCACTGCTGGACAAAGGCCTCCCCCAAGGCTTTCCACGCTGACCGGTCTTGTGCTGCCCGCATCCATCGGCTTCCTGCGACCTTCACCAGGTCATCGGTCCACCTTGTTGGGGGCCTCCCTACGCTGCGTCTTCCAGTACGTGGTCGCCACTCCAGAACCTTACTGCCCCATCGGCCATCGGTTCTACGAGCAATGTGCCCTGCCCACTGCCACTTAAGTTTAGCGACTCGCAGAGCTATGTCGGTGACTTTGGTTCTTCTGCGGATCTCCTCATTTCTGATTCGATCACGCAGAGAAACTCCTAGCATAGCTCTTTCCATTGCCCTTTGTGTGACTCTGAGCCTTCGTATGAGGCCCATTGTGAGCGACCACGTTTCAGTTCCGTAAGTTATCACTGGCAACACACACTGGTCAAAGACTTTAGTCTTGAGACACTGTGGTATCTTGGACGACGAGAAGATGTCAGTAGTCCTATCTATTAAAAAAACCGTATCGAACCGTTGCCTTATTTTAATGATTTAAGTATACATAGTGATATAGGGACAGAGAAACCGACTATGTTTTCAACTATCTAGTGATTGTTACTCCCTTTCCATGTATATCACTTTTCACATGGTCCATACATAATTTTTTATGGACTGTGTTTTAAGAAATAATGGAAAGTATATTGATAAGTTTAAAGAAGGATTAGTGGATACACTACTTTAGTACCGAACTTTTAATGAGACATCCAAATAAATAGTCTTGAATTTCATATATAAGAAGCTGCGTAAGAAGAGCTGTACCAAATTTATCTAGATTTGGGGGAAATTAATTGCATATCCTACATCCTTCCTACTCCTACAAAAAAAAAATGCAAATATAAATGCGAAAGTTTGTGAGGCTTTATGTATAGATGGAGGTTTGTTACTCTTTCACGCAAGAACTGCTGAAAAGATTTCGGTGTAATTTGGCACACACATGGCTTATAAACTGGATTAGGGTGTAGAATACTTTTTATTCTGATATTCCTACGAGATCAAAACCTATGCGGGTAAAACCGTATAGCGCAGCTTGTAGCTTATAAAGAAACTAATAAAGCTTTTTACAAAAAATAGAAACTGACTGCAACGACATAATAGAAGACGACAAAAAAGGTTTTTATTTCACGCTTTTCAGTGTCTTAGTGGAAATTGTAAAATTACTTTTTTCACCTCATAACAATAGTGGCAGCCGTAACCCATGTTAGAATAAGTTCTCATCAATACGAAAAAAATCCCTATCTCAAAAGTTTTTGAGATAGGGATTTTGGGAATCGGTTCAGTAGTTACTGAACCGATTTTGATGAATCTTATAGTATTCCCTAAGTTGAACAATACATAGTACAACAAAAAAAGAATTACTTAAATGGGACTTGTAGTTCCAGAAATATGAGCGCTCAAACATAAAGACATACATACACTTGAAATTTGGCTTACATACATACGGGTCGAATTGATAACCTCCTTTTTTTGAAGTCAGTTAAAAAGTATTATAATATCAAACACAACACCGGCAGTACAAGACCGGTCGGCGTGGAAAGCCTTGGGGGAGGCCTTTGTCCAGCAGTGGACATCTATAGGCTGAAGAAGGTAATATCAAACCATAAAGTTAAACAACGGTCTATAAATAAAAAGTCTCATAGTAAGTCACTTGGCATGCTCACAAAGTTGCCAGGAACAAATATTTCTCTAACTAATTGGCCTTTTTGCAACAAGGAAATGCCGTTGCAGTCACAAGTGGTTCCATTTAGCGGAAAAAATGCTGAGTTACGTTCAAAAGAGGCCGCATTATACCGCTCTTTGCAACAATTAAATTAATGTCTTGGCCGACGGGCCTAATTAGCGCCCACTACGATTTAATTGGCCCCTTTACTTTTTTAGAAGACCCGCCGGCAATTTGGCGAACGTTTTAAATATTGTTTGGCTTAAAATGATGGTTTATGTAGCCAAGAATGAAAAGTGTTGTCGAGTATTTTATTTATTATGGCGGCTATGGACTAACGGTTGAGAACGAGCCCAAAGCGACATTGCCAATTGTTAATAAGATTTTACATGATCTTGATAGAATTAGGTTTTAAAATTGTAATGATATGAGTGAGTTAAGTACATGTTTTTTTTTATAAATTATAGACTAGCGCTTGACCGCAATCCTGATAAGCAGTGATGCAAACGTTGATGGTAAAGCGCGCTAGCTTGCCCAACGGTTGATGTTGGGAAGTTGCATGTATGCTAGTTGCACGGTAAACTCTGCTTGCGAGATGTAGAATTCGTGTGACGTCAGTATGACGCGTTGTTCTCATGTTGTGGTATAGATAGCGCTACAACAAGAATGAGGAGAGAAAATGATGAGATGGACATTGGATGGAAATTTACGTACACCAAAAAGAAACAAGGATTAATTTACAGACTAGTATGAAGAATTTCCATAAGTTCTTTTTTTTGCTGTTTAATCATGCAGCTATACACGTCGAAACCAAACACGTCTGCAAATTCATAGGTAATTTAAATTGACCCTGCGTTCTATACACAGCTGTAACGTGAACAGTTTACAGACGGATGCGTGTAAGGGCGACATATTGCCGGCTAACCGCATGCAAGCACAGCATTAACTTGAATGGGTGTCCCATTCTCCGTAATTGACTCCTATAACTTCCATGGCTTTACAAGCCAACGAATGGCTAAACCTGTTTTTGTTCTTTTCTGATGACCCGTGAATGAGGAATACAAATTTCAGTTTATTCTGGCTTTATTTTTTATTTCGAAAGATGGCTGGGAGCAGCTGTATCAGTTACCAAATATGGAGTTGAATGGCTTACAATAGGAGATGTCTGTTCAGCCGTGGCTACAGGCTGATGATGGTGAGGATCATGATGATTTTGGATGAAATATTGATGTAAAATACACCCTCGGACTTCTAAATCGAGCCACCTGGCATAACGAATTAGTATAGTCAGTAACTTAAAAAAAAAAAACGGTCCTTGCGGACCCCGGGCGCCAACGCGAAAGCCGTGGATGCAACCGGGATAAACGCTGACATGATTATGAGTAACTTAAAAAAACGTATGAAGAATGATCAAATTTGGATTTCAATGTAGAACTCGGCTTTATGAATTGTACAATGAGAGGATTTATATTAACACTGTTGAATTCAATTTATATGTTAGAAAATATTCAAAATTATTCAAACAAGTTTGTTATATGGCCAAGTCACGTTACTTGAGTTCAAAGATAAAGAACAGTGGCAATGTAATTAAAACGACTTGGAAAATTATTAATAGTGAAGCGGGAAGGTCCAGTGATAGAAATACTGACTATAGCCTATTAATGACAACATAATTAAATCAGACTCGCAAGTCTCTGAGGCATTTGAAAATTTCTTTTCGGATATTCCTGTTTCAACTACTAAATCCCTAAACTCATCACCTTCTGTTGCGGAGTCTTTGCTTAAAGAAAATGTTAATGTTTGTGATTCGGAGTTTCATTTTGAACATGTTATCAGTAGAGATATAATTAAAATCTTTCACACTCTGAATGTAAAAAAGACTGCTGACCTATGGGGTCATTCGGTGGAAGTTGCTAAGTCTATTATTGATATTGTGGCACCCACTCTAGCTGTTATCTTTAATGCTTGTATTGACTGTGGAGAGTTTCCTGATCTCATGAAAAATAGTAAAATAATACCTTTGTTTAAATCTGGTAGTACATCAGACCCCACAAATTATAGACCTATTTCTGTACTACCTACCTTTAGTAAAATTTTTGAGAAATTAATTTTAAACCAAATGCTAAATTTTTTTAATAAACATAAATTATTACATAGCAAACAGTTCGGTTTTACAAGGGGTCGTTCAACTACTGATGCCGGTGTTGAACTTCTAGGTCATATATATAATGCATGGGAGGATAAATGCGATGCCTTGGGCATCTTTTGTGATTTGTCCAAGGCATTCGATTGCGTTCTTCACGATACGTTAATCAGGAAACTCCGCTACTACGGGATCCGGAACTCTGCACTGGATCTTATTACATCTTACTTGAGTGGTAGGATTCAAAGCGTTGACGTTAATGGAAAAAGATCTTCTGGATCTTTAGTAACAATGGGAGTCCCACAGGGGTCAATTCTTGGTCCTTTTTTGTTTCTTATTTACATCAATGACCTGCCGTACCTAATAAAGGATAACCACGATATAGTGTTGTTTGCAGATGACACTTCACTTTTATTTAAACTGAAACGTCAGCAGCAGGTTACTGATGATGTAAATAGCGCGATCTCTAAAGTAGTCCATTGGTTTAATGTTAATAATTTACTCTTAAACGAGAAAAAAACCAAATGCATTAAGTTTACTCTACCTCACGTGAGGCAGGTGGAAACTAAAGTGTTGATAAAGGGCGAAGAATTGAAATCTGACGACAGCACAGTGTTCTTGGGTATAACTCTGGATGCTAAGCTTCAATGGGGTTCACATATAGAAAAATTGTCAAAAAAGCTAAGTTCTGCTGCATACGCAGTTAGAACAATTCGTAATTTGACTGATGTTGAGACGGCCCGTTTAGTGTACTTTGGCTATTTCCACAGCGTAATGTCGTACGGCATTCTGTTGTGGGGAAATGCCGCCGATATTCAAACAATATTTGTTTTGCAGAAACGAGCTGTTCGTGCAATTTATAAATTAAGTCCGAGACACTCTCTCAGAGAAAAATTTAAAGAGATTAATGTACTGACCGTGCCGTCTCAATATATTTATGAAAATCTTTTGTATGCTCATAAAAATATAAAATTGTTTAAAAAATACAGTGATGTCCATGATATAAATACTAGGAACAGGCACAAATTTATTGTACCTACAACAAGGCTCAAGAAAATAGGTGGCTCTTTCAGATGCCAATGTATACATTTTTACAATGGACTTCCAGAGGTGGTTCAAGATCTGAGCCTGAATAAATTCAAATCCTTCATTAAACGTAAGTTGTGTCAGAAAGCATTTTATAGTGTGAAGGATTATATTGAGGACAAAAAGGCTTGGGCTTGAGCTGCGTCCGATTTCTATACAATGATTGTTCTTTGATTTTTCCTCTTGTAGTTTTAATATGTAATTGTTTATGTTATTTAGTCAAAGCCTGTATTACACACTATGTAGCCAAGCATATTGTACGTTACGGAATTGTATCGCTGACAGAGGTGTTCGGCACTTGTGCAGCTGCAACTGCACAGGAGTTAAACTTTCCACAGATTCGGGAACACTGTTGGAGCTGCTGAACCTTGGACAAAACTATCTTAGCATTGTGTAGATTCAATTTCTTAGTATTGTATAATTGCATGGCAAACGTGTGAGCACAATGTACGAATGTGCTGTAAGGCATTTATTTGTTGGGTTAGTCTTTTTTATTGACTTAATTGTGCTCTGGCTGTTGAGAGTATGTCATGCTCACTCAAATGTCTCGCTGATGGTGGCGTGTGTTTTGGGTCATTGGGTTCCCTTCGATATGGTTGAGCTGAATGATGCTGATCCATACGTCATGTTCGTGAACGGACGCCGTCGGAGGGGACTGGTCATCTCTTAGCTGCCACGGCGTATTTTAATTTCTGAATTGATTTTTGTATGTTTTCCATAATGGACGCTCTCAGCGTACAATATATTTCTGCATCGTTCTCACGCGGTTGATTTCAACATGAATGATGTAATCAAATATTTGTAACAATAGCTTAAAAATTTAAAAGAGTGTCCATGGAGTTTCTTGCCCGTTCTTCTCCATAGGTACCTACTCTTTGGAATGGGCGACTAGCTTCATCTTATTGACTGACCGACCTTCTGACAATTCAAAAGTGCCTGTAACTGGTTTATTTGAAATAAATGATTTGATTTGATTTGATTTGAATGAAAGAAAGCATATGAGATTATTAAGTACAGATAAAAAGATAATATACACCAGATATTTACGTCAGGTAGCATCAAATGCTTAACAATCAAAGAATAAGTGCAAAGATCGATGTAAGAAAATAGCGTAGAGTATACCTATATACGTAGTTGACACCACTACGATCCGGACGAAGCGTTTCGCCTCGTCTTTTATACTGCGTACCTACATCGAGGGACTGAATCAATTTGCCAGCGGCGGTGTTTCCGTCTGACTACAATATAAGTGTCTTCAAGGCTAGAGTGAATAGGCTCTTAATAAACTAGCGCTGTTTACACTCAACGATTGCATCACTGCTTACCAGCAGGCGGGATTGCGATCATGTACTAGTTTATTTATAGTATTGTTATGAGCGGCTCGCCGACACGCAGATAAACCCTGAGAGGTTTTTGTTGTGCGGCTAAACCAAATTGTGAACCTAATTGTAAGTTTATCCATACTAATATTATAAATGCGAAAGTAACTCTGTCTGTCTCTGTCTATCTGTCTGTCTGTCTGTCTGTCTGTTATGCTTTCCCGCTTAAAGCTCTCAACGGATTTTGATGAAATTTGGCACAGACAACCTTTAGACCCTGAGAAAGAATATAGGCTACCTTTTATCCCGGAAAAATTTGATGTTCCCGAGGGAAATCTAAAAAGCGCGATATAACCGAACTCCACGCGGGCGCAGCCGCGGGCGGAAAGCTAGTTAGAAATAAAACGAATAAATAAATAAATAATAACAAAAAAAAAATCGTATAATTTGGTGTACATAGGGTTTATGATATACATCTTTATCTTTTGTTTATGCGAAAATTGAATACAGTTTGTTCAGAATAAGCAACTGAATCGATTCCAATCATTTTTACACCACGTTATATTTTTCCCAAAATACATTTCCAAATTGATGCAGTGTGGTTACAGAACGCGTCACGCATCTTACGATAGGTCATAGTACTGTGCACGCCCGCGCAACAGCTGCCGCCAGAGGTCAACGCACGGCTCGCCCACCCGAGGGGAGCGTGAACCATATTTTTGTTGGGGTTTTTAATGACAACATGGGCTTCCTTCATGATAGTGCAGTGGTAATGTCCATGATTAACTAGTTATAGGGCGTAGGTTTTAACCATCTGTGCACGGATGGCAGCAGCTCAAGCAATGGGGAAGAAAACTGACAAATCTCGCCACTAGAGGCGCTGATATCGTTTGACCCTGTGCCTGCAGCACATTTCCTTTTTTAGTACGATGAGATCACAAGACTCTCGTTACTATCTGTAATTGAGTAACGAGACTCTCGTTACTCAATTACAGATAGGTAGATTTATAAATCTACCTATCTGTAATTGAGTAACGAGAGTCTTGTGATCTCATCGTACTAAAAAAGGAAATGTGCTGCAGGCACATAGCTCCCCCCCTTAAATAATTGAGACCGTGCGGCGACTACCGTCGTTTAAACAGCATTACCAAATCCGACAGATATCCGATACCACGAATTCAAGATTGTACATATCTGTTGGCAGGAAAACGTATTTTCTCTCGGATTGATCTTCAGCGTGCTTATCATAATTTGAAAGTGAGAGAAGAGGATATTCCGAAGACGGCGATAACCACTCCATTCGGCCTGTTTGAGTTCAACAGGATGACGTTTGGTCTACGAAACGCCGCACAAACATTTCAAAGATTCGTGAACAACGTATTTCGAGACTTAGGATTTATCTTTTCCTACCTTGATGACGTAATAGTTGCATCGACCTCAAGGTTGGAGCATGAAAAGCATCTAAGAGAAGTTTTCAACCGCTTGGATCAATGGGGGCTCACTGTAAACTTATCAAAATGCGTATTTGGAAAATCTGAATTAGAATTTCTTGGATTTCACGTGTCCGAAAAGGGTCTGCGACCGCTAAATGATAGAGTAGAAGCGATATCGAAATACCCACAACCAAACACAGTAGAAGAGTTGCGCCGATTTTTAGGCATGGTAAATTTTTACAGGAGACATTTACCCCGAGCCGCAGAACTTCAGAGTATCCTAGACACCTACTTACACAATGCGAAGAAAAGAGACAAAACTCCAATTACATGGACCAAGGAGGCAATCGATGCATTCGAACAATGTAAAGCGAGCTTACAAAGCGCTGTTACTTTGTCCTTTCCTCTAGCGGACGCTCCTATAGCACTCATGACCGACGTTTCAGCCACATGCGCCGGAGCAGTACTGCAGCAAAGGGTCGGAGGAACTTGGCAGCCTCTGGCATTTTTCTCCAAAAAGCTCAGCGACGCGCAACAGAAGTATAGCACCTTTGATCGTGAATTGCTTGCGATCTACATGGCTATTAAACATTTCCGATATTTGGTAGAAGGAAGACCGTTAACCGTGTACACAGATCATAAACCACTTGTGTATGCATTTCAAAACAACAGTATTGGCAAACATGATACACCCAGAAGGTTGAGGCATTTAGACTTCATATTACAGTTTTGTGTGGTACTAGAGTTCATTAGTGGAGCCGATAACATCGTGGCTGATACCCTATCGAGAATTTCATCTTTATGCACTCCATCACCCATTAATTATGAAAAATTGTCGCATGCCCAAGAAACAGACCAGGAACTGAAAATATTGATGAACGCCGATAATTTAAGTTTTAAAAGAATGTTATTGACAGACAATAATATGTCAATATACTGCGAAGTATCGACAGATAAGGCACGACCATATTTGCCTGCCGAGTTTCGTATGACAGCTTATAAAGCGATTCACGGAATCGGCCACCCAGGAATAAGGACAACAAGAAAGATGATAGCCGATCGCTATTTTTGGAAAGGCATGAACAAAGATGTCTCTGCATGGGCTAAGGCATGCCTAGAGTGTCAGAGGTCTAAGGTTCAACGACACACTATTTCACCCGTTGGTACTTTTGAGAAAAGTAATCGGTTCGAGCACGTGCATGTCGATATTGTTGGTCCATTAAGTTACTGTAAAGGTTATAGATATTTAGTGACGATGTTAGATAGGGCAACGGGATGGCCCGAGGCACATCCAGTTAAGGACATAACCGCAGAAACTGTTGCTGAAATTATTTATTCAGGGTGGATCGCTAGATTCGGGTGTCCACTAAGAATAACAACAGATCAAGGACGACAATTTGAGTCCAATCTATTCGCATTACTTTCAAAACGCATGGGTATCAGTAAGCTGAGAACTACTGCTTATCATCCACAGTCTAATGGCGCAGTTGAACGTTGGCACCGATCGCTAAAAACTGCTTTAATGTGTAGAGGAAACACAATAGATTGGGTGAACGAATTACCCTCTGTACTGTTAGGATTAAGGGCTACGTTACGAGACGATACAAAAGTCAGCGCTGCAGAGTTGGTGTACGGCGAAGTGTTGCGTTTACCTGGAGATTTCTTTTCGCTGTCAAAGCTTGAAGTCTCTGAGAACGATACATTTGTGCAAGAACTACGACAAAGGATCCGGAAAATATCATCCGTTCCGAGACGGGAGTTGAAACAAGGCCAAATATTTGTGCATCCAGAATTAAAGAACTGCAGTCAAGTTTTTATACGTTGTGACCAAGTTTCGAAGCCTTTGACTGCACCATATTCTGGTCCCTATCAAGTTTTAGAAAAATATGACAAATATTTCAAGATATTATGTAATGGTGTAAAGAAAAATATAAGTATAGATCGCCTTAAACCAGCCTTTGTAATAGAAAGTGACGCGTGTCAAGATTTATCTATTCCTAAAAAGGAAGAAACAAACCCAAATAACGAAAAACGAACAAGATCGGGTCGCGTAATTAAACCGGTGGTTCGATTTAGCTCATGACCCGTACCTGTACGAAGTTATTCTACAACTTTTTAATTACTGTAACATGTGTGTACTGTGTTTGTGTAACTGTTTAGTTTTTACTAACTAGCTATTTAGAGGACAATTATTAAGTAGATCAATATTATTTAATGTAACCGTATGCGTTTTTACATATAAAATTGTATTGTTTAATCATATAAAGTGACCAGGTATGAAATGTAATCTTAATACTGTATTACCTAGAAAGTTATAGAAACAGACGCCAATTTTAAATTTTATAAAAAAAAAAAATTGTCTAATTATTGTTAGGAATATTTTTTTTCTTTTATTTAAGGGGGGGGAGCTATGTGCCTGCAGCACATTTCCTTTTTTAGTACGATGAGATCACAAGACTCTCGTTACTCAATTACAGATAGGTAGATTTATAAATCAGTCGACCAAATACCTCTGTACAGATTGTATGTCTTTCAAATATAAATAGTTAAGTGTTTATGGAGTTTTATTGAAGGAGCCTTAGAACACAACTTACACTAATATAAGAGGACACAACAACCCAAATAAACTGTCAAAACCCATAGTAATTTGTACGAGTTTACGTTGTTTATAAAAAGTTTAAAAATATGCCGCGTTGTGTAGCAATTTCTTGCAATAATAATGGAAATCACTCTTTCCCTAAAGATATGCATTTCAATTTAGAACAGAATATATGTATGTATAAATAGATTTCAGTAAAGATTATGTTGATGTCTCTATAGCTTTCTGGGGGTTTAAATCAATTTTTTTCTCTTGAATTTCTTGTTCTTGATGAACCTCGAAGTTAAAATTTCGGTCATACGATTCAAGTCTGGATAATAATTTTAGGTTAATAGGGTTGAAACTTTCAAAATATGGCAATAATAAGTACATTAATATTTACTTAAATATAACTAAAGAAACATTAAACCTATTACAAAATTAATGTAACTTAAAACACCAATAAATCTGCATTTAGTTTAAAGTCTGGGCATTGTTATTTGCCTGGTAATTAGATCAGCTTTTCGTCCTTTTACTGAAGCTCCTCTAGACTTTTAACTCCTTTTTTAACTTGAAACAGTCCATGTACAGTACATTGCTCTGCTTTACCTAAAAAAACTCGTCAAACACAATAAAAACTCAACATAAACCGTGATACGACTGACAGCTAATATTGTTATGGGTCAAACGCCATCAGCGACATCTGCAAATAGCTTTGCGTTTTCTTCCCCATTCGAAACTGTCAAATATTCCCAATCAATATTGAAACCTTCAATATTGAACCTTAATGATGTAGAGATAATGTTGAAAATCTAATAAAACAATCGGACAAATTGTAGTAACTTAATGTGCTATCGTCTGTAGGTACCATCTCAACTGATTAACCATCAAAACAAATTAACCATCAGAACACATTAACCATCCGTTGGTGCTTTTGAATAGTCAATGTCAGTCAGTCCAAGAAAAGTGAAGCTAAATTGCACGTTCCAAAGCGTAGATCTCTATGGAGAAGAACGTGCAAGAAACTCCATGGAACATACAAATATTTGTTTCGTGTGGGAACCAAACCCGCGACACGCAACACAGCAATCAATAGTTTAACCACTCCGCTAACCATCATCATCATCATCATCCCAGCGTTAATCCCAATCGCAGCCTTTTCAGCTTTGGAGTCTGGGGTTCGCTTTACCAGTCCAACTGCTGATATGGCTAAACTTCGACATTTTCCATGAAGCGACTGCCGTCTGACCTCCACAACCCGAAGACGACATCGAAGCATTGCAGTTAGACCAATTGTAGGACTTTTGAGGGCTCGAACAACCCGTAAGGACTGCCACTAGATGTTCGTAGGGCAACCGGGACCAACGGCTTAACGTGCTTTCCGAGGCAGGACCAGACCAGTACAAATATTCATATTCATGCATACAAATACTTGCACTGTGCGGGGATCGAACCCGCGCCACCTTGCGCAGCGGCAGCGTCCGCTACCGCTACGCCACGGAGGCTGTCAACCACTGCGCTAACCATGCAGTCAATTAAGTAATAATTACACAAAACAACAAGTTTACTGTTTCAAAAAAATATACAATAATGTTTAACATTCCTCGGCTGCCATTACCATACATAACAGAAACTTATTCTATTATCCAGTGACCCACTTACAAGTTCACAATAAGCATTACTCCTGATTCTTGCTCCGTTTCGCATTAGCATCTGCAATCTTAATCTGAATAAACGATTAAATGTAATAATATGCTTGTTCATTACGAAGAAAGTTTCCGTTTTTTTTTCTTGTTAGTATAGTGGGAAGGATCCACTTTGCAAAATTCAAAGGCGATTTTAATAATAATAATCTGTTGGATCGATTGTTGCTATTAGCGTCCCGCATGACGAGAGCCTCGTGAAAGTCGAGAAAGATAAATAAATCAAGAATCTTGATTGACTCACAAGATTTATATTTTATTTATTTATTTATTATATATGGTTCCCACCATGGGAATCGTACATTTAAGCCACTACTGTGTATCCATACGGTCGTCCGATAAGGTAGACATTTTAAATTTTCACAGACTTTTTTTACGCTATGAAACAGTATTAAAACTAGAAGTACACTAAAAGCAAGGAGTCAGAATGAGTCAAACACATAAATTATCTAAAATTCCTAGGAACATTCTTGGGTTTACGAATATTAGCAAAGGCATTAAAAAAGCACTAGGTTTTACACGTATTGGCAACGCAACTGTTATTTCGTTGTATTAACTGCATGCGTGAAGGAAGATTTACAGATCTAACTGAAATCTCTAAATGTGTGTGGCTAATGATGTGAAGGTCCATTCAAGTCATCATCTCAGCGTTAACCCCATTAGCATCTGAAGCTTTTTCAGCTTTGCAGTGTAGAGTCCGATTTACCAATCTAACTGCTGATTTTGGCTAAACTTCGATATTTTCCATGAAGCGAATGCTGCTCCACAACCCGAAGGCGATATCGAAGCAGTTACACAAGCAGTGAAGCTCAGTTCAAGTAACGTGTTTTTTCTGGCGTATTTTGCCTAGTAGTACGGAAGTGATCATGTGCGGGCACGAGATTGACTCGATTAAAATACAATTTTTATAACAACATACAATTTCAATAAATTTATACTTTAAGCAAAATCCTCGAAAAATCTTTTCTGTTTAATAAATGTATACAAGAACATTTACGATAAATAATTTACGGTAAATAATCTATACTCTAAACTAATATACAGTATGTTAAATAACAGAGGGCGTTCCCTTAAACTCGTTAATATATAACATTAATAGATTAAAATAAAAATATCAGCATAGAAAAATAAGCATAAAAAATCCGAATAAAAAAAAATTCTAATTGGAAATAAATTTGAAACCTCCTGTTTTAAATCAAAATAGTAGTCGTCATGTATAAATAAATTGCGAAGTTGCCGTCTTTCATGTTCGCGTGTACAGTGTGTTTCTTTTACATGTCAATTTAAAATTTTTATTGAATATTTTCTTATTGGAAAAAATTTTAAAACATTTTGTTTTCGAATGGAAATATTTTTTTTAGCATGTACGTATGCTATACTATTTCGGGTTAACGGGAACGCCCTCTGTTAGTTAACATACTGTATAAACCTGAACAGTTTGTTTGTTTGTTTGTTCGCGCTAATCTCGGAAACAACTGGTCCGATTTGAAAAATTCTTTTTGCGTTGGATAACCAATTAATCCAGGAAGGCTTTAGGGTATATAACATGACGCTGCGACCAATAGGAGCGGAGCATAATTAATTCCACGCAAACAAAGTCGCTGGTAATTAGTAAATAATGATTCTGAATATTATATTCCTTATTATTCCACAACCCACGTGGAAGGAACCCAGTTTAAGGAAGTGAGGTGTCAAACTACTGTATGTAGTAATTTTAATTAGTGTTTTGATACCTGAATGTCTAATGATATCCCAGAGATACGGGTAACGTCTTCTAAATTTACCATGTTATTGTGCAATGTGACCTTTTTTTTTGTTCCCTTGTAGCGCATATCGCGGTTATTTTAGAGAAATAACTTATATTACCTGATCTGTATATTCCCACTGATGCGGGACACTGGCAGACATGCGTCCTCTTGGTGAGTAATGTAATGTCTCAGATGTTACATAATTATACCTAAATATTTAATGAAATTCTTACAAGTTCACCACTGCTCTGAAACTGCTGAAGGAAAATAGCGGGAGGAAACCGGCGTGCCCTAGAGGCTAAACTTCGAAGACATGTGACATCTATCAACTGGGCCCGCGTGGTAAATTACGGCCCACTCCTTCTCACCGAGAGGAGGCCTGGGTCCCAACAATGGGAACAATATAGATTGATTATGTAATAGATTTTCTAAATGCCATTTTACATTAGTTTTCTAAATGGTTGGGGGTTTCATGGGAGTTTTGTTTTTTGGGAGGTTTTTGGTAGTTTTGGTCTCAAACAGATGTCAGCATATCGTGACGGGGTCCACGAAGACCGATACCTCCTGGATCAGGGTTGCTGGTTTAACCAAAACAAGAAACCGTGGCCTTGGCCTCGCACAGACAAGTGAAGAAACACGGGTGGGTTCTAGTCTGTAAAAGTGTGACAACCCTTCCGCTCCGCCCAGAGCGGGAGATGTCATTTGATGATTTCCCATGCCAACAAAAAAAAAAGAAAGGAAACCGGCATGTCCTAGAGCCAAAAACTTCGATGACATATGACATCTACCAACCCGCACTGGGTCCGCCTGGTAGATTATGGCTCACTCCCTCTCACCGAGCCTTGTGTCCCACTAGTGGGAAAATTATGGGATGGAGCACAGGTGTAGAGTAGCCAGCCTTTCGGTGTTCTATAGGGTTCATTTTGATGAGTGTGCGAGGGATTGCATGATTTAATTCCCCCATCTCCGTTCCACCATCGGACGACCCGTCATACGGCAAGTGTCCACCCTTTCTTTGTTAACACCACTACGATGCGGATGAAGCGTTTCGGTTCCTCTTTTATTCTGCGTACATCGAGGGACTAGAACGATTTGCCCGCGCTGTTTCCGCCGGACTACAATTTGAGTGTCTTCATGGCTAGAGTGAATAGGCTCTTAATAAACTAGCGCGCTTTACTATCAACGATTGCGTCACCGCTTAACATCAGGACATCATCGGGATTGCTATAAAGCACTTGTTTATAATTTATAAAAAAACTAGCTGACCCGGCGAACTTCGTTCCGCCCTAAAGGCAATATCACATGAGTACTTTTTAAATCAGGATAATTAAGGATAACTATTATTATTCAATGATTCTTTATTTGGGAGCACAATCCTGGCGGTTCTCCGGAAATCTTTAATGTGCTACAATACTCGCAAACAACATCCATTGGCCCAATGCAAACGTCATTGCGCTATATTATATGCGTATTGAAACGCTGCCCGATTCAAATCAGTATTTGATGAATTTCTTCTTGTGCTTCGTAATGCTCTGGTGAGTGAGAAGCACGAAGTCGAGCCATACTAAGGCTGCGCTCTTCAAGTGCAATTTCTTGTTCTTCTTCAGTTCTCTTTTTTTGTTAGGATGGGAAATCATCAAATGACTTCTTCCGCTCTGGGCGGAGCGGAAGGGCGTATCAGATTTTTATTGACTAAAACCCACCCGTGTTACTTCACTTGCCTGTGCAACGGCTAGTGCCATGGTTTCTTTTTTAACCAACCCGCAACCCTGTGGAACAGTCCTCGTGGGGGTCCACGAGGACTGTTCCACAGGGTTGCGGGTCAAGGTGTGCTGACATCTCTTTGAGGCGCGTGTGAAACACAACGCGCCGTCAACCCGGGCCTGGTTCTTACCAGAAGGCGAGCTGCCTATCGCTCGCCGCCCGCAAGCCCGCGCCTACGGTGGTCAGGAGTCCGATGTTGCCACCCGACCAGGGCGCTTCCTGCGGCGGTTTGAGGCGTGAGGGTAGTGGGATTTCCGCTCCCTCACGCGCTCCGCCTCCTCCTTTGCCAGCATCACTGCTTCACAGAAGGAGGTAAAAGCTTGCCATGCACTATTGTTCCGGACTATGGCCTGGGTCGGACGCGAGAGATGAGATCGCCGCCGATAGCCGCCACGAGGACACGGCTGTGCTCTACCCAAGCCGGGCAGACTCCACCATATGCTCCACCGTGTCCTCAGGGCGATGCACACAGTGGTCACCCTGGCGTTTCCTCCCGCCTTATACGGAACAGGAACCTCCCGATTCAGCCGTGTCCGGTGAGGACCTACGTCAGTCGGAAAGTGAGGACGCCGTGGCGCCTCTCTAGTTACTCCTCAAAGAGAGGACTTACCGCCGCTATTGTGGCGTGTTCAGTGCTGGATTGCGACAATCACACTTTCCATGTCGCCATGAGGTCCCGCCGGAGATCTGTCCGCTGTATTGCGATTTTTCGCGGCAACGGAGTTATGCCTCCTCTCGTCACTCCCACATTTGTTCCAGGGATGGTGTTTCTCCACAATTTAATGGATGTTATTATACATATAAACGTTTCTTTTTAATTACTCTATCTATTAAAAGAAACCTCATCAAAATCTGTTTCGTAGCTTTAAAGATTTAATCATACAAAGGGACATAGGGAAAGAGAAGGTAACTTTGTTTTATAGTATGTAGTGAAGTGGTAAATGGCACACCAATACAATATTAGAAATTTTGAAGTTGAAGTTTGCCCCAAAGGGCTTTTATTAAATAATTAAACCGGCAGAGAGTATTTATATTCCTTGCTTTAAATGAATGCATCAACATTCAACCGGTAAGATTTTTTTTTAATATGCTGAGTAATGCAGCAGTGTGTTTGTACTATTTTTAACAAATGAACCGCTAACTGTATATTTTGACTGAGTTGTTTTGTTATTCCATGTCAGTTGCGTTTTGTTATACTATGTCTTATGTCACGTCACACGGGTACGACGGGAACAACGGGAACGGGATAAAAAGTATCCTTTGTGATATGTCCTTCTCCCAGTTCTTATCTACCTCCCTACCAATTTTGAGCCATACTGGTTAAGCAGTTCTTGAGTTATAAATAGAGTAACTAACACAACTTTCATTTATATACATAGACTTCATTCAAATCGGACCAGTCTTTAGGAGGAATTCAGTGACGTACACAGGTACAGCAGATTTAGGAATATACCCATGGAAAGCATTGTCATCTACATTTGTAACAAAGATATCATATCTCTCTCTACCCCTAGAGCTCTTGTTTCAGTCTCTTAAGGTTAAATAAGAATCTTAAATATTTATTTATTTCTAATTATTTGTTTCTCTTTTAGTTCAGAAGTACAATTGTAGTAAATAAAAAAAATTAAATATTTTTGTTTATTTTTTCCCCTTTTAGTTCTTATAAAGAAAATTGTACAATTTTCTTTTTAAGTAATTACAAAAATTAAAAAAAAAAAAAACTATAAACTTGTCTAAAACAAAAAAAAGACTTGTGATTGCCCGGGATTGAACCGAGGAACACCAGCCATCGCGAGTAGACCATACCACTATCCACTACGCCACAGGGGCTATGTCAAGCCGCGCGAAATTAGCGCCCATATTATGCGGGAAATATTGCGAAAGAGAAAACTCGAAAACATGCGCTTACCCAGAGATAAGACCCATCTAGATCGATTTCTCGTCCCCGAAAACCCCCACATATCAAATTTCAGCGAAATCGTTAGGGCCGTTTCCGAGATCACATGCTTTTTCAAGTAATCAGCGCCATCTGCCGGGCTGATTTGTGAATCTAAACCATTCAGGGCGCCACTCAAACGCATACCGAAAAAATCATTAAAATCGGTCAAGCCATTTAGGAGGAGTTCAATGACATACACACGTACAGCAGAATTATATATATAAAGATAAATTAAAATGATATTGTATGTATGTTATGTAGCGAATTCACTAAGAAAGTAGTCACTTGTGGACTTCGTTCAGCACAGGGATTGTTCGGGTGAACGGTGCCTCCGCCAGTAGATTGGTTGGGCCGGGGGCACGTTTAGGAGCACGCAGCAATAGATAATACTGCACAGATGTGTGTTGGACAACCCATTGTACGGAGGCCCTTACGTTGTTGACAGTACTAAAACCCGTTCGAAGCGTTTCATTTCATCTTTTATACCGTGTCAATACATCGAGGGACTAGAAATTGAAGAACTACATTGCATTTTAAAAGCAATTCCTTTTACAATACCTATCGTTATCCTAACCGAGACTTGGATAACATCGGAACAAATGCAAAATTATACAAAATGAAAAACATAAATGATCATCAGTCTCTGAGACTACAGTTTGTTGCAAACATAAGCATATCTACACAATAATTTGCTCAAAAAGTAAATAATGTGTACATAAGAAGGTACCTCGGTTTCTAATTGGCCAGCCGTATTTACTTGTTTTTACATGATTTTATTAGCTTCACTTGTATGTTTGCTTGCTTGCTTGCTTGTTTGTTTGTCCGTCTCTAACTCTTTGGACTACGAGTGAGCGGCTCATTATTGTAAAATGTCCCACCGTTTTCAAAAGTTGAAAATAAATATAGTTTAAAAACTAAAAAAACATGCTTTTAAAAAATATCAAATTTTAAAGTTACAAATAATTTAAAAAAAAAGCGTGAGGCGCTAAATATACAAAAAATATGTCACAAAGCGCCTCACGCTTTTTTTAAAATAGTATAATTTAAGTACCTTCAATGCTCATACTGTTTATTATAATAAACTAATGCGCTTTACAATTACATCAGGCGGGATCGCAGTAAAAAAAAATCGTTTACAACATATAAAAAAATATACTGAAACCACTGTTGCTTAAATTCTCCTTAATAAACATACACAAACGAAAATTCTCCAATAAATTCTCATATTTACAGATGTAAACGTAAAATATGGCCCAATTACCAAAACAAAATTGGATTTTAATTGATAATAACACTCAAATGAGCGGGTAATACAGCCATTTTATTCTACGTACACTCCCAAATAATGCCATCAAGCGTTTTAAAAGAGGGACATCAAATAAATTGTGGGTCCTAACAAAAGTTGACTCGCTTATAATGTTAGAGTTTCATGAAAAATGGACTCGTCCTGAACAATGCGCTGAAATATAGGCCAGAGGTAGAATCGGGAATTTATTGTTTTTATTTAGTCCGTAATAAGGCTATGGAGCGAGGATATTTTTCATGTTATGTTGAATAATGTAGTAACATTTAAATTAAATAAAATTTAAGTAGGCGCAGTTCTGGTCTGCTTTTTTATTTTTATGTAATCGTGGATAAAAATAAAATAAATAAATACATACGGACAAATCAAAAAGATTGAGCTAGCCCCAAAGTTAGTTCGAGAGTTGTGTATCCCATAGATACTAACTCAACGATACTATATTTATAATAGATACATATATAGTTAACATTCAAGACCCAGGGCGATCAGAAAAAGATCGTTTTCCATCATGACCTGGCCGGGGATCGAACCCGGGGCCTCCACGTCGCAGGCAGGCGTGTTGACCGCTGCGCTTCGGAGGTAACCCATTTTTTCCCCTGGGTGGAAAATCCTCATTGAAGCCCGCTGCCGCGGGACGGGCGGCGGGGTCTCTCAGTATTTTAGAGACTAAAAACTACCTCAGTTCCTTGCTTACGCCACGCCGGGGGTCGCGAGACGGGCTGCTCTGTAGCCTAACCTTATAGAGATACTTGCTCGATTCGATATTTTGGCTCATTTTATTCCTGTCAGGGGAGCGGTGGGTGCTTATTTCTTAGTTCATCATATTTTTAAATGTTTTATATGCATTTTTATTATTTATAAATATAAATAGATAATTAAACGAAATTATATAATACATATTTCTTCTTTTTCAAGGTGAGATTCAACCTCAACTCTTGATTAATGGCCTCTGTGGAATATATACCACAATTTTGCCAATAACACGTGTAACAAATTACATAAATTGAAAATTTTATTCAACAATAATGTCGGATATCGCCAATGACAGTTGAAAAGGACGGCCGCGTGGACCGTCTATGAGGAGGGTTCAAGCAAAGTCATGATGTGGCTATTATGCTGCGATATTTCAATATTCTACATAAATCACGCGCTTTTATTTAGTAAACGACACTATAATAGTACATTAGGGTACTAGTGTGTAACATTGGTGATTACCTCCGAGGCGCTATTGAGATCCGAGCCATAGGCGAGGGTCTTAAGAGAGCCGAGGACGGTAATCATCAATACACACGTGTATCATACGACAAT
Source organism: Sesamia nonagrioides (assembly GCA_017933935.1). Classification (NCBI taxonomy): domain Eukaryota; kingdom Metazoa; phylum Arthropoda; class Insecta; order Lepidoptera; family Noctuidae; genus Sesamia; species Sesamia nonagrioides. Next base: position 167,273 of record JADWQK010000056.1, read on the forward strand.
TTTCAACACACTTGTGAATAAAATAAAAACAAAAACTCATTTTATTGAGTAGTACTTTCATACTTCTTAACAATTTCATAGAATGGACCGTGTATGGTGAATGACCTCGGTATTGATCGTGATCGTAATAGGTATCTTCACTAAAAGCATCTGGCCATGGTTCTCTATGTTCATGGTTATATTTGTTAATTCTTGTATCCTACAGGCACCCAGGCACCTGTTACACCAAATATTAAAGCAACCTGAAAAAAAGAAACAATAATTAAATTAAACACACGACACAGGCTGAAGTCGCGTAGATACTTATTTAAAATTAATTTGACTAACCTTAGTAGCCAGATATTGGTTATCTGGAGCTTCTTTTATAAATTTTTCAATATCGTCAGATGACTATCATTTCTTGCTTCTAAATCTATCGGATAGTCTCTTTAGATAAGCTGACAAATTAGAGTATGTTTTCAAGACCACTCCATTCTTTGTTCACATTGTACTTTTTAACATTGAGTACCTATAAACACCACAAAGAGCTAGGTTTCTACTTAGAAGATAATTCTTTAAAGTACGCCATGAACACATTTTCTGAAAAAAACTACGTATTCTTGCTGTTTTGCCATTTTATGAAATTTTGGTACTATATTAGATATTTTTTCTTGGAGTTTTCAGGTAGTAAACTTTGCATTCCGTTAAGGGCTTCACATCTTATATCGGGCGATGTACAACATAAATCATTTTCTTCGCAACTAGTACTTGTAGACATTTTAATTAATAAATGACTATAATATTAATTGCAAGAGTGAAATCGAGTTGTGAAAAATAACCAGTTTTCTTATGCGCGCGCATTGCAATCGGCCACAGACTAAAGGAGTGAGGTTTATTTTTTTATTTTCCGCGCATAGGTTTTGCGCCTATACTGCCACGTACAAAATGAGGGAATTTAAACTCTTATTGCAGAGAAAACAAAAGTTATATATGAGTGTAAGTTTTATTTATTAAACACGTACGAGTTAAAATTATCTATTAATATAAGAAGTTGCAGGAAATGAGCAATAGGAACATTAATTTATTTGTTCTATTGAACAAGTATTCTTTTTTTTTAATAAATACTTTTGAACAAAGCTACTCAACCAATTAAATTTAATAAAAGATGGCGGGAAGACGCCATTTTGTGAAGACGTATTTTATTTTTGCATTGCATTTTATAATAAGATAATTCAAGACGAGGCTATCATGCTCTAAGATACCTTTGCCTGCTCAGTGTAAAGCAATGCACTGGCAAATTGAACAAACAACCAATTAAATTAAAAAAAATGTAGCTCATTAGTGAGTTATGGATTTTCTATAATCTATACCTCACTAGTGAGTTACAGTTTTTTTTTTGTCACAGTTTGATTATGGGTGTCATTGTGTGCCTAATTGCGGTGACCATAGAGCCACTTTATGAGCAAGTGTGTTGAAAATAATTTTAAAAGTCCAATGAAAAATGCGCGTGACACTCATTACTCTCTCTCTATCTCTTTTACTATTGAAGGACAATTTCAATAAACTTGATATTTGACGCTAAGTGTAACTCAAGGACTTGTAATGCTAATTTGAATGAATAAGATTCTGTAAAATCTACCTTAGCGTATCGCCCTTCAAGGTCAATAACCGGGTCGACGTGTACCAAGACTCGATTCATGGATTACGTGGAATTAATTATTCTTGATCATTCACTCACTCAAAGGGCAATGGAGAGGGCTATGCTTAGGGTTTCGCTGCGCGATCGAATCAGGAGTGAGGAGATCCGCAGAAGAACGAGAGTAACCGACATAGCTCGAAGAATTGCAACACTAAAGTGGCTGTACACATTGCCCGTAGGACCGATGCCCGATGGGGCCGACGGGTTCTTGAGTGGCGACCACGCACTGGAAGATGTAGCGTAGGAAGGCCCCCGACAATGTGAGCCGATGACCTGGTGAAAGTCGCGGGAAACCGCTGAACGCGGGAGGCGCAGGACCGGTCATCGTACAAATCCTTGGAGGAGGCCTATTCCAGCAGCGGACGTCTTTCGGCTGCAATGATAAATGATGATGCCTGTACCTATTGTATTGTTAAAGTGGTGTTAAATAACTAAGAGTTGATACACCTACTAATTACAAATAACAAGAAGACTGATCAGTCGAAGTGAATGATCATCAGTTCAACCAAAAAACGTCCACTGCTGGACATAGGCCTCCCCCAAAGTCCCCAGGTCGTCGGTCCACATTGTAGGGGGCCTACCTACGCTACGTCTTCCGGTGCGTGGTCGCCACTCAAGAACCCGTCGGCCCCATCGGGCATCGGTCCTACGGGCAATATGCCCGGCCCACTGCCACTTAATTCTTGTCAATTCTTCGGGCTATGTCGCTTACTCTCCTTCTTCTGCAGATCTCCGCATTCCTGATTTGATCACGTAGTGAAACTCCAAGCATTGTCCTCTCCATTGCCCTATAAGTGACCTTGAGCTTTCTACACACACAAACACAAAACTATTTAACTATACGAGTGTGTGCAGATGTTATGAGGTACAACACTACAGCTACACAACTATCAATAATTCCAGTGTAAGTTTTCGACTCCTGAAACTTCATAAAGCCCAGAGTTACGTTAAATGCCTTTAGGCATCGAAACTTAGTAAATAGGTTCACATGTGTACGCACGTGATTTGACTGACGCCTGAGTTGGGCACCTTTTGTATATAGAATTATTTTTAAAGCATGCATGATGTCTGGTGAAGCCGTACGGAGGACGGGTCTGAGCAGTTGTGTTGCGATGTGTGGCGGGTACGATGCGCCAAATGTTGTTGTGTCGGGAGTTTGGTCGTGGAGAGTCTCTAGATCAATCGCCCTCTAGCGCAGCATTGTTTGGTCGTGTTAGTCTTGGGTTTAACATTGCATTACCTCGCTCAACTGCCGTCATCCTTCCTATTCCTTAGTTTTTTAAGTGAATAGGCTTAATAAACTAGTGCGCTTTACCATCGACGATTGCATCACTGCTTACCATCAGGCGGGATTGCAGTCAAGCACTAGTTTATACTTATTAAAATAATTTAAATAAATAATTAAAGTGATTTCCAACTCACCTTTTTTAAAGGTATAGAATAGGTCTTTTAGAGCAGTGGTATATAATAAGCGACTTACCTACAAGTTGTAAATCATAGGTTCGAACTCCGTCAGGCGCTTTACTTTGTGTATTTGACTTCGAAGACATGTAACACACACGCACTGAGCCCGCGTAGTAGATTACGGCCCACTCCCTCTCATCAAGAATAAGCTTGTGTCCCAACAGTGGGACCAATATAGGCTGATTATGTAATGAATAAATAAATATATATATACGGACAAATCACACAGATTGAGCTAGCCCCAAAGTAAGTTCGAGACTTGTGTTACGGGATACTAACTCAACGATACTATATTTTATAATAGATACATATACCTATAGATAAATATCCAAGACCCAGGCCAATCAGGAAAAGATCGTTTCCCATCATGACCTGGCCGGGGATCGAACCCGGGGCCTCTACGTCGCAGGCAGGCGTGTTGACCGCTGCGCCACGGAGGACGGCAAATAGATAAGAAGTAATAGATGAGAAGTCGAATTTTCGACTGTGTATCTGTACTCCTTGGTGTGAACTCTATCGTGAATTCCTCCTTTTTGATATTTTTTTTATAATTTATAGATATCAATTTATTTATTTAATTCAAACCACTAAGCCCATAGAAAATACAATACAAACTATAACATAAAAATACATGTAAACTAATATATAAAAAATATCACAACAAATACAATACTATTAAAACTTAAAAATACTATAAATACATATAACATAACAACTAAAGCTACTGTACACGGATCATCGGCGTCGTGTTTCGTGTGTTTAGGACGATGATTATTTTATATCTGAAAGAATATTTCATAACAACGAAAACTGTTAAAATGAATGCGAGAAAGTCTTGTAAAATTTTTATTACATTTATAAAAATTCTTCATTGATAAAGTTTATTGAAGTATCCTTTTCTATCACTTACATTTCCAAGAAATAAAACATATAAATTATAACTCAAAAAGTATCAAAAACCGTGGAAGATACTATTTGGTATTAGGAAGGTACCTAATATTTTCCGATATGAAATTTGAGAAAATTAATTTTCTCAAATTTTTATTTTTAAATTTGTACTAATATATAAAGGTGAAGAGTTTGTTTGTATGTTTGTTTGTTCGCGCTAATCTCAGTAACTACTGGTCCGATTTGAAAAATTCTTTTGCGTTGGATAGCCCATTAATTCAGGAAGGCTTTAGGCTATATAACATCACGCTGCGACCACTAGGAGCGGAGCATAACTAACTTCACGCGAACAAAGTCGCTGGCGGCCACTAGTTATAAATATTTTTTGTGACTTCACTATTTGGATCACAATTTATCAATCAGTGAGTGCATAAAGCTTAAAACACTGATACTTTCGTAACCATACCAAAGTTGTCTCACTGGTTGGTATTCCATAGTTACATAGGAACGGCTTCAGTTGATTTTCGAGGCACGAAGCAGTTCTGGTATATACAGATGCTCTTTAGATACTTCCTCTAATACTACTTTAATACTAATCAATCTGTCAACTCATTCTATCGTAGTCCACCGACTTCTTTGGACCGTCCATCCATCTAGCTGGGAGCATCACACACTCACTTATTACATCAATGGGACTAATTATATCAACAAAAATAATAACACAGTTGCTATATCATTCTCGACCTTAGAAGCATTAGGTCGTATGCCCCGACGACCTATAGAGACGCTAATGCTACTAAAGTCTAAAATTGCAACATAGACGTGCAATAAAGCTCTTCTACACAGGCAGGTAACGGTGTTACTTTGATACAATTATGTTGATGAATCCAAACTTCGCTGAAGTTTTCAGGCGTCTGAAGTTGCTCTCAATTGTTCTGTCAACTGCTTTGTGTTAATCCTGTTATTTATTTTAAGCTGGGAATCCCTAGATATTTTACTTTGGTTTGTTCTTTAGTCAGATACTTCCATTTCACAAAGCGACGCGCGCTTTTTTGTCGTTATCAAATGTGTACCTATTCGCATGCGCTTACACAAACGCAGGGGCTCTAGATAGCGTCCGTGATAAGGGCAAACTTGGATGAGTATTGTGTGTGTGTCTGTTTGTGTGTCCCGACGTTACAGGTGGCACTGGTCTTCGTGGACCCCGTCACGATGTGCTGACATCTCTTTGAGGCGCGCGTGTAACACAACACGCCGTCAACCCGGGCCTGGTCTTTACCGGTGGGCGAGCTGACAATCCAGACTACTGGTCTCGATCACACGCGCTCTCGAGCCCATAGCCCGAGAGTGATATATTATGTAGATACACCACTGCTATTAACTTAAACTCACATACATCCCTGTTACTTGTGTCTTCCTAAGACACCATCAATCCACATACGTTCCAAATATAGCGTTGATTTCTTCCTTTTATTATCACTTTCACTAAGCTCATCCTCCAAGTAGAATACTAAAACACAGAAACAAAATAAAAATCCGATACAAAGATTCTCATATCTCCGCATCCACCCTAATACTACCATCTTACTGACTCCATTTTGCGACGAGGCAGTAGTATATTTATCAATAATAGCTACTTGACCGCCGCCCCCTGTCAGCGAGACAATCGTAAATCCATCCATATTTTTATGTTCATTCTTTTCTTTTATATGACACGGTGAAAGCTAAGGGCTTGAGATGAATGGATTTCGTGCGAAAATAGATATAAATTGGGACACCTACAAAAGCAAAACAAAATAAAGGTAGGAATAGTTTCTTGCATTTAGAATGGAATAGAAAAGCTTTTATTTCTGACAAAGTAGTCCATAACGTCAGTAATAATTTGCTAACTATTATATTTACATTAACTTTTCACATTTTTAACCGACTTCAAAAAGTAGGAGGTTACTCAATTCGACCGTATAGACGTATATATGCTTTTTTATATTGTTAGCGGATAACTTCGTCGTTTATTCTTTCTATATTCTTTTCTTGTTGGAAAGGAGATATTTTTATAGTGGTCCCATTATAAGAACATCAGGATCTGATGTTGGAGGACCAGAGAAATCATGGGGAACTTTCAAAAATCGTAGGGGCGACTAGTGCATTTCTTAGTATTTTCACTTTAAAGCACTACAATTTAATAAAGGTCTGGAGTAGATCTGATGATGGAGCCGGGAGACAGACGAAGGAACTCCTCAAAAATTCACAGCAGCTACCTTGTGTTTGGGCTTGATTAATTTGTATTGATTGGTAGATGGGTTGTGACTGTACTCCTCAACGGTTTACAGTAACTACTTTGTGTTTGGACTTAATTCATTTATGTTGATGAAAACTTTGCACCCATTCTGTTAAAATAATGGTCTGCAGTTAAGCTGACGATGAAGACTACAGGCAGTCGAGGGAATTCTTGAAAATTGCGGGTAAAAAGTAAAGTAAACAAAATTACGTCGTTTCCCAACTATATTTGCGTCAGCTTCCAGTCTGACCGGATGCAACTGAATTCATAGTACGATTCACAACAAAAAGTGTAAAAGAAAAACTTTTTACAAAAAAAAAAAAACAACCGACTTCCAAAAACCACTACAAAGTGAAAAATAATAAATTTCGGAAGTCGGTGTCAAAAACGAATATACAAAAACCAAAGACACCGACTTCCGAAATTTATTATTAAGTTTTTGGAAGTCGATTATTTTTTTTTTTTGTAAAAAAGTTTTTATATAATTTTTATTTAACAGTTTATAGTTTTCTTCATATTGTTGTATAAGTTTGTGAATATTACCTGTACTCTTTCTATTTTAACACAAATAAAACACTTGTTACATATTTTGCGCATTATACCATGTCTCAATTAATATAGCAATCCAAGCAATTACAAAGCAAACCTAACATTAGCTGATTTCGGGTTCCATTAAATTGATCACTTAAGCGCTATTCAATTCCTACAGTTGAGTCTATAAGTAGATAATTATCTACGTTAAGCTCAGAACCAATAGCATAACGTGCATATTGACTTGATCTCTCTTCGGTAATGTCAGATAGTGCGTCGACCCGTCAGACTATAAGACAGAAGAGGATGATTGAGACACTTATGTATTATTGATAATAATATCTACAGAGCCGAAAGCTAGTCTTAGGTGAGATTGCCCGCCATAGTGAAAATACGGTCTAAGGGACTATTATAATTCAGAAAAATTAAAGGCTAATTTTATATTATACAAAAATATCTGCTTTAAGTACTTGTGTCGTCATTCGGCCTACATTGGTTTACTTAAAACCCGTGTATCTCGTGTCGAGTGGCGACCACGCACCGGAAGACGCAGCGTGGGTAGACCCCCGACAAGGTGGGCCGACAACCTAGGAAAGGTCGCAGGAAACCGATGGATGCGGGAGGTGCATGATCGGTCGCCATGGAGATCCTTGGGGGAGGCCCATGTCCAGCAGTGGACGTCATTCGGCTGAAATGGTGATGATACTGTGTACCTATATATACAGATTTGTGGGATATCATCATTATATTTGTTCATCATTTGACGCTGTCAATGAAGTGACTGTAATTTCTCTATCTACAGCCCTAGTCTGTCAAAAACGTCCAGTGTCATTGCAGCAGATCTTCTCCTATGTCCACATATAGGAGTGGAAAAGAGAGGCATTTGATCTGCCATGGGGTAATTTAAGCTAAAATTAAATAAATATCGTTCATCATTATCATCATCAACCCTTTTATCGTCCCACTGCTTGGCACAGGTTTCCTCTCATACAGGGAAGGATTAAGCGTAATCACCACGCTTTCTCAATACGGGTTGACGAGTTCAGTCGTTCCTCAAGATGTTTTACTACACCTTGTAATCAGTCATTGGTGTCCAAGATATACTTAGAAAGTAAATATAACTTAGAAAAGTTACATTAATTAGTACTTGCCTGACCTGGAATCGAACCCGCACACTCATACTTGAAAAGCTGGTGTTTTAAACACTAGGCCATCACGACTACTAATTATTGTTTAATAATTATATCTATTTTAACAGCATGACCATTTTTATTTTAATTCATGAAAAGGACTACTTTCTCTGGCACTAAATAAATAAGAATCCTGGTAATTTATAATCAAAACATCTGCTACATTTTCGACATTCACCACATAAATAAACCATGAAACCCTTACGGCATCACCGTCATGTTATGACGTATCTGTCGAATATTATCAATAAGGACACTTGACCTCCCCACTGCTAGCGAGACAATCGGATTTTCTTTATCCACGCATTAACATTCCGTTCTGGCCTATAACCAATTCTCGCAACTGACTCTTAGGCGTAGGCGTGCTCACTTTACGAAAATACATAGGTTTGGTGTGTTGGGTAGGTGGAAAACAGAAGGTTAGGACCCTGAAATGTCAGCCTTTGATTTATGTCAACTTGTTTCAAATCAAATCATTTATTTGAAATAAACCAGTTACTGGCATTTTTGAATTGTCAGAAGGTCGGTCAGTCAGTAAGGTGAAGCTAGTCGCCCATTCCAAAGAGTAGGTACCTATGGAGAAGAACGGGCAAGAAACTCCAATACTCTTTTAAATTGGCAAGCTATTGATACAAATATTTTATTACATTATTTATTTTGAAATCAACCGTGTGAGAACGATGCAGAAATATTTATAGTACGCTAAGAGCGTTTATTATTCGATAGAGAGCGGAGAGAGCGGAGGGCGTTTTCTGTGAGGGCCAATATGATCGCCCGCAGATTTTTTCGTTGCTCGGGGGCCGTCAAAATAACTCTTTTCGGCGGGCCTGTGGGTGTCATATACCCATAAGTAGCACAGCGCTCTCCGTGTTCAGTATAATAAAGCTTTCAGGGTGTTGTTGGGGCTGCCCCGGCACTGCAGCGCCTCTGGAATGTTTGCCGATGCCCGTGTCGACTGTTTTTACATGACGATGCGAAAGCGGTGCGCGTCTCTGGGGCGCAGGCTCCGGATCTCCTCCAGCACTATCCTGAGCGTATTTGCGAATAGGTTTGATTGCCAGTATATTAACCATTGTTATATGATTAATGTACTGACAAACAAACAAATGACTCAGAGGCAGGCGTGCTACTAAATATTTATTTTCTCTTTTATTTCTGTATTTTTGATGTTTAAAATTTTACATTATATATTTGTACATTGTAGTTGATTATGTTTTATGTGTATTTGTATTTCTGGATGTTATCTTAATATTGTATTGTTTGTGTTTGTATGGGCTTTGATGCCTGAAATGGATGAATAAATAAATAAATAAATTATGAAAAACACGCAAAAAAAAAAAGAACATTAATTCAGAAATTAAAATACGCCGTGGCAGCTAAGAGATGGCCAGTCCCCTCTGATGTCGTCCGTCCACGAACAGGCGTATGGATCAGCATCATTCAGCTCAACCATATTGAAGGGAACCTAATGACCCAACATACACGCCACCACCAGCGAGACATTAGAGTGAGCATGACATACTCTCAACAGCCAGAGCACAATCAAATCAATAAATAAGACTAACCCAACAAATAGACGCTTTACAGCAAGTACAGTGTGCAAATTAAATTCATAGTTCATACAAAAAGAGCTTCCTCGCCCAGCTTATGTCGTGTTTATCAAGGAGTCTGCATAACTGAGTTCAATTGAGTAGAAACCTCCTTACATAAATTTTTACATCATTACATCCTTACAACTTTTTCTCGTCAGAACGAACGGTTGAGAGTAGGACATGAGAACAACATGAGAACATCCTTTTTTAAATTCTACTTTGCCCCACACCAGGAATAACGTTGCCTCACTCTAGGAATTATTCCCGTATCGTAGGTGCGTTTACAAACATTTAAACTCACATACACAAACAGCTAGATCCGGAACAATTACCTGTAGGCTTACAAATAATATTTTGACATGAGAACAACACGAGAATAGGACATGAGACAAATATGATAGTAGTTCAAGAAAAAAATATGGTAGTACCTCGGACATGAGAACAACATGATGGTAGCACATGAGGACTACATAAGAATAGAACACAGTATGCACATGCACCAGCAAACCTAGGCATAAATCAGTAGTAGGGCTAACTGTCTTGAGTGAGGAAATACATTCTAGTACTCTCATAACTCAAGACAGTGTTCTTGCACAAGTATGTGTTATGCATATTACGATAACTTAATACTGACTTCATTGGGCTAGTAAATACCAACAGGAACTGGTATTCGGTAATGGGATTACGACGATCTAGTATCCGTGTACAAAAACGCCACCATGTCAGTCCGTCTCCAGGATCAGGACTTGAAACCGATCCAACTGCAGCGTGAAGTGAGACAAGGAGATGTCATATCTCCTAAATTGTTCACTGCTGCGTTGGAAGATGTCTTGAAGCTCCTGGACTGGAAAGGACTTGGCATCAACATCAACGGCGAGTACATCACTAATCTCCGTTTCGCAGATGATATCGTGGTCATGGCTGAGACCCTGGAAGACTTGGGCAAAATGCTCAATGACCTCAGCAGAGCTTCCCAACAAGTGGGTCTAAAAATGAACATGGATAAGACGAAGATCATGTCGAACTCTCATGTCGCACCCACTCCAATTGTAGTTGGTTGCTCTGCACTCGAAGTTGTTGACGAGTATGTTTACCTGGGACAAACAGTCCAACTAGGTAGGTCCAACTTCGAGAAAGAGGTGTCTCGGCGAATCCAGCTCGGTTGGGCAGCGTTCGGGAAGCTACGCTACATCTTCTCGTCGTCCAAGATACCACAGTGTCTCAAGACTAAAGTCTTTGACCAGTGTGTGTTGCCAGTGATGACTTACGGAACTGAAACGTGGTCGCTCACAATGGGCCTCATACGAAGGCTCAGAGTCACACAAAGGGCAATGGAAAGAGCTATGCTAGGAGTTTCTCTGCGTGATCGAATCAGAAATGAGGAGATCCGCAGAAGAACCAAAGTCACCGACCTAGCTCTGCGAGTCGCTAAACTTAAGTGGCAGTGGGCAGGGCACATTGCTCGTAGGACCGATGGCCGATGGGGCAGTAAGGTTCTGGAGTGGCGGCCACGTACTGGGAGACGCAGCGTAGGGAGGCCCCCAACAAGGTGGACCGATGACCTGGTGAAGGTCGCGGGAAGACGATGGATGCGGGCAGCACAAGACCGGTCAGCGTGGAGAGCCTTGGGGAAGGCCTTTGTCCAGCAGTGGACGTCTATAGGCTGAAGAAGAAGAAGAAGAAGTATCCGTAAGCAATATGTACCTACTTAATTGAACCATTTAATTGTAATAAAACTACATACACATGAGTATACTATTGTGGCAATATGGGCTGGTCATATATGCCGCAGGACCGACAACAGTTGGGGTAAACGAGTCCTCGAGTGGAGACCGCGTATCGGCAAACGTAGCGTAGGACGCCCTTGGGCGAGATGGACCGGCGACATCAAAAAGGTGGCTGGTAGTGGCTGGCGAAGAACTACTCAGGATCGAGCTTGTTGGTGTGCCATGGAAGAGGCCTATGTCCAGCAGTGCACGAGTAGAGGCTGATGATGATGATGATGACACTATTGAGTAACGCCAAAAAATGATTATTACTGACGAATGTTTCCGGTTAAGGAATGTTGTGATATTAAAACTGGCTATTGTTGCTATGATTATACACAACAGGATTCTTCATGTCACACATAATAAATAGAGACGTTTAACGTGACTAAGAGTGCAAAGAAGAGAGTAAGTCGTTGTGGTGAAACGCCCCCCACAAAGTGGACCGGTGAACTTGACCGCAGAAATCAGCTAGAAGTAAGGACCACACAACCTATTGGAATGGCGGTAATTGTGCTAAAATTATGATGGAATTAAAGTTAATTATGAAATATTATTTCAATGATAAATTATATGATTACTTCATATAATTTATCATGAAACGTTCGAAAAATCTGCTTATCAACGAAAATAACGCAATTAGTGTTCTTAAACTACAAAACTGATATTCACTGCTACAGACTGTTAGTGTGCTATGCACTACTGCGATGAATAAGTTGGCGAAAATTACTAGATATAAGCATTAAATATTAATAAACTAACCAGGAAGACATCAATACACTTCAAAAGAATGTCAAATTGGGTTGTATCCTAAAAAATAATTTAATGTCCGTCAGATAGGTTTATAAAAAATATTGAACACGTATTTTTTTTTTCTTTCATTTAAATACTTAGGAATATATACTGATTTGAAATGTCGCATGACGTCCCGCCGTGGTACAAAATATACCATGTCACGTAATTAGCCCCCACTCCGTAACTTTAATACGCTATATCTCAGAAGTTTTTGGTAATTTTGACAAAATAAAAAATACGGGTCCTAATTTTTTTTTATTTTCTGTAAGACGGACTAATTATTATACTGATTTTCATACCTAGGATACATCCCTATTACGATAAGCAAACATTAGAAGGAATGATATGATTAAAGAATGGAATGGGAGTAATTTACGCACGATTACGCGCCGTTCATTCGCGTCCTTCATTTCACTTTGCTCCAATATTTCATGTACTTCACTCTTCACTCCGCCTCGCGTAATTCGTTTGAATATTCTGAATTTAACTTTGTTCGCTGTCATGCGCCTGCCTGTGGATGTATGTCAACTAACTCGGCTTAGGATGAACGGAGTATTCTGACACATATCCATAGGCTTGATTTAAGTAAAAACGTATAAGTATTTGATAGAATTGTGGTGATCCCTGATTTACGAGTTGTCGTGAGTTCGGACTAAAGCTTTAATTTGCTTTACTTAGCATTAGAAATATGCCGACTAACATACTAGCGTGTTGTCATCACCACCTTGCATAATTGTCACCCTGTATATCAGCTAATACGCTCATAACTGTTTGTGAACTATTAATGCGAATACACTGGCTCCTTAGATCTTCCTAGATTAGGAGTAAAGGCAATTTTTTTTTTTATTTCTGCCGTTCTTTACTTCTCTCTCTTAAACTATTGATGCTTACTATAAATGTTCTCTAAATCATTATGTTTTCTGGCCATTATTTGTATAATAAACGCTTTATTATTGTTATTTGTGTTACTATTTGATTTCAAAACCATTGCTCTCAAACCGTGCGAAAAAAAATCGTAAGGAAACCGGCATGTCTTAGAACCAGACATGGACGTACCCAGGTGGGGGCAGGGGGAGGCAATGCCCCTCCCCCCCCCACCCCCCTGGGAATCTCACAAAACATGTATAAACTCTCTTGATTACTAACCAAAGTATAAACGAGGACTTATCTCTAAGTTTTAAATAAACTAAGCAGTAGACACTAACAAAACGTACGGTGAAATTGCCAAAAAACTGCGTGTGACTATAGCACATAAAGATTACCCACTTTAAAAATTTGCCTAGGCCTGACTTGCCTTTCCCTAGGCCTAACTTGCCTTCCCTTAGGCCTGACTTGATAAAGATCAAGATATTTTATTTTGTAAACATGGGCATGAACACATTGAGATATATTATGATCCAAAATTACAACTACAAGTTACAAAAATTAAAACTAACTAAATAATAAATTTTAACAACAAGTACATAAGAAAAAAGAAAACCAATCGATTTTTATTTAAAACAAACAATAACAGAGATTCAGACAGATTCTATAATTCAATCAATCCGAAGGCCAATTATCGTAATTATATTAAAATATATAGAAAGTGCGCACTTATTTGCATTCATTCTCGCAGATCGGAATAAGCATTCCATTACTGTTAGGCATTATGTTCTGATTATTTTCCAGGACTCCAGGATTTATTACAAAGAGGTATTTCTCTTTCGGCCAGAAGATAGAACTGACTCCTTGAAACTTACTTAAACAAGGAAAGTTATCCGAGTAGAAGTTGTGAAAATATCTTTAGTATTCTGTTCAGTTAAGAAAGTTTAAAGTTTTTGAATCACACCAAAGTGCATGAAAACCATTGAATACCGAAGCAGCTGTTTTAGAACCTCACTAAAATAACTTCAGAAGGAAAGTTGATAAAAATGTGACATTCTCGTCGGATCCCAGAGAAACACATGTGCATATTGTTTACATGCTTCGAACAAACTGAAACTTCTGTAATACCATCTATTCTGTGTCACCGTTGACCTAAAACTCCACTACACAAACTTATCTACGATGTAAACGATGCTAAGGAGCCATGTGGCACTACACGACCAATTTCAACTCTTAGCTTTTGATTTAGAGTCCATTTTCGTGCATCAAGTTTCAGTAATAGTATATTCGGGCTTGCTGCTTCTATTCGGGAGCCGATATCTTTGATACGATCGAGGGCTAGGCTGTTTTGTTTCCTTATTTCAAGCAATACCTATATAAAGGATGAGTGACACTTTGCTGGATTAATTCAGTGTTAGGAGCTCTTGAAATACGTTAGATCGGTCCGAGATTCAGGATTTAGTAGGCTGTTGGAATAAGTTTACTTCAGTCGAGTAATTTAGTGGAGTCCGTGTAATTGTGCCCTATAGGTATTGTTAAGGAGACAATAAGCTTGGTGATTGTTTTGTCTTGAGGTATTTTAAGATGTTAGTGATGAGGGTAGCTATTGTTTGAGTTTGCTACTGTCTCTAAGACCGATGCGCTATGAAAAGCAAATTTTCTATGAGTGTTCTCGTCAGCACCACGTTTGTAGATTGGAAGAAACTTTCGAGTTCGTGTTCTTATAACACCTTTTTACTTATTTTATTTTTTACGCTTTAATAATATGTGAATATAATATTTATATAAAATAAGTTATTATTCACAATAATTACATGTACATGTACATATATTCCAATAGCAGCAAAAGAATCATGGGGCATCGAAAAATTCGTGGAGTTCCAAAAAGCTGTCAGTATTGCCACGTAGTATAGTGATGGTGATTCTTTGGCCAGCAGTGGATTTTCCAAGGCTATCTTTATTTATGTAATTACACCATTACTAAAAAAACCATAAATTTTCATTTACAAACGCTCCAATTTATTAGAACGTCAAAACATGCATACTTCATCACTCACCCTTCTCAATTAAATTCAGCCAATTTTATCAGTGTTCTGCATTCCTGCAGTGTATGATTTGCATCGTCGATTCACTAGTAATCAGCTTAACTTGGTTCGGATGAAAAAAGGTAATGGAGTGTAAAAACGGGGATGTACCGTGACCGGGTGAAATTTTGATGCGGCGAAGTACTCGAATGGAACTATGGGTTTTTAGGGTAGATAACGGAATGCGCTTCGTGCAATTTCAGCTTTTTTTCCTCTCTCATTGTATTTGGTAAAGGACCTTCTGAAGGTTATAGATTAGTGTTTTATGATAATAGGCTATTTGACAGTATGATTTTTTTTTGTGATTATTTGCTTTAAATGCATAAACTGAGGGTTCTTTAAGTCATTTACATGATTTTTAATAAAAATAATAACAATTAATATATCCAAAAACACAAAAATATGTTTGACTTTTTGTATCTCGCGCCACATATTGTGAAACAATCCGGATTGGCTAATGTCACGATGACGTTATACGCGCAACAGCACTTGTTGTTTTTCTGTGTTCTCAGGTGTTTTATAGATGTAGTTGTATAACCCGGTACAGCACACCACTTGTAAACCAATTTATTAGATAAACAATAACAAAAAACAGATCAACACAAACCGAGGAACCGAGGAACCGAAAATCGTTTATAATGCTTGTGACGTCACTTACAAGGCTTACAAGGCGCAACGCCATATTGCTGAATAAAGCGTTTTGGCGGCTTATTTAAATTTTGAATTTTTATTTGCATGTTTCTTACGAAATACGTATTTAAAATAAAACTAATTTCGGGGAACTTCTTAACCGCAAGCAAGTAATTCAAGATAGAAATTATAAATCTGTCAAATAGCCCATTGGTAATATGTGGTTGAAAAAGAACAAAGAAACGGAGAAGATTGGTTGGAGGTAGGTATGAAAATATGATTTGTCATCAGTAAATTACATCTCTTTTTCTCTCTCTAGCTTTTCCAGTTGCTAAAATTAAGTGGCAGTCGGAAATTTGTACGTATAACCGATGGCCCATGGGGCAATACGGTTCTGGATAGCGGCGGAACAAGATCAGTCATTGTGGAAAGCCTTGGGGGACCTTTACCCAGCAGTGGACCTCTATAGGTTGTGGAGAAAAAAAAGATGAAGAATGACCTTTCCCGTCTTGGCTGGAGCAGATGGGCGTGTCAGACAGAGAAGAGTGACGTACAATGCATGTTGCTTACACTCAACTTCAACTTTTCATCAATGGCCCCTGTGGAATAGATACCACAATTTTGCCAATAATACATGTTACGAATTATAGAAACTCTTTAAAAATATGATTTCACAATAATGGCGGATATCGCCAATGACAGTCGAAAAAGCCAGCCGCGTGAACCGTCTACGAGGGAGGTTTGAGGCAAAGTCATGACGTGGCCACTATGCTGCGATATTTCAATGTTCTTTATGAATTATTTACTGAATGCACTTCTTACAACATAAATCACGCGCTTTTATTTAGTAAACGACTCTATAAATAATTTAAAAGTCCGATGAAAAATGAGCGTGACACTCATCTTAGCTTTCCCGTCAAACCTCTCCTTACACTCAGTATTGGGGAAAAAAGGGATATATAAGAGAGAGAGAAAAAGAAGCAAATGTGTTAACTCAGGCTATTGTGCAGTTTCTGGCCTGCCATCGGACGCGTCCCCAGGTGGCGGATAGGGGAACGGCCCCCAGATATGGGGGTTACCGGTTTACCGGCGCGGACCAAAACCAGATGCGGGGACCGCTTCGGCGGTCACACGCGCGGCGGGTCGGCCACCACTCGAGGTGGCTGACGGGACCCGAACTCCGGGTCACCGTCGGGCAACCCGGTCTCCTCATTGAGAGGAGCTGGGGGCCCCGTTTGCCTTCGGGCAAACGAGTGGGGCTAAGAGGAAGGACACCTCGCTAAAAAACCCTTGGCTGCTGCGTCTTCTCGCACAAAAAGACGTACCCAGCCCGGCCCCTCCCTGTGGAGTGGAGGGACCACTGTGGGCCCGCCTAGGCGGGAATCGCCGGCGGGGGATTGGTAGTTAGGCTGTGCCATTTTCCCATGACCCCGCCACTCAGGCGATGTCGTTGTGCCGCTGTGGGTTTAGTGGGTATTCCCGGCTTCGGCTGGGCGAGTCCCACACACGCCCTTCGGGGTATGGTGCGTAAATGCATTACCACAGCGTCAAAAAAAAAAAAAAAAAAAAAAAAAAAAAAAAAAAAAAAAAAAAAAAAAAAAGGCTATAAACTTACTGTGTACAAAATTTCATTCAAACTTTTTTTTAAATGGACTAAACGGATATCTACGTAATTTTATGATGTAATAAACGGAGCTCAGAGACACAGTTTGTTAGTATTTCAGCGCAAACTCATTCAATAATTGAAAACTAGAGGACTTAGTAACACAAAACTTCAAACCAACTTTGGCTCTAAATCTAAGACTCTGTAAATAGGGTGACATCTACAATAAATAAAGAAAGAGACAAACACCCCGTAATTGTCACCGTCTAGGTAATTAGAAGTTATAGCGTTTGCAACTAACAAACAACGCTTTTGGCTAATTTATCGTCGAATTTCGACAATTTCCGTTTGGTACTTAGCGACAATTTAATTTATAGTAGTATTTCGATTTAGGTGGGAACTTTTTATGCTATACTAATGGCCGCCAGCGACTTCGTTCGCGTGGAGTTAGTTATGTTCCGCTCCTATTTCTCGCAGCGTAATGTTATATAGTCTAAAGCCTTCCTTAATTAATGGGCTATCCAACGCACAAATAATTTTTCAAATCGGACCGGTAGTTCCTGAGATAAGCGCGTTCAAACAAACAAACAAACTCTTCTGCTTTATATATTAGTATAGATTTTGATGAACGAAAGCTGTTATGTGATGATTTGATGAGTTTTGTAAGTGATAGTTGAGTTTCATTGAATTTTTTTTTTACGAGAATTTGAGGGATTTTGTCTGTCTTTCCTATGTTTTACCTTCCTACTTAGACCTTAATAGATTATCTATTAAGGTCTAAGTAGGAAGGAATAAATACCATTATAGCAGGATTGCCATTTTTGATAATCCTCCAATTGGGTTATGTTAATATAAAGGGTTGTAATGATTATAAAACTATAAAAACATAATTGTTACGGTCGCGAATTGTATTTTGGATAAAAGTCAACCTGCCACTGACCAGAAAATTACAGAAAATTTCAATTTCGCGAGCTTCTTTGGCGGTTCCCCTTGAAGGTTCTTTTTATTTCCTGTTAAGAAATTGCCAAAAGTTGAGTACTGATTAACGTCAACTTAACCAAAATTGTTTGTTGTTTAAAGGTGTCTTCCTTTCAAGCAACATTTATTTAAAATAAAGAAAGTATACATCTGTCGTGCTTATGTCTTTATCTAAGCAGATTAGGTTGAATATAAACTACCAAGTAATTACAATTAATTACAAAGTGGTCAAAACACCAGCATCTCAAGTATGAGTGTGCGGGTTCGATTCCAGGTCAGGCAAGTACCAATGTAACTTTATCAAGTTAAATGTACTTTCTACATAAGTATATCTATCAATCATTGGTGTCCAAATGACTGATTACAAGGTGAAGGAAAATATTTTGAGGAAACCTGGACTTTAAGTCTGAAAACGCCAACCCGCATTGAGCAAGAGTTGTGATTACGCTCAATCCTTCTCTGTACGAGAGGAGACCTGTGCCCAGCAGTGGGACGATAAAAAGATTGATGATGACAATGCAAAGCGAATGTGAAAGACGGTCTAATAAGCGAGTCAGTCAGTCTGCTGAGCTTTTTTCCAACTATACTGGAGTCGGTTTATAGTCTAACCGAATGCATGCAGCTGAATACGAGGTCCGAGAACGAAGTATATTTATAAAATTGCAAGCACCTGGCATGCACGGTTTTTACCACTTGATAAAACATTCTTCGAGTCGCTAAAATTAAGTGGCAGTGGACCGGGCCCATTGCTCACAGTAACGATGGCCGATTGGGAGTAAGGTTCTGGAGTAGCGGTCAAGTACTGGAAGCTACAGCGCAGGGAGGCCCCCAACAAGGTGGACCGATGACCTGGTGAAGGTCGCGGGAAGCTGATGGATGCAGGCAACACATGTCTGATCATTGTTGAAAGCCTTGGGGGAGGCCTTTGTCAACCAGTGGACCTCTGTAAGCTAAAAAAGAAGAAGAAACCATTGGGAGTGAGTTCGATGAGCTTACTGTAGCCATGCAAATTTTAATTGCTTTAAAAAAATGGACGTCATTCAATCCGATTTTCGGCAACTCTTCAACCCATTATCATATCATATTCAACTGCTACTAGCCATTCTGTAAATATCATCGCTCCAGCTATCCTGCGGGCGTACCCACCCTGCGTTAACCGATTCGCGGCCCATGACCACGCCAGTTGGCTGATTCTGTGGGCTTTGTCGGAAAATTTTGTTCACCTCATTGCAGATTTGATCCTACAGAGATTCCAAGCTCAGTCTGCTCCATAGCTCACTGAGTGACTTTGAATTTATTGACCAGTTGTGCCGCGAATACCATTTCGTTTCGCTACTATTTTCTGGGGGAAACCGGCATGTCCTAGAACCCAAAATTCGTAGACGTGTGATATTCGCCAACCTTTACAGGATCTGCCCTGGTGGATTAGACCTCTCTCAAAGAAGAGGCCTGTGATTGGGGAGTGGGGACGCTGATTTTATATTAGATATAAAGGATCCCCACCCTCAGGCGGGTTAGGGATCCTTTATATCCTATCCAAGCGTGGGAATTATTGCAACCCACCCCCTCAATGTAAGGAAAGCCTTGGGGGAGGTCTTTGTCCAGCAGTTTTGACCTCTATAGGTTGAAGAAGAAGAAGATAAAGGACATACATCTTTTCCAAATTTAAAATATGTATTTATTTTGTGACCATCCTGAAAAAAGTTCATAAAAGTTGCCAATATAAAAATATTCGCCATTAACCAGCTATTTCGGTAAATTGATGTTATTATAGTTATTTATGCACTCGATTAAGCCTGATTAAGAGTCGATTCACACATCGGCGGCCTGCGGTGCTCTGATATTGACGGCAGTTAAATGTTGTTCCATTTCACATTCGTCGGACATTGTGTAAAATGACTCGGCTGATCAACTCCATCGTGCAGTTGAACGATTCGGGTGTAAATAAGTTTTCATTATTTTAACAACTTTAATATTTTTATATTAAAGTTGTTAAAATAATGAAAACTTATTTAAATTAATTATTATTTATTTATTTTTTTAAATGGAAGGAAATCTAGGAACCTGACAAATAGATATATTCATAAAAAAAAAATATATATTGGATAGGAATGGGAAATATTACGATGAGGCTGAATTTCGGCTACGGCTACTAATCTCACTGAAGAAAATTATTGGAATGCATAAGTGCATCTGTATAGACATGTGCTTTTTGGCGCAACTGCGAGGCAGACTTTACTGCTATTTTTTACATCGGGGATTTTACTTTTTATGTGTTACCACCTGATGTATATACAAAATAAATAAATATATACGGACAAATCGCACAGATTGAGCTAGCCCCAAAGTAAGTTCGAGACTTGTGTTATGGATGGGTGAAGCTGTACGGAGGACCCGTCTGAGCAATTGCATTGCGATGTGTGCCAGGTACGATGCGCCAAATGTTATTGTGTCGGGAGTTTCATCATGTAGGATCTCCAGATTAATCTCCCTCTAGCACAGCATCGTTGGTCGTGTTGTTGGGTTTATCATTGCATCACCTTCCTACTCACTAAGATTTTTAAGTGAATGGGCTTAATAAACTTGCACGGTTTACCATCAACGATTACATCATTGATTACCATCAGGCGGGATTACAGTCAAGCATTAGTTTATAATTATTTAAAAAAAAAATTAAAAACTAATGAAGAATCTCCAGGTGCCCGTTATAGTTTACAATCGTGATAATATATACATGTATAACATTAGATACCGTTTTCAAATATAATGCGAACGTTCCCATTTACCACACAACCCCATATACAAAAGGGGGTGCTAATGGGGATAACCCCTATCAATTCATTGGGATTATTGTCCGCACAATTTTGATGTATAACAATGTGAGAATGGGGCATTGTACTATCCAATTATCCACAATATGTTTATGAATAGATAATGCAAGTTTAATAATGAAGATTCTGTGTGGAAACGGGAACACAATACATCTCCCTTATCTAAAGTTATTGTTATCTACTATATAGGTTCATCTTCATACCAGTGTAGCTTCTAATGATGTACAAAGCACAGGTCCGTTCGTGTGTGCAGTACTGCAGCCACATTTGGGCTGGTGCTGCTAAGTGTCACCTGTCCACTTTGGATTCAGTGGAGAGGCGTGCGAAGAGGCTAATTGGTAATCCTGATTTAACTCGGGACGGTCTCCAAAGCCTACAGCACAGGCGTAGAGTAGCCAGCCTTTCGGTGTTCTGTAGGCTGCATTTTGGGGAGTGTGCGCGGGAATTGCATGATTTTATTCCCCCATCTCCGTTCCACCATCGGACGACCCGTCGTACGGCGAGTTTCCACCCTAACGTTGTTAACACCACACCTTCTCCTTTCGATCCTTACGAAGCGTTTCACCTCCTTCTTTATACCGCGTACATCGAGGGACTGGAACAATTTGCCAATGGCGGTGTTTCCGTCGGACTACAATTTGAGTGTTTTCAAGGCTAGAGGAATAGGCTCTTAATAAACTGGTAACTTTACCATCAACGATTGCGTCACCGCTTACCTACCATCAGGCGGGATTGCGTTCAAGCGCTAGTTTATGATTTATAATAAAGGGTATGAAAATAACCTATCAGATTTTTAAATTATTGAAGTGAAAACTTAAGCGACGTTAAGTGTGACCCAATCAGAAATGAGGAGATCTGCAGAAGAACCAAAGTCACCGACATAGCTCTGCGAGTCGCTAAACTTAAGTGGCAGGCAGTGGGCAGGGCACATTGGTCGTAG
The DNA here is from genome assembly GCA_017933935.1 of Sesamia nonagrioides. Taxonomy (NCBI): domain Eukaryota; kingdom Metazoa; phylum Arthropoda; class Insecta; order Lepidoptera; family Noctuidae; genus Sesamia; species Sesamia nonagrioides. Next base: position 189,385 of record JADWQK010000056.1, read on the forward strand.
AACCGATGGCCGATGGGGCAGTAAGGTTCTGGAGTGGCGGCCACGTACTGGAAGACGCAGCGTAGGGAGTCCTCCAACAAGGTGGACCGATGACCTGGTGAAGGTCGCGGAAAGCCGATGTATGCGGGCAGCACAAGACCGGTCAGCGTGGAAAGCCTTGGGGTAGGCCTTTGTCCAGCAGTGGACATCTATAGGCTGAAGAAGAAGAAGAAGTGTGACCGAACCGGCACCGTGATAGTTTTCTTTAATTTTTTTATGTGTAATCTGTGTTTTTAATGATTTCAGTTTTCTATTGTGTCGGCTAGTACCACGACGTCAATTTTTTTTCTTATGGCAGATTTTCCCAAGGGTTGGTTAATTTTTTCGGAGAAATAATATTGATTTTTTGTCAGACGTCAATGTTATTCTACGGAAAAATTGTGTCGTAATTAGTAAAGACATTGACGACTCATATTCTTCGACATACAATTAGACTAAGGATAAAGCCTTGGGAATAAAATTATCAAAAATGTACATTTTGTTATTCTGTTTTTACCGTTGTTCGAAAACCTCCATATTTCCTTCTAAACTTCCGTGGCTTCTGCTATCACTAGATATATTGGGTCCACTACCTTCACCACCTTTGCTGTGGTCCACCTTGACGGTGATGTCGTACCTTTCTTAGGCGTCCGTGAAGAGCTGTTCCCTTCTGTCAACATGTCATATCTGTAAAAGTAGAGACTTTTACAGATATGAATGTAAAAATACGTGTTCATTATATATGTGTGTCTCGTCTCTCCTACTTGATCTATGCTGTGCCCAACAGAGTCCATAATTGTGACTAATAATATTAATTATTTCAACTTCACTTATCTTCACTATTCCTTCTTCCCCCCCCTTTTTTAACATATTATTAACTAGTGCTTGACCACAATCCGGCCTGATGGTAAGCAGTCATTCAATAGCGCTTCACCATCAAAAGCGCTAGTTTGTTAAGAGCCTATTTTCTATATATTATGGTATGCAATGAAGAATTGAGAACTGAATTTAATTAAATAAAGTATAATATGATTATTATTTAAAAAAAAATATGGGTGATTCCTGGTAGAAACAATATGAATTTCCAGTTTCAGCTGACCTCGCATTGTATGGGTTCGTCGTACAATAGCAAGTCAGCTTATACCGGTCATTCATAGCTTGATGTGTAGGCGTGCGTACAATAGAAAAGTAGATGATATATTTTAAAAATAATTCGATCATTCTTAAAAGTTGCTTCTACCTAAATTTGTATTTAGAATGAAATGAAGTAGATTTTCATTATTGAGGTTCTATAACAGCGGACTTTTACGAAAAAAAACAAAAAATACGAATCATGAAAAAAATAGATAGATACGTAGAAAAATATCTAACAATGAAATATCTGGAATCCATTATTCCTAGCTTATCGATGTAAATTAAAATTCGTAGAATTACATAATATTATATTGTCACTCATAAAAGAGATTTGACAGTTTTTCATTACTTTTTACTGGGTAATGGTCTTATTTTTGATCTCAATTTCGCGATGGCTAAGGCCGAAGATGGAATGGCCGTATCCAGAAGATACCTGTTCCCTCTTTACGTTCCTAGGTATAATTTAGTACATATTTTCACAGGTTTGCACTGTTCATAGGTGTTATATGTGTCAGTTAACACACCAGCGATATAGAAAGACTCAAAACATTATTTTTTGTGTAGTCATTATGTCAAAAAATATCTTTTCATCCTTTACGTTTTCGGATTTAATTTAATACATTTTTACAGGTTTGGGCTATTTTAGTTCTAACACCAGCAATGTAGATAGACTCCAAACATTCTTTATTTTGTGTAGTTATTATGCCATTTTTGAAAATATTTTATTGACACCGAAAGTACATTGGAGCGCCAATCTACTGTCAAATTTTATTAATTTAAACAAAGGATTGTATTATCCTTTGTTTAAATTAATAAAATTCAAAATTACAATGATAAAGGAAGGCTCTTTTACGCGTGCTCATTCAATTACAGAAAACCATAGCATGCACATGTACCTAACTAGGTGGTAACACGATACATATAAAGAAAATCAATTGTAAATGATGGGAGCAAATTATAAAGTTACAAACGTAAAATATAAAATTAATATTGACCAGGCTTTCACAAACTTAATACTTCTTCGCGGAAATAACACTTCCGTGATATCTTTCCTAAACAATGCGTTATAAGACCTTGCGCTTAAACAATGTAACAATACGAAAAACATAGCTAAGTCTGAGCAATAATTCAGCAAATTTCCAAGTAGTGCCGGCTATATTTCATTTTACAACGTTTTATCTCGAGACGGTCGGCGCCTTACATCTCTGACTTTGTGTCGTCTGAGCTCAGGAACTCCTGTTTATAATCCGAACCTTAAAGTTTATTTTCTCTTACGACTTGGAAACTATTGCAGCTTACTTATCAGCTTTAAAATGTAAGTTTAGGGATTCTTGTGAGGATATAAAATGTTTTATATACACAACGGATAAGTCTTTGTATAAAGGTTTTTTATTTTATTGATAATAAATATGTCATCATCTTCATCTGCGATCTGTCAAGCTTTTCCTAAGTTGGTGCAACTGCCTGTATTATAGTAGAATACCTAATAATTATATACAAAAAAAAAATGCTTCACACGATAAATAAACAAAGATTTTATACCACTTACACAAATATATTTTATAGTTCATCATCAACCTTTTATCATCCCACTTCTGGGCACAGGTCTTCTCTCATATAGAGAAGGATTGAGCATAATCACCACGCTTGCTTAATGCAGGTTGGCGATTTCAGACTTGAAGTCCAGGTTTCCTCAATATGTTTGTTTTGTGTTTTATTTTTTTTGTGTTTGTGTAGTCATTGGTGTCCAAGATATACTTACAAAGTACATATAACTTAAAAAGTTACATTGGTATTTGCCTGACCAGGAATCGAACCCACACACTCATACTTGAGAGGCTGATGTTTTAACCACTAGGCCACCACCACTTATAGTTATTAGTAATTATTCAAGTATAGTATTTTTAACGTGTTAAATTAGTAGGTAATTGACCGCAATCTCGCTTGATAGCAAGCAGTAATACAATCGTTGATGGTAAAGCGCGCTAGTTTATTAAGAGCCTATTCACTCTAGCCTTGAAGGCCCCTGAGCCCCCGAGCCCTGAGACCCTTGAGCCTTGAGACATTGTAATCAGACGGGAAGACTGCCGCTGGCAAATTGTTCCAATCCCTCGATGTACGCGGTATAAAAGACGCGTCGTCCGGAACGTAGTGGTGTCAACAAAGTAAGGGTGAATACTCGCCATACGACGCGTCGTCCGATGATGGCGGAATTATGTTACATATGTAATTCCCACGCAGTGTGCGAGGGAATTCTCCAAAATGCATCCTATAGGATATCAAAAAGGTTTAAAATAAAGGTAGCTTTAAAAAATAACTTTTCGTATACGAAATTGATTTAAGGACCGTGATTAAGTCTATCTTTTCCAAAATTTACCTTGGACATTAGAAACTTATCCAGTAAACGATTTAAAAACTACATAAAAATCAAACTTTGCAAAAAAGGGTATTATAAAATCACAGATTATTTAGAAGACAATAAAGCTTGGGACTGAGCTGCTCACTCTGTTAAGCATTATTATTAAGCAATATGCGTAATTATAACGTAAATTATTGTAAACATTTTCATTTTTAATGTCTGAACTTGAAAAAAGACGATGATCTCTGAGTTTGTTTCGGCTATTTCTTCTCAGAGGTAGTCAGTTAGGAAATGCCTGCTTCATCTAGTTAAAAAAAAATACATATGGCGTGTAAAAGTGATCAGTAATCTTATTTGCTTAATAAACGATTTAATTACATTTCTTTTCAAATATAATCAAAAATTATGGACCTCGGAAGGACTATCACCACGATCCACGTGATCGGTTTACCCGGATATAACCCGAAACCCTAAGGCTAACGCTGCTCAAAGTGAACTGGTTATCAAGCGGTTCGGCTTTCCAACTACCTTCCGTGTCAGCTAACATTACTATCGGCATGGCAACAACCTCCAGAAATAACGGTAAATTTAACCCACTCGCTGTTAGATACTATTACTCAATAAACACAACTACATAACTACATAGCCGATACAATCACTTGCCAATATAGCTAACAAAGTTAAAGAAACATTTCCAATCAATCACCAGATCAGTGTTTCTTTTCTTAGAAACTTATCTTTACGAAAATGTCAAGCCAATTTTATCCATTCATGAATTTACGACATAGAAACAAATCAAAACACGGTACAAACAATGGACTATAAATCTTGCTGGCAATTTCAGATGCGATCTTGTGAATCGGGGCAGGTACCGTGTTATCGCGCACAAGTGACGTATTATTTGTTTCAAATGGCCCTCTAATAAAATACACGAGCGGTATAGTTTTGATTTATATGGGCTTTGTTAAGGGCGGCCGGTAGGCCGGGAGGTTACATTAAACTTATTGATTTGATTATGATTATTAAGATAGGGTGCCGTGTGAAGTACCTACAAGGGGAATGGGTGGCTTATTTATATGCAAAATTAACTGTCTAGTATACCATAATTTCTGTCAAATGATACGCCTTAGTTTAGTTATTAAGAGGGTAGGTAACTCTAGTGGTGCTATATAACTCCATACAAACGTATTCCGCTGTTTTCTTCGTGGATAATGTTTTTAGAGCATTTTTTTTTCTACAATTTTACACCGTGATTAAACGTGTCCCTGTCATTTGATTTATTAACAAAAGAAATACGATACTTACATCAAAATCGCGAAAACAAACCCATTTTTAACCTGATGTTCAGATGGTTATTAGACAAACGTGATAAGTTTTTGACAAAAAAGAAATTAATAGAGGCATAGGTATACTTTTCCTCTAAATTATGATATAAAAATAATTGAAATCTGTCGTGTTTTGAAAAAGAAACAGCGGAATTCGGAACGTCTTTTGGCCAACGTTTTTGTAGGTAAAATCAGCCTTAGCTGCAACTGTCCTTTCGCACTTTACCGGGAGAGGTTGGAAGCAGCGCGACGGCAATAGTTTCTTCAAATATCTATTTTCCAAATTCCTCGGCACTAGAGTCGTATTATATAAATGTGATAGTATTATATACATAATGATAGGTTAATAGAATATAATTAATTCTCGTTTAAAATAATTTTAATATAATATTCGTGTGCCCAAAGGCACAATGTAGCAAACTTCCTCTAACTCTAACCTTTTGTATTGTACACCTGCATTGACGAATAAAAAGATTTGTATTTGCACGCAGCTTCACCAGCATGAATGTCGTATAATATCTTACGAGAATATAGTACCTACTGGAATCAAAAGTACCCCATGTGTTAAATTCAGGGGCTGAAAATATATATGCGTACCAAAACCCAGAACAAACGTTAAGACAAATTGTAAAATCTCTATTTTCAGCAGACCGTTTTTTGTTTTTTAAGAAAATAAAGTTGCCCCATATTGGGAATTAGTCCTATATCGTGGGTGTGTTTAATAACATTTAAACTTACATACACAAACAGCCAAACTAGGGACAATTATTTATAGGCCATAAAAAGTCATTGCACCAACCGTGTCGTGTACCTTTTTTTTTAAATATTCATTGAACAGTTTTGATATTGACTCATTAAACAGCATGTAAGTAAGTATACTATTAGCATTCGCTGTCGAAAAACCTCGGTCAATCATATATTCGATAAAATGAACTCAAAAATACACATTATTATGCAAATTTCTCCCAGAACATCGTTTTGTAAAGCACAGTAACCTATTTGGCGAACCGGAACACACAAAAACGTTCATTGAACTCCAACTCTCCAAGTGTAAGAGGTGTCTACTTATTCGATGCAAAAATTTAACCGGTACACAATTTTTTGCGTACAATTTCGTACACATGCGGTACATTAATGTGGCCGCAAATGTCACACCAAAATGAGAATATATACAAAAGAATCAAGAACAATTCGGGTGGTGCATTTAAACTGTGCACAGGTAGATAGTGTCAGTGGCAATCGCGTAGCCCGGAGCGCTCAACTCACAGGTGCACGCCGAATTATACAAGTAGAAAGCGGAAAACACCGAATTGAGGCGAAAATTTTGTGCGAATTTCGCCACGATAACGCCCCGTCCGATTGTCCACCGCTGACGTCTGGGAACAATTTTCACTGTTTTATTTTTATACATGTACATTGTTCTTTTGTAATGAAGTCTAGTGTGCAATCACGTTTCATTTACTGAGGAAATATTGTGGCAGATTTCGTCCTGTATTATTAAAATCTTTCTATATTTTCGAAGTTTGAGATAAGTTCCTCTGAACAGACTTCTTGCGAAGCGGCGCATTTGGGACCGGTGATTAAACTAACGGGAAGTCTTTTCTTCTGACGCCTGTATTTCTGAAAATTTTGTTTGAAGAAATGACTTGGGAAAATAGGCCTTATTGTGCTTAAGATACCGTTTGGAGGACTGTCACGTCCACACTAACATATAAATATAAGAAATACCAAATACAATTACCAGTGTGCGTAGTTTTATGTAATGTAAAGGACCTTTGGCCTTGCCCGCGGAGATATCAAATTATATAAAGCGAAACATTCTGAAGAAATAGGGGAAAAGTGTTGAATAGGAAAGTAAAATGTTTTGTGTATTTTACGCGTACCAGCTGTAATCTAGATAAGAGGGGCTCATAGTTAAATAATAGCAGCCGCAGAGGCAGACTGATCAGGGTTAAGCTACACTTGCCGAGGCTGGTCTCTGGATGGGTGACGATTTTTACATACCGAGACCTTCCCGGGCCTTGGAAAGTACGTTAAGTCATTGCGTTGCCTCGACTATCATCCGTGGGCCTTTGACATTTGTTCCAGGTCTTCTGAAGCCTGAAAAATTGACCACAAGTCTTATTAAGGGGCCTTGGTATTACCAAGTAATTGGGTTGTGGTGGTCAGATAACGGTTCACTTCAAGTAAAATACCGGTCAGTCATGGTGGCCTAGTGGTTAAAACACCAGCCTCTCAAGTGAGTGAGAGAGAGTGAGTGTGCGGGTTCGATTCCAGGTCAGGCAATGTAACTTACCAATGTAACTTTTCTAAGTTATATGTACTTTCCAAGTATCTTAGACACCAATGGTTGATTACAAGGTGAAGGAAAACACCTTGAGGAAACCTGGACTTGTAAGTCTGAAATCGCTAACACTACAAATAATTTTAAAAGTCCAATGAAAAATGAGCGTGACACTCAGCTTGACTGTCCCGCCAAAACTCCAGGCAGTAGTTTACTATGCAGTTGCAGCTTCAAGCAGTCGATCCTGACTGCTTGAAGTGCGGGCCTAAATTGTAACATCATTTACGTGGCGACTGATACTACGGCAGTTATATGACGGCACTGCTTCTGTAGACAACAGTAACTTTTGCAGTCATGATAATAATGTCACAGCTAATACTTTTGACTCGCTTGTCAGTTACTGCAGTACTAAAATGTTCGAGTGTTCTTACTGTCTGACTATCGTCAGTTTTAAGGAGTACGTTAAATAAAATTGCTATAACATTACAAAGTCGGATATCTTGTTTTGTGTGAACAGACATTTAGAGACATGACTTTGTTTATTACTGTGTCAGACGGTTTTAGTATTCAATAAAAACAATGTAATTACACTATGAATTTTATCTGCAGACCGTTTGGTTTGAAATCATAATACAACTTTATATTGTGTATATGCGAAACTCGAAACACGTGTTCAGTGTTCAGTATTTTTATGTTAAGAAATTATTTACAAAATTTCAAAAAGGTATCACATAGTTATGAGCTTATTATGTTACCTGATTGTGCCAATAAAAATATGATTAATGCGCCGCTCACCCGCCCGAAACTGCAGCGGCGCGGCGTCTGTTTGAGTTTTTACAGGCTTTTTATTAGCTTCACTTGTATGTTTCCTTGCTTGTTTGCTTGCTTGCTTGCTTGTTTATTTATTTATCCGTCTCTAAATCTTTGGACTACGTGTGAGCGGCTCATTACTATAAAATATCCCACCGTCTTCAATACGTTCGTTCGTTCGTTTTTTTTTATAAAAAGAATATCGAACCTAAAAAGTTGAAAATAAATATACTTTAAAAACTAAAAAAACATGTTTTTAAAGAATATCAAACTAAAAAGTTAAAAATAATTTTAAAAAAGAGTGAGGCGCTTAATATACAAAAATTGTGGCACAAAGCGCCTCACGCTTTTTTTTTTAATTATTTTTAATTTTTTAGTTTGATATTGTTTAAAAGCATGTTTTTTTAGTTTTTTAAACTATATTTTGATAATATTTTTTGTTTATATTGTAATTAATTAACATTTTCTATCACACGTTATGGCTTCACTGTCGCTACACGCAGACTGTCGAAAAGTACAAAAAAATCAGCGAAATAAATAAGCGAGAAAAAATTAGTATCTATAATTGACTTAAAACACCACACAACGAGGCGGGGACCCGTCCCGCTGTGCGCAAGCTTCTAGTGACTACTATAACCTGCCGTGAACTGTTTTGTGCGCTCGGTAACCACACTGATTGCGCTTGTAAAAAGATTGGAAACGATTCCGTTGCTTATTCTGAATGAACTATATTCATGTTTCGTATACAGAAAAAATAATCCATACATTAGTATGGATTTTTTATTATAAATGCGAAAGTAACTCTGTCTGTCTGTCTGTCGGTCTGTCTCTCTGTCTGTCTGTCTGTTACGCTTTCCCGCTTAAACCTCTGAACCGATTTTGATGAAACTTGGCACAGACAATCTTTAGACCCTGAGAAAGAACATAGGCTACCTTTTATCCCGGAAAAAATTGATGATCCCGAGGGAAATCTGAAAAGCGCGATATAACCGAACTCCACGCGGGCGAAGCCGCGGGCGGAAAGCTAGTGTTGTATAAATATGGTTGGTAAACTACAGTTCTATTTATGAATATAATTAATCTGTCTATACTTTTCTAAACTATGCTGGGGTTGGCTTTGTTGAGTATCTGTTATATTTGCAATAAGTTTCTTTTAACATTATAAACTAGTGCCTGGCCGCGCTCCCGCCTGATGGTAAGCAGTGTTGCAATCGTTCATAGTAATGCGCACTAGTTTATTAAGAGCCTATTCACTGTAATCTTTAAGACACTTAAATTGTAGTCAGACGGAAACACCGTCAGAGGCAAATTGTTCCCGCCCTTTGATGTACGCGGTATAAAAGATGAGGCGAAATGCTTCGTCCAGATCGTAGTGGTGTCAACAACGTCAGAGTGGAATTAATACATTGCATTGACAAGTATCCCTCGCCGTACGATGGTGCGTTCGACAACGGAACGATGATGGGGGAATTAAGTCATGCAATTCCCGCGCACACTCTCGATCATGCTTCATATAAAATACCGACAGGTTGGCTATTCTGCGCATGTGTTTATGCTTTAAAATATAAATATAAAAATAATAAGTTAGTCATAAACAAGTATAAGAGTGTGACTCAGATTAAGCTACACAATCGCATTAAATTACCCTGTACATAAATACTTTTTTTTTTTTTACATATTATAAACCAGCGCTTGACCACAATCCTGCCTGATGGTAAGCAGTGACGCAATCGTTGATGGTAAAGCGCAGTAGTTTATTAAGAGCCTATTCACTCTAGCCTTGAAGACACTCAAATTGTAGTCCGACGAAAACACCGCCACTGGCAAATTGTTCCAGTCCCTCGATGTACGCGGTATAAAGGAGGAGGCGAAACGCTTCGTCCGGATCGTAGTGGTGTTAACAACGTAAGGGTGGAAACCAGCCGTACGACAGGTCGTCCGCTGGTGGAACGGAGATGGGGGAATTAAATCATGCAATTCCCTCGCACACTCCCCGAAATGCATCCTATAGAACACCTAAAGGCTGGCTACTCTACGCCTGTGCTCTAGGCACTTAGGTATATGAAATAGTACGACTCAACTCAGAGATAATATTCAGACAATCTGGAGGCAAGTTAGTGCGGCCAAGATGGGCCCAGAAGAAAAGGCCCTTTCCTTTTCACAAACTACCTTTTCTCGAAGCGGTTCGTCGAATTCTCAAACCCTCATAGCTTCGATCGGGATAATGCTGAAGAGCTAGAATTTGCAGGGTAAGGAACACTCGTAAAACTTCACTTAATTTGTCCAGCTTTTATAGTTTAGGTTGTATTTACACCTACAATATATACGACTCGATTTTTTTACAATGCTTAAATTAGTAATGCAGGCTGGGATATGATAATCACACTTCTTCTTCCCAGCGAAAGCACTATTAAGGGGCGAAGGCGGGCGTTTTGGGGGACTGTCTTATGTAATACTATGTTTTATGTTCAAAAAGTGCTGATTCTCAGCCTTATTTGACAAAATAAATATATGACTACAGACTTTGAAAAAGAAAAAAGAAACAGAAATAGCATATGTAAATGTAACTGTCACTATCTAATCTCCTTAAACAGAGGTACATATGAGTTTTAATTTCTTACTGATAACCTATTATCAGTAAGAAATAGTAATAATAATAAACAGGTACAATAATAGAAACAATAAAAAATAGAACATCTTACAAACATTCCTCTCAAAACGTTGAACGAAAACGACGTGAGGAAACCGACTTGTACTAGAAACAAAAATTTGAAGACATATTATGCGACATCTACCAACCCGCATTTGGTTTACGTGATAAAACACAGACAAATCTTTCTCTCGAAGAGAAGAGGACTGTGAACCAGCCGTTGGATCATTATAAGTTGATTATGCTTGCTGAAGTATTAGAAACAGGGAAGTTCACTCATCCTCTATAGAAAAAGGAGGATCCTCCGACCAGATGGGTGTTATGTCTGGCTGGCCCGACGGTTGATGTTGGGAAGTTGTATGTATGTACGTTAGTTGAACGGTAAACTCTGCTTGCGAGATGTAGAATTCGTGTGACGTCAGTATTATGCGTTAGTTGTTTGTGGCGTTCGTAGGTACCGCTACACTTTCCCTATATTTAGTCGTGTAGGATAACGCTCAATATCATCACTCTAATCCCAACCCGATCAAGGTCGACAGATGATACAGCTACATTTTACATAGAGCGCTTACGCTAAGTTCTAATGCAAATAATTATATTTGGTCAAATAAGATGCATTACATGGTCTAAAATTAATAAATGGTATCATTATATTCTGCCACGTGGGGTGCACAAATATCAGGAAAAAAAAATACAATACAAAAATATTAAGTTTTAATATTAAATTTAAAGCCATCTTCCCAGCATCGACACCGACCGCAACTTTTTTTTTTTTAATTAAAGCGTCCCTTTTATTCAAACTACCCACCAAATGAAGTACCCAACAGTCTTTTTAAAAGGATTCAAACGAGCAAGATGTAATGAAGTTCAGAAAAGAGTTGGTCAATAGAGGTGCGACATGACCGCTCTATTCAGCTTTAAAAAACATAGAGGGGTGCTTTTCAGCAATTTACTCTAGTTATGGAAGCTCTAAATGAAGTTGCATCAAAGCTTTGAAGGGTATGCGTTGAAAGGTCTTGAAAGTAGATGACATTTTTTGGGATTAGGCTTTTAGTAGGTAGAGAAAAGTGAGCGAAAAAGAATCGGAAAATGGTTATAGCTTCTTGGATAATTGAGCATCTGTTTCTGATGCTTTAATCGAAAGATATTTTGTATTCGTCAAATCAAAATTGATGTCTGACAGTTTTTGTATGGAATCTACCATTACCTGCACCTGCTGCGGCTGTACCTATTGTGTATCTGCATGCTACGTCACTAGACGAAATAATTATTACATTAAATGTTAAATCTTATGTAAGGGAACTGTAATATGTTCTTTTTGAGAAATAAAGTTTCTTTAAACCTAAGAAAGTCAAAAAGTATAAATTATTCCTCAGACAAAATTATTTGGCACAGGAAAAATCGATTTCTTAATCATTTTTAGATCTTTCCTAACTAGATTGTTGTTATTATTGTTATGATTGATGCCCTATGGGGTACCAGTACTGCAACATTTACTTTTTCAAATATTATGCTGAAATAGAAGCCTTTTGGCCTGGTCTGGGCCTGGACTTTTTTGTTACTTTTTATGTATAATTTGTGTTTAATTTTGGATCTTCCTGTACGAATCACAATAAATACCTTTTTTTATTTACTTTCTTTCTATCAAAGTGTGCAGCAGTGCAGGAGTTTGTCGGGGGCTTGGATCACATGAATGAAATAAAACCGTATAAAGAGTAATTGAATCGAAGGAAAGAGAGCCCAATGTTGGCGTAGGCGGTTGTTTTTAAATTAATAATTATTTTACGTTGTTATACATGTCGGAGCCAGCGACAGCGGAGCGATAGGGTCTTCAGCATCTTGGTGTGGTGGTAAAGGCTTTATTTCGTAGGTGGCGTTTTGAATTAAAGCAATTACAATTAGCAATTTAGATATACCCTCCAATCTTGACAATAATAATTTAAACAGGCACACCGACAGTTTTGCCCCGGAGAAGTGCTCTGGTGCGCGTCTCAATGCGAAGTCACCGTTCCACTATCTCCATTTTCCAAAACGACTCTGTCCACGTGCCGCCATCACAAAATAACGTCACCGCGTTTGCCCCACTACTACGTAAATCAAATAAGCAACTCTTATCAAAACTACACCGACGATCCACGATATGCATTTTATGAATACTGGTCACTAATGCTACTTGTGGTTCGACTAAATATCGCTATTGTAGCGGTTTTTTGTTTATGGTGGCAGGAATATAGACGCACAACATGTTACCGGTTTTCGTTCGTTGAAAATCGATAATTATTTTTAAAAAAAATTGCAACTTTATACACTTAGACCGCGTGAGTATTGCACCTCTTAATAAAGATGCTGTTTTCTTGGGATATCCAATGAAAAATCATGCACTGAATTCATGGTTACAATTTTCGACTCTGTATGATGATTTTTTAAACATAAATATTACTATTATGATTTTATATCAGTAAGTTATTTTAATATAAAATTAGTTGATAATTGATTTTATTATAAAATTATATTCTAACTTTTCCCATTTCGAACACAATTTGTATAGTTTACGGTATGTTTTTACGGTCAAATGGACTGCAATGTTGTTCAAGATATCATTTCATTCCTAGAAATTGAACAGGAGACTCTGCCCCAGGCAAAATCTGAACATTGCACGAAGCTAGTATATAAATAACCTACTTGTACATAATATCAAAGTATGTTCCAACAAATATTTATTGAAATCATATTCTCATTATTTATCCAACTGTAACAGTGATCGACCGCATTACCCGACTATGGCGCAGCTAAAAGGTGGTAATGTTTTTCATGAACCTGTTTTTATGTACTAAAGTTAAGAAATTGTTATGTAATCATTGGTAATTAATGAATAATCTTAAACCTAGAGTTTTGTGTATGGTTGTATGTCATAAATGATAATAATGGATAGTAAAAATATACTTTCATTTTTATTATTTACTAGCTTACCGCCCGCGGCTTCGCCCGCGTGGAGCTCGGTTATATCGCGCTTTTTAGATTTCCCTCGGGAATATCAAATTTTTCCGGGATAAAAGGTAGCCTATGTTCTTTCTCAGGGTCTAAAGATTGTCTGTGCCAAATTTCATCAAAATCGGTTGAGAGGTTTAAGCGGGAAAGCGTAACAGACAGACAGACAGACAGACCGACAGACAGAGTTACTTTCGCATTTATAATATTAGTATGGATTATAGGTAGTAACAAATATGCTAAATACAATGTTCACTTAGCATATAATGTAGTCAGTAATTGTCTTCTATGCGCCGTAGAAACATCTTGTGTTCTCTATGAAGTAAGTCAGAAATGATACTGTACAAATTAACATTCAATAGAGAGTCCATTGAGTGTTCATTTGTACAGTGATACCAGGTATTGGCATTTTATTTATAGCCTTGTCCAACCACGACATCAAAAGCCTCAATAATAGGCTGACTATAGTAAAAACTTGTACTGGATCTTCACCTATTCATAATCTCTCAACGAAAATCTAACACAAGGCCACAAACTTCTAATCGAGAAAATAAAATATCTAATAGGTACTGGTTTTAAAACTGCCCATATTCCTGTTCGGCCAAGCATCAAAAGGAATTGCTACAAAAATGAAGATTCCTGATAAAAAATATTATTGGTCTCATACTTCAGATGAGATCGGCCGAGTAAGCCTCCGGGCTATAAGAATCGATGTCAAATGGATTTTAATTGTCTGCCCATTTGCGAGAGGAATTAAAGGTTCTATTTCTGTAGGTTTTGTTTTTTTATTTTAAATTGGTATTCTGAGTTGATTATGGTCAGAAGCCACCAAGTCAGAAAACTGGTCTTACCAAGGCGTATCGTTAATGGGTTATAGATGTCAGATAGGCTGTCCATCCATATAAAATACTTTTATTCAGCTGCGTCTGGTAAAACTGGAAGCTCACTTATTTTAGAATTGTTATTGTGAGCAAAAGCGACCCACTGTTTACGGCTGCGTGTTACCAGGTCGAGGATTCGAACCCAAGTAGGCATTTTACTTTGTGTAAATTATTCCATTACCACTGTTCTTCAAATGGTGAAAAAAAAAGCATGTTCAAGAATCTTAAATGGAAGACTTGTGGCATCCATCAACCTGCCTTGGGCCAGAGCGAGGAAGGCTGTGTCCTAATAGTGAGAATATTATGGGCTGATTATGTTATTATGCTTATGTCATAGTGACGTAGTGTCATAGGGACATACGCCAGCACATCAAGCTATTAAAATCAGTCAAATTCTTCAAAAGATTTTCAATTTTATCGCTGTAACATTAGGTTCAAGGTTGATTTCAAAACAAATATAGTTTTTGTAGCATGAACTGCTATCGTGTGTACCAGAGCGATAAGAAAAATGTTTATTTTTTAAATTTCCAACATCCTAAAAACATGTTGAATAACAAAATCCACCGTGTCCAATTACCTAAAGAAAACGTGGCGGCCCTCAATCCACACAGAATCGGCATTCAGGCATCACTCAGCGAACGATTGAAAAATGTCGTGCCAGCTAACAGACCTATTTAATTAACTTTCCCAAGCATTATGACCGGTTTATACCCGGTTTTTATGCCCGACCCGAGCATTGTGTGGACTCAATATCGGTTGCTTTATTGTCGACAGTTCGAGTCGCAGGACTCTTTGTCAAGTAGCCGGTGGCTCGGCGACATTATAAGGTTGGGTAGCTCGCTATAACCGGGATGTAGATCCGGGTAGTCGTAAATGGTATTTGTTGCCGTTTATCACCCGTTAACTGATCGATTTGAAGGTAAACAATAGGGTTTATACGCGATGCGATGAGACGGGTAGGGTTTAGTAGTTATTATCTTTATTGAGTGATGAAGGTTAGGATATCTTGGTTTGTTTATTTTAATATGAAGTAACTATTGTAATAATTTCTCACGCAGATGTGAGGAATTATTGAAATGGTTACTCAAACAGAAGTGAGGAATTATAAAAACAATTATTTCATCTATACATATTATAAATTAAAGTTGCTATTAACGTCTACCCACATGACCACCTTATTCTTCTATGCTATCTTTCAGTTTTAGATGTGTAGACTTTATTCCGGAAGGTCTATGTGCGTTACTTTTATGTTAAACTAACAGACAATAAGGAAATATTGATGTTTGGTCATGTCATAAAATCCGTGCGATGTAGGGGTGACTCGCTAGTATGTACTTAGATTAGGTTGTATTGTATATGCCCATAATATTAAAATATTAATAAAACTTTCTTATAGACATACAACATTACCTGAGAGTTCTTTGAATAATTATGCAAAATGATAACTACATCTATACTAATATAAAACTGAATTTATTTGTAAGAATGCGCTAATCTCCGTAACGACTACCAAGAGCTCTTTAGAAAGACTATTAGCCTAATAGTCTTTCTAAGTATATAGTAATATAGTACGCTGAGACTTTTGGGAACCGTGCAAAAAGGAAAATTCAGAATGAACTCATAGCGTGGGTGGACGATGCGATGCGAAATAACAAGAAATTTTAAGTAAGTAAGTAAGTAAGTCATTTATTTTGCAAATATGGGTACAGTACATGGTGATAGAGTGATAATTGATAAGTTCAGCTATATTTTACCAATAGGCATGCAAAAATTATAATTTGAAGCTAACAATACTGGAAATTTATATTTAGAATTTTAGACTGCAGAACAAATTAAATAATTTGATGTCATAACTTGATAAAAATTACATAATAATGTTACAATATGCCGAAACCAATTATTAACAAGCACGCTACATAAACAATTATTATTGAAAACACAATTTAGAGTCCTTAACATTAAAAATGTCATAGAATACAATTTTAAATATGATGTCGAGGAAGTGTAAAAGAAGAATATATATATACAGTATATATATTCTTCTTTTACACTTCCTCGACGATTTATGCGGACGAAGAAGCATTATTAGTTTGAATAATTAAAGGTAACCTACACATAATGCGCTCAGCGAGCATACAGCGACCCAGGCATTCAATATAATAATGTACTGAGAGTGCTGTTACGGCTGCCGTGGCGTTGTAGTGCGTCAGGGAAGTTTTCGGGTAATATTAATTAATGGTTTTGCTGCCATTATTAGGAGTATATGCGCATCCCTGATGATGCGTGTTCGCGACGGCAGCAAAGTATTCTCAATGTGTTCGCGGATCGCTGCGATTCCCCGACGTTGCGGCAGTCGATGCAGATCCACGCTATTGAGTTTATATTTATATATATATATATATATATATATATATATATATATAGATATCCCTTTGGGCACTTTGTTGATCAGACGTGCCGTATAGGTAGTAATTTGTTGATCCATTTTCACTTGTTGATCCGGGGGCCTTTTCTTGATCCGTTGCCATCTGATCATAAAAATGTGGCTCCGTTCGGATCCACATGCGTCACGATGAATAATAAGAAGTAATAACAATAATTAAGGGCTGTTTTATACAAATCCACCTTTTTGGCGTCTGACCAGTTGTTGATCCAATTCAAACGGGCCAATCAGGGCGCAGCATTTGCCAAGGGCGTGAAGCGATTGGATAAGCAGCAGTTTTATTTTTTATGAATGCTTACCGATTAATCTCAGACGGCTGGAGCTATTTCCAAAATACTTTGTTGTTTGGAAAGGTAAACTTTTTAAGCGGTCCCGTAGTCACCAAGTCAGGATCTCATGATGGAAGAGTAAAAGAAATCAAGAGGAAATTCCAAAAATCATAGGGGTGACTAGTGCATTTCTAAATATCTTCATTAAGTATTTCAAAGAACTAATTTTATAAAGGTCTGGTGTAGCTGATGATGGAGCCGGGAGACAGTCAAGGGAACTCCTCAATGATTTACAGCAGCTACCTTGAGTTTGTGCTTGATTAATTTGTGTTGATAAGAACTTTACAAAATATGGGTTATGACTGTCATGAAGGCTCTGGTGTTGGAAAAGAAAGGCCAGTTCACGGAACTCTTCAACGGTTAACAGTAGGTACCTTGTGTTTGGACTTAATTCTTTTATATTGATAAGAACTTTGCACCTATATGGGTTAAAATGAAAGTCTGTAGTAGATCTGATGTTGAAGACCCTAGACAGTCAAGGGAACTCCTCAATGATTCACAGCAGCTACATTGAGTTAGTGCTTGATTAATTTGTATAGATAAGAACTTTACAAAAAGATGGGTTATGACTGTCATGAAGGCTCTGGTGATAAAAGTAAAGGCCAGTTCAGGGAACTCTTCAACGGTTAATAGTAGGTACCTTGTGTTTGGACTTAATTCATTTATATTGATGAGAACTTTGCACCTATAGAGTTAAAATGATGGTCTGTAGTAAATCTGATGATGAAGACCATAGGCAGTCGAGGGAACTCCTCAACTATACACAGCAGTCACCTTGCGTTTGTGCTTGATTAATTCGTATTGATAAGAACTTTGCACCTATGTGGGTTAAAATGAAGGTTTGTCGGTCGTGGTCTTCATCATCAAACCTACTGCAGATTTTCATAATAATCCATATGGGTGAAAATTGCTCATCAATATATGTTTAATAATTAAATCCAAATACAAGGGAACTACTGTAAACCGTTGAGGAGTTGACCTGAACTGGCCTTTGTATTCATCATCAGCGCCCTAATGACAGTTACAACCCATTTACCTAAATATAATGTAAAGTTCTTATTAATACAAATTAATCAAGCTCAAACACAAGGTAGCTGCTGTGAATTGTCGAGGAGTTCCCTCAACTGTCTCCCGACTTCATATCTACTCCAGATCATTATTACCTAAATTGTAGTGCTTTAAAATACTTAATGAAAATAACTAGAAATGCACTAGTTGCTCGTAAAAATTGTGAAAGTTTTCCTTGATTTCTCTAGTCTTTAATCATCAGATCCTGACCTGGTGACTATGGGACCACCCTTTCAAATAAAACAAGAATTTTGCAAACGAGTCCAGGCGTCTTACAGTAATTGATGAACATACATAAAAATAAACCTCCTCGTTTTTTGAAGTCGGGTAAAAACTTAAATTGCCAAAAGAAAATAATTTTTCTGTTGACAATTTAAATTTTTATAGGATTTTGACATTGATTACTAACTTTTTTATTGCTATTGCCCGAGGTCGAATCCTTTAGTCTCAACGCCCGCGCTGCTGCCGATGACAATAGTATCATACTAAGCAGTAAACGGTGAAATCACGCAGACATTTACTAACTACTTTCCTCAAACAATCTGCGGAAATCAAACACGTAATTTTCGTTTTTAAGTTCAATGACGAATAATGAACAATAATATTTTTCCCGGCGCTATGGCGCTATTACTAAGTAGCAAATAAGATTTTATTTCCAATAACGTGCGGTTGAGTTTACCTTTTTTAATTTACAAAAACATTATAAATGGGGTACACATGTTTATTGTACACACTACGCTAGGATATCTCGATGTTCTTTATGAATTGTTTACTGAATGCACTTTTTACTACATAAATCACGCATTTTTATTTAGTAAAGAACACTATAAGTAATTTAAAACTCCAATGGAAAAATTGAAGCGACACTCAGTTTAACTTTCCCGCCAAAACTCCTGACCCCGGGTTATAACATCAGGAAAACATTGTTTTATTTTGAGTACGAGGCTTTTTAGTAAATTATATTACTTTGTTTTTTTCTTTTTTTCTTTATTGTGTTTATTATTTTTTTAGTGTATTATTATTATAATGTGGGTTCTGTTTGGGCGGAGTAAACAATTTTTCTTTCTATTTTTTTTATTATTATTATTATTTATAAACTGGCGCTTGACCGCCATCCCGCCTGATGGTAAGCAGTGATGCGATCATTGATGGTAAAGCGATCTAGTTTATTAAGAGCCTATTCACTCTAGCCTTGAAGACACTCAAATTGTAGTGTGACGGAAACACCGCCGCTGGCAAATTGTCCCAGTCCCTCGATGTACGCGGAATAAAAGAGGAAGCAAAAGGCTTCGTCCGGATCGTAGTGGTGTTAACAACGTGAGGGTGGAAAGTCGCCATACGACGGGTCGTCCGATGGTAGAACGGAGATGGGGGAATTAAATCATGCAATTCCCTGGCACACTCATCAGAATGCCTGATTAATACCTTAAAAAACCGCTACGCAAAATTCAACCCCTAAAACTGAAACTTAAAATTTAATTATAATATGTATTCGCATACAATCTCTACCACAGAAGTCTATACAAGCAGTGTTAATTGCATTGAATGTAACCGAGGCTGTCCACACAAAACATACAGCGGCGATATCGTGTTTGGACTCATTAGATTGGTTTCGATGAATAGAGTTTAAAAATTTTAAATAAATGGTTAATTAGAACTAAAGTATAAAAACCTTATACGTAAAATTTAACCTCTTTAAATATTCATAACAATAACTTTGATTTCTTAAACTGACCGATCGACCGGTACGGTATCAGTACCTATTCAGATCAAAATAAGTTTACGAAGTACGAGTAGCTAAATGGATCAACATAAGTCAATGTTTGTGTCATAGTCAATTTTGAAATATATTCCGAGCCAAAAGTCTTCGTGCATTTAAAAAAAATCCTTATGGATCCACTAATGCATGAAATTGTTGAAAAAATATATATAGATCTTACAATGTATGGAGCAATGCGAATATAAAATATCTAGATTAGGTTTAATAACTTCATAATTGATCAACCATTACGGTACAGGCATCGGATCAAAAGAAGTATTACTGGAAGTACGAGTATATAAATGGATCAACACAAGTAATTGATTTCTAAAATATATTCAGTGCTAAAAAGTCCTCGTGGGTTCAAAAAATTTAGCCGTTACGGATCCACAATTGCATGAAATTGTTAAAAAAATTTTATCGAGTATAATGTCCTATCGACGAATATGTTTGGCAACATCGCTTAATCGAATGTGACGTTGCCACTCCGCCCGAGAAATACGCAGCTAGATCAAAGTTATTCCGTGCTAAAGGTGGAGTCTATTGTGTTCGGGATTGCGGCTGGATCAACTATGTGCCCAAAGAGGTGTTTATATATATATATATATATATATATATATATATATATATATATATATAACGTCGTAAAAAATTGCCGACAACTGAATGAATTGACGTCTGTCGTATATCTGTAACGTACTAACACTAGAAGTTAAGTAAAATTGTTACTAACCTTATGGGATCTTTTCTCAAATATAAGATAACTCTAGGACATGCCAGTTTCCTCAGGATGTATTCCTTTATCTTTTTGGGAGCTGTGGTGATGAAATAATTAACACAAAGTATAGCCTCTTATCAGACCATACGACCTACAATTTGTAAGTTACGGCCAGTATCACTTGGCCCTGGTGATTCTAAAAAAAGCTTTTCAATACATCTATTTCTCTTTGAACTCCAAAAGCATCGATAATATTAGTTACCATTAAATTGATACCATATCCTTCAATGCTCTTACATTTCCTCTGAAGGTTAGAGAGGGAATATTTTTTATCACTTGTTTGAAGCGTGGGTGATCAATCATTTATGTTAGAAGCGGCTACACGGATGCCGAATTACGTCATAGCGCGTTAAAATGTTTCACTGATTTTAATATAAAATTATGTGAAAGTGCCTACTTTTTTACGAAACGTTTATTTTATGCGCTACCTTTTTAAATACAAAAATTGAACCAAACCAACCAGAAAAAGAAACTGTATGTGACGTATTATGTAACAAAAAAATTAAACACATAAGTCGACGTTGTAATCCATACTAATACTATAAATGCGAAAATAACTCTGTCTGTCTGTCTGTTACGCTTTCCCGCTCAAACCTCTCCACCGATTTTGATGAAATTTTGCACAGACAATCTTGAGACCCTGAGAAAGGACATAGGTTACCCTTTATTGAAAAAAAAATGATATTCCGGAGGGAAATCTAAAAAGCGCGGTATAACCGACTGCCGCACGGGCGAAGCCGCGAGCGGAAAGCTAGTATAACATATGTCTCTGTAATATATGTGGATTGTAATATATGTGTCGTGGATTTCAATATAATTTATATAAAAGTTGTTCATTTGACTTACATAGTAGTGGGACATACACTGTGACGTTATTTAGTAATGGCGGCACGGCAAGGTTGGAGGGTATATTAACACTTCGTGCTTTAATTCATAATTTCACCTACGAAATGGTACCTTTACCACCACCCCAAGATTCGGACGACCCTATGGCTCAGCCTTCGCTGACGTTGTCATAATGTATATTATTATTCGAGGTTTGGGAAATAATGAACTGTTATTTTAGGTAAATTAAACAATCTCATTAATGTAGTTTTGCGAAAATGCATTGCACGAATGAACGAACGATCGGAATGAATCGCAAAATCAATTACGAATTTCTATGCAATAAATTATAATTATTATAGTAAATAATATCCATATTGCAAACATTGCTATGGTACTTCATAATCTGCATAGCCTTTCCCAAACATAATGAGGTCAGCTTCCAGCCTAACCAGACTCATCTAAACATCAATATTTTGAATAAAGCGACTGCTTATCTGATTTAGTCAACCCAGTTACTGGGTACTGTGTTCCGAAGCACTAGAACTAATCTTCTTCTTCTCAACCTATAGAGGTCCACTGCTGGACAAAGGCCTCCCCCAAAGCTTTCATTCCATTGAGGAGCATTGCCATAATGCCCACGCTTGGCAGGCGGGTTAGGGATCGCAGTAATTTATTATTTCACAGGAGAAGCGCTGCTGCCCGCTTCCCTGGTGAGAGTTCCCTTAGTCGCCTCTTATGACACCCACGGGAGGATATGGGTTGGTAATACTCTACGCCCGGTACCACACGGAAATAAATATTAAAATATTTATGCCTAGATAATTCTCACTGTAACAAACAACGTAATTTTAAGACGTAAAATAAATTAATAAATTATTAAGTTAATTTTCTATTATCTTAATTTTCCGCTCAATATTAATTTCTCTAATCGAAGTTGTTAATTGTCTAAGGCAGTTTATTTTTGGATCTGAGCTCGAGTCGGGAATGACCAAACTTTAGTATTTCAATCACGGAACTGTCACTTGGAAGCAAAAAGACAGTTTGGTGGAGTCCATCTGACTCAAAGTACTGTCCTTACCAAATTAGCTCCAAATCTGTCCATTTCAGAATACTTCTATTGCCAGGGTCAAAACTCTAGCTCAATTTAATTGTACATTTGAGTTCCAATACTCAACAAACAAAGAAAATAAGCCATTGAACAAACATTTGTTGTGAACATGTACTTTAAATGAGAGATACATTTTTATCAACTGTACGCGTCTACGCCGTAGCATAGTCTACGCATTGCTACGGCGTAGGCCCGTTCTACTTAGCTACGTAAGATTACTACGCTTCTCCCATCCGTTCTAATTTTATACCCACAATATTACGTCTGATTCTTCGGGCTATAACTGAAAATAATGAATGAAGATTCTCTACAAATTTATTATAACATACCTACACACAATGATCCATGTTATAACAATTGGGTTTGGGGCGAAGATAGAGGCTAGTAAAATAAAATACACTTTCAGTACACAGCCTAGCTCACAGACGACTTTCGTCAAAAAGGGCTCGGGTCGTATGTTTGCAAAGGAAGC
The DNA here is from genome assembly GCA_017933935.1 of Sesamia nonagrioides. Lineage (NCBI taxonomy): Eukaryota > Metazoa > Arthropoda > Insecta > Lepidoptera > Noctuidae > Sesamia > Sesamia nonagrioides. Next base: position 212,619 of record JADWQK010000056.1, read on the forward strand.
TTCCAGAATGTCCTAGAAGCTTCGATTCGACTCCGTGGCCGGGTGGGAATGAGAGGCATTTCCGCCAGAAGCGCGTGGATTGTGGCGTGAGCGGTTACTAAGTGGGTTCGCGTTATGCATTATTATTCTTAAGTGTCATGTTGCTTCTTACGCAAATAGTCTGTGCATTTTAATCTTACTTATGTACCAAGATTAAATAACACATTTGCTTTGCTTGATAAGTCACTCAGTTATAATTGCCCCATTTGAATGATTGAATGAGACATTTATATCTGGAGAAATTTGGCGAAGATAAACCCTGTATTTTTATTTTTATACCCATTGATATAATATTAAACTAAGGTAGATACGTCACTAGCGCACTGAAAATGAAGCGTACAAAAGGAGGTAAGTCCAGCAAGTCGCTTTAGTTTTCGTCGATTCTATTTAATCGCAAACGACAAACACTAGCCATCTTTTTCTTCTCTATGCTTTAGATTGCGCCCCATCTCACTCACACTGTGCCAACGTGTGAAATGTACGCAGAATAAAAAAATTGCATGTGTGTGCTGCTCTGCTCCGATCGGCACATTTATTTTGGTTAATTTGTTAGAGCATATCATATCTGTTTAATATTATATCAATGGTTATACCTTAGACATTTACATTACAAGATTTCAAAAAGTATGAGTAAACAATTTCTCGTTTTGTTTTATATAACATTATTTTTTGTTTATGTGAAACCCGTAACACGTGTCCAGTATTTTTAAGTAAAGAATCTATGTACAAAATTTCAAAAAGATATCATGACAAATCATAAAGTTATGAGCTTGTGGAGAACAAGCTCATTGAGATCATTTGAGAGCAGTAGTGATGAAATAATTTATATAAAGTAAATCGCCTGATAGGGTTCGAACCTTCTTCTTCTTCAGCCTATAGATGTCTCTCCTATAGATGCCTCCCTATACTGTGTCTTCCGGTACGTGGCCGCCACTCCAGAACCTTACTGCCCCATCGGCCATCAGTTCTACGAGCAATGTGCCCTGTTAATTTAATCATCTCACTGCCAGTTAATTTAATCATTTGTTAATATGTAATAGGAATTTATAAACAGGCAACAAAAGTATTACAATTATAAATATTACTAGCTGTGCCCCGAGGTTTCACCCGCGTAAGTTTCGAACCGAAAGATCTCAGTTGATATAAAATAAGCGCCTGTTAAAATAATGGGAGCATATGTACGTCCCCATTTAGTCCCGTTTGCGCAACATTTTTTGTTCCTGCTCTGCTCCTATTGGCCATAGCGGGATGTTTTATAGCCTTTGTCCTTTCTCAGGCTCTAGACTATCTGTGTACCAAATTTCATTACAATCGGTTGAGTAGTTTCGGCGTGAAAGCCGGACAGACAGACAGACAAACAGACAGAGATACTTTCGCATTTATAATATTAGTATGGATATGAAGGGGTACGCAAAGTTATTAAATTTAATATATAGGTATTAGAATTTAGTATTATAACTGTTGCTCGTGGGTTGTCTTTGTTTGCTGAAATAGTTTTATACGGTTTTGACGGGGTAAAGGGATCGCTACATTTGCAATTAATTTTGTCATTTATGTATACCAAAATTTATATAATTACAAACTAAACGGGGTACAGGCAGGCTGAGAAGTATTTTATTTTATTTAATTAGGGACAATAAACAGCTACAATATAAATACACACACAGAAAGGATAATTAATAATATTAACAATATTGTAGCCCACTACATTATCCACTAAGTACTTTTACAAACATATGCTTCGTTTATCATGATAGTCCGCTTCTCATTAAATATAAATAGAAAAGAATGGTAAAACTACCACTTCTATTAACTATTCTATAGATATAGGATATTTTGATAATGAGGGGACGCCGTCATGTGAGTTGTATTTTTTTTTAATAATTATTAGCTAGTGTTACCGTTAATGGTAAGCAGTAATGCAATTATAGATCAAAAAAAAAAAACTGAGTGAATAGGAAGAAACACAGCAGTTGAGCGAGGTGATGCAATGTTTAACCCAACAACACGACCAACGATGCTGCGCCAGAGATCTCATCTAGAAACTCTCTACGATCAAACTCCTTACACAGCAACATTTGGCTCAGCATACCTGGCATACATTGCAACACAACTGCTCAGACCCGTCCTCCGTACGGCTAACCAGATATTATGCCGGAACACAACGAATGTTTTATTGATTATAAACACATTTACAAGTCTTACAAGTTTTTTGCCTTTTTTTACCAGATGAGTGTGGTGTTTCCTATCTAACTTCTCTGAGGAGAAATGTCAAAACAAACTCACAACAATTTAGTGGTCAGATCATATTAAGGTAATATGCTCATACGATGTCAGGTCGTATTTAATGCGTTTCAAATCGGGCCGACATCGTGAGATTATTTCAAAATATTACGACACAAATTGTGAAGGCCTAGTGGTTAAAACACCAGCCTCTCAAGTATGAGTGTGCGGGTTCGATTCCAGGTCACGCAAGTACCAATGTTACTTTTCTAAGTTATATGTACTTTCTAAGTATATCTTGGACACCAATGACTGAATAAAAAGGTGAAGGAAAACATCTTGAGAAAACCTGGACTTTAAGTCTGAAATCGCCAACCCACACTGAGCAAGTGTGGTGATTATGCTCAATCCTTCTCTGTATGAGAGGAGAACTGTGCGCAGCAGTGGGAGGATAAAGAAGTTTGATGACGACACAAGCGACAGACATTCTAATATTGTTCCGCATGTTAACACGAGCGTAAACATGTAAATGTAACGGTCAATAGACAGACGCCTAATGTAAAAAATTTAGAACAAAATAGTAATTTTTAATCGTGCAATTTTAGTGAGAGGTTGCCATCATGATTGCGACAAAAAACTATACTATTAGTACTTCAGATAATAGGAAGGATAAAGGTTAAAAGTTTTACATTTTTGGTTGAATTTTCCAACGCCAGATAACTTTACAATAGAAAAAATATGTCATTTATGCAAAACTGTACCTTGTATGAAGTTTTCTTATATTTATGAAACAAACGTATATGATAATATGCATTTACCTAATATATGTTTAAAGAAATAAACATTTGGTTTTTGTGAGATAAAATTATATACAGTTCTTAATTGAATCTCAAAAAAGATACAGTGCCCAAAGTCGCTACAAAATAAAGGTTGCTGTATCCATAAGCAATTTTCGTTCCGAGTTTAACGTACACTAATTTCAACTATTAAATGATGCTTTTGGCACTAAAATGAATCCAGTCTAACCCACAGCCTTGCCCGGTTATAAAATAAACATTTAAGGCCGCTCTTATAACTAATAAACTATTTCGAACAAACATTTTATGGTCCTGAAATATTTATCCGAAGTAGTTCCGGCTTTCCGAAAGATATTTCGTGTAATTTACGTAAGCGAACCCTCCGTTAATTAAAATCTATGTTCTTTGTTCCAGGTGTTAGAACGTTCTGGAAGCTGTGACGTCATGGAGTCTCCGTTCTGATGTGAGCGTGAAATTATTTTAATTTCGGAGTGTTGTGATGTCAGTGATACTATGAGACTATTTATATGAAGATGGGGACATTGAGCTTTGGTGTGTCGTTGCTCATTTGTTGGATTTCCGGTAAGTTACCTATTAAATACTCGCTTTTAAAGACGGCACATTAATAAGAAGGTTTCTGGACCAAGAATTTGGGTCGCTCGTAATTTAGAACGTATTTCACTTCAAAGATGCTATAGGTTGGATGTAATATAAGATTTGGCTTACGTTTCGTTTTGTGATGAGATTTATAAGTATGGGTTTGCTCATTTCTGTGGAATTGTAGTCATAGTAGCCGTATATTTCAGTGTTTCTCTTTCATCCACTTTATTACTGAAGGTGGTGTCCATGAAAGTTATCTGTTGCCTTTCTTATGATATTTCTATATTTTGCACGGCCTTCAACCCTTCGCAAGGCAGCTGCAATTGATAGTCCCGTAATATATTGATATTATATTTCATTTTATAAGAACCTTGAAACTTCGGACCATAGCTACATTAAAAACAACCCCAAAAAACAAAAGAATTAAAAAGTGATGTCTATTGTAATAAATCATTCTTATTTCTCTGAGCTCTGATAAAAATACGTTACACAGTCCACAAATTGAATTCAGAACTCGAATTCCAAAATTCAACTCCAAGGACCCTAATTAAGATATAAAAAAAAAACTTGTTCAAATCTCCATAAATTAACTCGTTTCTTAATTCAGGAATTAAAAGAAGGCTTTTAGTTGATTAACTTTTCAGCGGGCGCTGGAGGTTCTACGGGAACATAAATCAAGCATAATACAATTACAGTAATGTTTGATTAAATACGGCTGGTTGGTGCGTTGGGGGAGCACGAAGTTAGCGGAATGTTGGCACTACCGTTACGGCGGTACTAATATTATACCGGGGTATAGAGAAAATAGTTCAGCTGGTTAAAACTAGTTCAGTAATTAGCTGATGCTGTCGAGCGGTGCAAGTTTATTCTTGGTCTGGTAGAGCTTCATAATTTTCTTTCAAGCGTTTTAATATTGTATGATTTTTGGCTATAAAACACTCCAGTTAAAGGTCCCCGTTGTTGCTGTCAATCATGGACCTTTGACAATCATTACGGGTAGAAGTAGCCTGAAAATTCTACCCTCCTGTCTTACCGGTTGAGAACTGGATTGTGAAGGTCATGTAGACAGTTATTACATATGAAATAATGATATGCTGCTGCAGATAGACTGGACGGCGACCTAAATATAGTTGGAAAATGTCTAAGCAGATGATAATTGATCGCCATGACCGAAACACGGACTGGACTAGAGTTGTACTTAGTATTAGATATCGGAGAAAATACTACATTTTCTTTCTCTTAAAAAAGGAAATGACCATAACTGTAGCGGTATCCACAAAACCCACATAGAAAACAACGCGTCATATTGACGTCATACGAATTCTACATCTCACAAGCAGAGTTTACCGTGCCACTACATTTTTTTTTAAACGGAACTCACCACTCTAGTTGTTTCTCCTATATCGTGGCTGCGTTTACAAACAAATAAACTCACATACACAAACAGCCAGACCAGGAACAACTACTTGTAGGTCATACAATATATTTGTTCCGTGCGGGGATCGAACCCGCGGCACAGCGTGGCAGCCGATCACTCAACCACTGCGCTAACTGTGTCGTCAGTTATATATGCTGCTTACATATCTATACTGATATATAAAGCTGAAGAGTTTGTTTGTTTGTTTGCGCTAATCCTAGGAACTGCTGGTCCGATTAGAAAAAATATTTTTGCGTTGGATAGCCCATTAATCCAGAAAGGCGGATCTATATCTTCACGCTGTGACCAATAGGAGCGGAGCATAAGTAAACAACGCGAACGAAGTCGCGCACCCGACGTAACACCCGCCTGGTCCGAGGACCTCCCTTTTCTATGAAGGATGAGTGATCTTTACACCCTGTTCTTAAATCCCTCTAAAATAAGGATGATCTTTTTCATTGCCTAAGAAGTAGTTTCCCTAAATATATATATATATATATATATATATACAACGTGTAACATAAAGGGTATATACATAACAAAGGCATGGCATCTTTACATGATATCAAACGATATTGGAAGGGTTTTTTAATCCTATATCTTTATGTTAGGAAGTTATGAGGAAAAACACCGCCTGTTAAGGCTACTATCATACTAGTCGCACAGAGATATTGAAGACATTTATCGGATTTTGGCAAGTAACGTAACGGGTAACGAGTAGTTATTAACGTATGTAGTGTGCTGCCACGTATGTTATGATTTGATTTTAAGAAACACACGAAACCGAAAATTTGGTACCAATTTTTTGAGTATTTTATTTTGAGTTATAACCCTTCGGATATCGTTTGATAACATCTAAAGATGCCATGCCCTTGGTATGTATATACCCTTTTTGTTACACGTTGTATATATAAACTAGCTGCGCTCCGCGGTTTCACCCGCATAATTATTATTGACATAAAAAGAAGATAAAAACCTATTCTCATGCCTAGCAAATGTATATACGAAATTTCATGAGAATCGGTCAAGCCATTTCGGAGGAGTATGGGAACCAAAACTGTGACACGAGAATTTTATATATAAGATATTGTTGGGCAGACCAAAACTAAATTGGAATGAGAGAAGGAAAATGATGACGTTGCTATTACCGACTTGCTGCCCGCGGTCTCAACCGCGATTATTTTTATACTACCTTTTTTCATCGCTTCACTGATAATATCCCTCCAGAGATTCCTTTCAAAAACATTCCACAAAAAGATTATTAATAATGTCCTTTCTCAATACTACCTAACCAAGCAAACAACCCAACGAAAATCACATTGGGACCGCCAGACGTTGAAAAATGCTCCCACGACCGTTCATATCGACCCAATATCTCAAAATAGAACCACCTACCCGAAAATGCGTCCAGACGACAAAACGATAGTAGCATCGGTCAAATACATTTCGATACGCGTCAACATTATATACAAAGCATATCATTCAATTTGGACAAAAATCAAATCACACCGGAAGAGAAATTTTCGGGACCCGAAAAATATATTCCGAGGAAAGTCCGATATGATTATTCGTCTTCGGAGAATCCAATAATTCGTTATATTGAAGAAAGTTTCCTTCTTACAAAGTTGCCAGTTCAATATGATTTTCTTTGCCATCCACCAGCTCCACCCATTATTAGTATTATTATTCCTCGTTCCCAATATCACGATTGCTTTTGGTGCTTTAATGTCAATTCTATTAACTGTTTGTTTTAACCGATGAAAAGGAATATTAAAGTTGGCAAATCATTCTGTTCAATCAATTTGTTCAGGGAAAGGTAAATAATATTGTATTGCTGGGTAGATCGACAAAGAAAAGGTTTCCACATTATTTCTCATAAATGTCGCAAAATAAAAAGGTTCATCTTTATGTTCTGTAATTTATATGTTGAACATAATAAAGAATATTCTATTCTGAAAGTCGACAGCCTCCGTGGCGAAGCGGTAGCGGGCGCGGCCGCTGCGCAAGGTGGCGCGGGTTCGATTCCCCCACAGTGCAAGTATTTGTATGCATGAATATGAATATTTGCTCTGATCTGGTCGTGCCTCGAAAAGCACGTTAAGCCGTTGGTCCCGGTTGTCATACGAACATCTAGTGGCAGTCGTTACAGGTCGTTGGAGCCCTCAAAAGTCCAACAATTGGTCTAACTACAATGCTTCGATGTCGCCTTCGGGTTGTGGAGGTCAGACGGCAGTCGCTTCACGGAAAATGTCGAAGTTTGGCCATATCAGCAGTTGGACTGGTAAAGCGGATCCCAGCCTCCAAAGCTGAAAAGGCTTCGGATGCGACTGGGATTAACGCTGGGATGATGATTCTATTCTCAAATTGCCTAAGAAATGGAGCAAACGAATTCAACGGAAGCATATCAACCTTATAGTGTTCCTACTGTAGAGATATAGGCTTTCTCTCTGTAAGAATAAGATGGGTCATAATCCACCACATATTGTGTCCATTGCAAGTAGGTCCCAAGGAAAAAAAAAATAACAAAAGCATGCCTGATGACGGTATCAATGTAACTTTTCTAAAGTTATATGTACTTTCTAAGTATATCTTGGACACCAATGACTGATTACAAGGTGAAGGAAAACATCTTGAGGAAACCTGGACTTTAAGTCTGAAATCGCCAACCCGCATTGAGCAAGCGTGGTGATTAATTCTTCTCTGCATGAGAGGAAACCTGTGCCTAGCGCGCAGGTTTCCTCCCATACAGAGAAGAATTGTGGGACGATAAAAAGGTTGATGATTATGATGATGATACAGCGGTAATACAATAAGTTTATAGTGTTGCCATTGTTGAGATATAGGTTTTCACTCTGTAAGAATAGAATGGGTCATGACCCACCACATATTGTGTCCATTGCGGGTAAGTCCCAAAGCAAAAAAAAAAAAACAACTAAGGCATGCCCGATGCCAAACACAAACATGGTAATTACTTACATTTATTTTTTGCTTTTAAAAAAAACTTTACTCCACGTTAAAATTAATACTTGAACACATACAGTCCGACTCCCAATTACTAGGTACCTGTAGGCCATAGAAATATTTTTTTTCATGTGTTAATCGAACCCGTAACACGCAGTACAGCAGTCGATCGCTGAGTCGTTACGTTAATTGTGTCGTCAATTACGTTGATTAACGTTCTGTAAGAAAGAAAAAATAAATATGGAATGAAAGAAAGTACAAAGAAAGAAGAGAAATTACTGTATTTATTTATTTGCCAGTCGTGTATTTTGTAGTTAAAATTATCATCCAAAGTTCCAATGAACAACTAAATGTACTCGACATAAAAATAATATTGGAAATTGAAGAAAGAAGCGTGAACGTACGAGTGAACAGTGATCGGTCCAGTGAACGTACGACTGAACTAATGAACGAACTCAATATTCACTTAACTTGGCTGAAGACTCCAGGGACACTGGTTTTAATCGTTCATGTAGAAGTCATGTCTCGATGAAAGTGTTTGTTATAAAGTAAGGATGTTTGTTCAAGTGAAGTCGTACATCACCCTTTAATTAACGCCATTTTTCATAAATGACTAGCTTTATTTATGGAAGTTGTTTTAGATTGTTTTTGACATTGCAATTATCATCTCGATTTTCACCTAGGCTAAACCAAAACAACAGGCTGTGCACCAGTACCCTAATTGCGTATCATACCATCACTCTCAGTTGTAATCATTTTGAAGCTTATTGCTATTCCATTGCTCCCTATGTTTGAAAATGTATCTGCTCAAAAACGTAAATAACGCAATGAATGCTGTTCATCATCATCCCAGTGTTAATTCCCAGTCGCATCCGAAGCCTTTTCAGCTTTGGAGTCTGGGGTTCGCTTTACCAGTCCAACTGCTGATATGGCTAAACTTCGACATTTTCCATGAAGCGGCTGCCGTCTGACCTCCACAACCCGAAGGCGACATCGAAGCATTGCAGTTAGACCAATTGTAGGACTTTTGAGGGCTCCAACAACCCGTAACGACTGCCACTAGATGTTCGTAGGGCAACCGGGACCGTGCTTTCCGAGGCACGACCAGACCAGTACAAATATTCATATTCATGCATACAAATACTTGCACTGTACGGGGATCGAACTCGCGCCACCTTGCGCAGCGGCCGCGTCCGCTACCGCTACGCCACGGAGGCTGTCAACGCAATGAATGCTGTTGAACTGTCAAAATGAAACCCATTGCTACTGATAATGTGTTCCGCATTTACTCTGCAGACTCGCTCAAAAAGGATTGCGTACCATTAACACTCTATACGAAGAAAATGTCTTTAGTGTTTGTTGTTATAACAGAAGTACATCTTTTTTGGTCAAACTGTCTACCCATCACGGTTCATGAGATGCAACCTGGTAACAGGCAAACAGACAATGGAATCTCAATAATAGGGTAAAAAATATTTAAAAAATACTATTATTAACTTAGCTATTAAAAAAGAGGTGTACAACTCACAACCAGCATACAAATGAGTGTGTGCGCGCGTGTGTGTGATTGTGTGTGTATCAGATTTCCCCTTATATACAGTAAAGTGTATCACACTAATTAAAAGAAAAAAAAAACATAAAAGTAGGTATAAATAAATTTAAAACAAAAACATACTTTTCAAACAGACACTGAAACACGGCTGTTCAGAAACTCGGCTGAGCCGTTTAGTTTAAATATTTCGAAGCTACTGTAGGACCAACAGATTGCCCGTAGAGACGGGGCGATTGTTTTAACTTGCCTCCTGCAACTTGTACTGCATAGTGAACAGTTGATGCACGGCTTTGCATTCACTCCTGGTTTTATTTTCTTCCCCTTTAACATGGAAAACGGGGTAGGGATCAAAGTTAGTCAGTCTATTTTAATTTTTTGAACTTGGATATAACATACTAATACTTTGAAAGGAGATGTTTCAGAAATGTATGAAGCCTGAGCCAGCACATTGTACACTTAATGCTAGGTATAATTACGCTATAGTTAACTGTTTTTAATGTTGATTTCCTATATTTTGGCTTAGTTTTTATACAGAATTCAATTTAACTCGGCCAAGGAGTGCAACACAACTACTAATAACTATGGTGACATTATGGTGATATTTTGACAGTAACATTTGATTGACGTGTCATGTATTTAAGGCTATCGTATCTATATTATCTACCATATGACTGCGAAAAAAACAAATCATAAATTCCGAACATACGGCCCATTAAATAAACAAAATCAACTCAAATCAACACTCGACACGAACACAACGGGAAAATAGAACTGTCAAAGTCACCAATCAAATGTTATAACCACTGTCATGGCTGCCTTAATAAAGGGTTATCTCAATAAAAAACGTTTCAAATAATTAATTAATATGTACTTGTACTTGTATTCAAATTAATTTAGTAGTATTTTTATGAAAATCTTTTATGTTTTTCCTTTTTATCTATAAAGCGTATATAGTAGTGGCCCAAAATGAAACAACTCCTTTATAAGGAGGGCAAATTGACGTATGTGTATGTTACGTCTTGTTTTTAATCGCGTCTAAATTGTCTATGGAGTATCTTGACTTGACAGAAAAACACTGGTATGTTATCTTCTATCCTTTTTGAAACGAAATGGAAAGGCGCTAGCAATCGCTGAAAATCCGCATTCGTGCTCTGTATTGCATAAGGTCGCAGCATGATGCTGAGCAATAGCCGTTATAGGTTTCCCTCCATTTATAACCTTGGTCCTAGAGAATCTCTTAGAGAAAAGTTCAAAGAGGTGAACATTCTGACTGTAGCTTCACAATATATATTTGAAAATCTTATGTATGTTCATAAAAATATCTCGAATTTTAAGAAGATAAGCGATATTCATAATATAAATACCAGGAACAAACACAATCTTGCTTTACATCACACTCGTCTCCACAGAGTAGGCAACTCGTTCATGGGTCAATGTATACACTTTTACAACAAGCTTCCCATGGACGTTCGAAACTTACCCATTAAACGATTTAAGAACCATATAAAGGCCAAACTTTGCAAAAAGGGGTATTATAAAATCACAGATTATTTAGAAGACAAAAAAGCTTGGGATTGAGCTGCTCGCTCTGTTAAGCATTGTTAATTGTTATTAAGCAATATGCGTAATTATAAGGTAAATTATTGTAAACATTTTCATTTTTAATGTCTGGACTTGAAAAAGACGATGATCCCTGAGTTTGTTTCGGCTATTTCTTCTCAGAGGTAGTCAGTTAGGAAATGCCGGCTTCATCTAGTTAAAAAAATAAAATAAAAAATAAACATGACGTGTAAAAGTGATCAGTGATCCTACTTGCTTAATAAACGATTTCATTTCATTTCATTTCCATAATTTTTTTTTTGGGTCAATATAATTGTTTTGCTTGCTAAATAAGGCAATATGTTATGTTATGGTAAAAGTACATATATTTGCCTTTGTTCTTATCAAGAAGCACTTTATATTTCCTTTTACCTGATCTGTATGTAAATCCGGTTTTAAAACTACCGTCAGTAATCTATACAGGAAAGAAAATATTATTCTATTCAGTTCAAACGGGCTTTGAATCACGTTTGGCATAAATTCGTCTCGAAGACGTTACTATAAAAAGCTACCAGATAACGGTTCTGTTATGTAGATGTTATGATATGCTTTTTAATGAATCTTAAAGCTTATTATCACAGTTTCCTTATGTTTAGAAGTCAAATTTAACTTTAGCTCACTTATTATAAAAAAGGATTTTCTTTAAAGCCAGCTTTAATTTTTAAATTTTGTAATGTTATCCGACAGTGTTCTTATTACAAAATCTGGGGTTAACCCCGAGTCTAACTTTTCAATTTAGTGTTAAGAATAACGTTGAAAACAGTCTCGAAGGTTTAGGCAATGTCTAAAAGTTAGAACTTGTTTTCAAAAGAAAAAGTGTAATTGATGTTTGCATGTGCAACTTACATCATCTCTTTTTACGATGTCGACGAATCCTTACTAATATTATAAATCGGAAAGTGAGTTTATTTGTTCCGCTTTCACTCCGTAACTACTGAACCTATTGCTTTGAAATTTCTCAAACGTAAAATTAAAAGTCCGGATTAAATAATAGGGTACTTTTTATCCTGGAGAAAATGATGTTCCGCCGCGGGCGGAAAGCTAGTTGAATATATTTTTTCCAAAATATGATGACGTAAAATTGACACATAACAAATAATGTAGCTATTTCGGTTAAAGTCCAGCCTTCCTGCAGACTTCCTGACACCTGTCAATGCGACATTTCTAGGCGCTAATAAATATCAAATTCAAACGCGTTCCTTTGTATGAAATTGACAGCTGTCAGGAACGCATTCCTTCAACGGTCGAACTGTAGGTAGTACAACCCTATCACTCATTATTTTAGTACAGCAACACAGCATGGTGATTGCGTAACACACTATCAGTAGTAAAGGGTTTCATTTTGGGTTTATGACGGGAAAGCTAAGCTGAGTGTCACGCGCATTTTTCATTGGACTTTTAAAATTATTTATAGTATCGTTTACTAAATATAAGCGCGTGATTTATGTAGTAAAAAGTGCATTCAGTACATAATTCATAAAGAACATTGAAATATCGCAGCATAGTGGCCACATCATGACTTTGTCTCAAACTTTCCTCATAGACGGTTGACGCGGCCGTCTTTTTCAACTGTCATTGGCGATATTCGCCATTATTGTGAGATAAAATTTTCAAAGAATTTCTATAATTTATTGCACGTGTTATTGGCAAAATTGTGGTATATATTCCAGAGAGGCCATTGATCAAGAGTTGAGGTTGAATCTCACCTTGAAAAAAGAAGAAGGGTTTCATTTTGACGGTTCAACAGCATTCATTGCGTAATCTACGTTGTTGAGCAAACCCATTGGGACAGTTTTTTTTTGCTATTTTTTTTTTAATATGCTTCAAAATTGTTCAAATTGATTATGTTATATGATAGTAAAAGTGCGTCACACAATTAGGGTGCTGGCGTTATAGTTTTTAAATAAATATGTTTTGATAAATTAATTAATTTATACTGGTGGAATTTAAATTTCGTCATTTAAGCCGTTGTCACACAAAGAGCAATGGAAAGAGCTATGTTCGGAGTTTCTCTGCGTGATCAAATCAGAAATGAGGAGATCAGCATAAGAACCAAAGTCACCGACATATAGTCGCTATTCTTAAGTGGCACTGGGCAGGGCACATTGCTCGTAGAACCTATGGCCGATGGGGCAGTAAGGTTCTGGAGTGACGGCCACGTACTGGAAGACTCAGCGTAGGGAGGCCCCCAACAAGGTGGACCGATGACCTGGTGAAGGTCGCGGGAAGCCGATGGATGCGGGCAGCGCAAGACCGGTAATCGTGGAAAGCCTTTGGTGTGGCCTTTGTACAGCAGTGGACCTCTATAGGCTGAAGAAGTAGGAGACATATGTAAACGAAATTACAAGTCAATATATACACAAGTCTCATCGTTCAAGATGTCCTACATAAATCTACGACGATTTGCTTCCGCGTCCAGTGTTGTTGAATTAATGCCAGATTCACGCTCAACGCCTCCTAAATTCTGGTCTTGTTTGTAACAAATACAACATTAGAAAATATGGCACGAAAAACAAGTAATGTTGGGATAGAAATATTGTTTTTGAAATCGATCCCGTCTCCGCTGGATAATGGCCTCACCTATGTGTGTCGGTTGAGAACCACAATATACCATTATTGTGGTTATCTGCAGCCTTGGCGAGGAATTGTTATGCTAAAGTTTATAGCACTATCATTCATAAAAAGAACTTTTAATCTTCTTACTGTCTATGAAGCTTAAGAGTGTGTTTGAATGCGCTATATTTGAAAAAAAAAAGTAGCGTGTTTTATAGACCATTTTATGAGGAAATAAAACATTAACATCACCAGTAATATAAGACTGGTAAATCTCGTAATTTTAAGAATATTAAGAGTTTGATCTCAGTATCAATCTGTCAAATATGCTTTTAATTTCCTTACATTTTCACAAGTTTTTGACATTTGTGTGTCGCGGTTATGAGACTGTGACTAGATTTGGAACGTTTTCATTTTACAATTGACCTTTAGATAAACTAACAATTGACCTTTAGATAAATTAACAATTGATCAATAACACGTTTTACAAAAATTCAACAATTAATTACTATTTTTAATATATTTTTGATTTAACTACGAGTCAAAAATCGTTCCTGAGTCGATCAAATACCGTATCTTATGGACCTCAACTCACATTGTCTCCAAGGCAGCAGCAGGCGGCATGGGCCCGAATTACGCACCTTCCACGTTACTGACACATATAAATAGGTATATTCATATATGGTCATTATTAAATAACCTTAAACGAAAAAGAGAATAATAAAAATAGTTTGATCTCTAAACAAACAAAACTAATAAAAATAGAAATATAAAAAAAGACACAGTATATACTTAAAAGCCTCGTACTCAAGCATATAAAATGTTAACAATATTGTCCCAGGTAACACCATGAGAAAGATGAATGATTAAACAAATAAGCATAACTCATTAAAGGAGTAGTGATGGCCCAGTGGGTACGGCGGTAATTCAGAGGGTCAAACTCCAACAGGTGCCTTACTGTATTTAAATTATTTCATCACCATTGCTATTAAAACAGTGTAGAAAAACACCTTGAGAATATTGACATGTCTTTGAATAAAATTTCGGGTATGCGACGTCTACCTCTGCACTGGACCCGAGTGGTTTATTATAGCCCTCTACTCTCACTCAAAGGAGGCCTGTGTTCCAGTCATAGGATTAAACCTACATGTATTAAACTCGAAGTTTTATCAAGTAAAACAGTTATAACCGGGGACGGGTCGCTAGTAATACAACATAAAAGTAACTGATTCTAAATTTGGGCAAAGCTGCCCCAGACGGCTGATTTCGCATGTCGAGTAGCGGCCATGTCTGTTCGAATCGACGTCATTATATTAGTCGCCACTGCGGAGCTGACTACAACAGAAAATGATAGATGCAAATAGCCACAACACAGATAACCAATCCTACCGTTCACTTCGTACCATGACTCTCGAATAGCTCACTCACTCATTCGATTGCGTATGGGATGGCGCTGTACACATTCACGGTTACACACACGCTTAGATCTACCGCGTAAATGCTGTTTATGTGTGTCGAGGTTGATGTACGTGTAGAGGTAAATTGTGTTTGTGTGCGAGAGTGAGTGAAGTGTTTTTCTCTGTGGTGTGCGTCCAGCCAGCGTGACCCATATACGGTTCGTTGTGGCAACATAAATTATGGGACCAATTGTTTCCTATATGCCTATTGTATCTTCCATGCATTTATTTAGGGGCTATTTTGTTAAAATGACACACGGCCATTACTCTTTGTGTGTTTAAAATAAAAGTGAATTTTATAGACTTTACAATTTATAGGGTTCCTACGTTTCGGTGATTGGATCGATAACCCGTATCTGTGGAAATGTTTTTCTCAATCTAATATAGTTGATTTATTTTATGCGTGGGTTTAGTTGTATTTATGGATTGTGGTGAATTTATGGTTCAGAACCACCTAAATCTAATTAACTTTGATTCAAATAATAGAATATCAGTTCTATGGCTCTGTCACGCATCGGATTCTAGCGCTATAAACAGCAATTACGGTTTTTTTTTATGTTCTTTTTTTGCATCATATTTACCGCAACTACAAAACTTACGTGATTATCTTATTTATCTTTTCTCGGTGGTAGGCAACAACATCAGCCGCCGGCATAAGTTACCACCCACCAGACAAAGTCTTACCGCCAAGCGATTCGTCGTGTTCCGGCATGATGTCTGGTGAAGCCGTACGGAGGACGGGTCTGAGCAGTTGTGTTGCGATGTGTGCCGGGTACGATGTGCCTAATGTTGTAGTGTCGGGAGTTTGGTCGTGGAGGGTCTCCAGATCATCCTCTGGCGCAGCATCGTTGGTCGTGTTGTTGGGTTAAACATTGCATCACCTCGCTCAACTGCCGTCTTCCTTCCTATTCACTCAGTTTTTTTTGAGTGAATAGGCTTAATAAGCTAGTGCGCTTTACCATCAACGATTGCATCACTGCTTACCATCAGGCGGGATTGCAGTCAAGCACTAGTTTATAAATAATAATAATAATTAAATATTAAGCTGCTCAGTACGAGGTTTATCAATATAAACAGTTTTAGCAAAAATAATCAAAACGAAAATGTTAAACAAGAGAATAAATAAGCAACAAAACAGTATCGTATACTATTCCAAGCATCTCCATAATTCCTCTTAGAAGCTAGTTCAGAGTCCATCAGAAAATAAAACCACACACGGTATATATTTTCTCGTTATTTATGTATGTAAATGGCAATTTTGCGACCTATTTGTCTCCCTTCACTATATCTTTCCGCGACGGATCGCCTGACGCTCTTTCCGCCCGCTGCCCCTTGATGGAGTTAAAAGTCATACTAGAAGGAACACTATTTAAAAACATGACTTTTAGGTAACGTATCTTATCTTAGATAATTTCCCAATCAGTGAACTCGCTCTTACGTTCACTAATTGGAAAATGATCTCAGATAAGTACGTTACCTAATTCAACAATTCTCAACTTTGAGAACGCTTACAGTCGATCGCAATATCAATCTGTCAAAAAATCTTCGAATTTCCCTACATTATGACTAGATTTGGAACGTTTTGAGTTCCGAGAATCGGCTTTCAAAGCAGTCTTTAGCTTGACAAAGAGCTTCAAAATTGAGTCTTCCTGTATTTTGAACCTCTCGCCCTGACTTCAAGCAATAGACAAAATTCTTAAACTTTGATTACTTGAGTACGAGGCTTTTAGGTACTTTGTATCTATGTGTTTAATCTGCGGTTTTGTTTGTGCAAAATAAAAAAAAAAATCTTTCTTCCTTATTTAAAGCGTTGCTATTATTTGTCAAACATTACATCTTAAGTAAGTGAGTCATATAGGATAGAATTTTCTTGATTCCTACACAGACATAAATGTAAAGTACCTTTGACAACAGTAACATCATGTTTACGATGCGACTGAGGAAAGAAAACCATTATTCCCTCTGTCTATGCTATTCCGTACTGGCTGTTAACAATAAAAAAAAACATGTTATATCATAAACAACCTTCAAGTTCAGTGACCGCCAAATTATCATAATTATGCTATATAAAAAATAATAAGTATACACCTCAGCTCAACAATACAGCCCACATTAGATATCTTTTACGAGAATCTATTTCACAAATTATGGGATCATAACAATGTCGGCAGAAACATCCTTCGCGTGCTTATTTGCGTCTTCCAGTATTTTTCATGATCATACACGATTATTATCGTGTTGACGTGTTGTGGCCAACAAAGTGATGCATAGGCGTAGTCCGCGATTGTTTTGATAGTAAAAACCTCCTTTGTTCCCTATTTTGGTCGATGTTTTTTTGTCGGTATGCTGATGTAGGGTTCAGTGTTATAGTGGTTGGAGTGTCAACTGTAAATAGAGGTGCAATTGCACACAAAATAAATATTTTATGTTCAATTGACTGTTTTTTTATTTGAGTCTGTTTTTTTGTTGATATGCTGATGTGGGGTTCAGTGTTATAGTGGTTGGAGTGTCAACTGTAGATAGAGGTGCAATTGCACATATAATAAATATTTTATGTTCAATTGACTTTTTTTTTATTTGAGTCTGTTTTTTGTCGGTATGCTGATGTAGGGTTTAGTGTTATAGTGGTTGGAGTGTCAACTGTAAATAGAGGTGCAATTGCACATAAAATAAATATTTTATGTTCAATTGACTTTTTTTTATTTCAGTCTGTTTTTTTGTCGGTATGCTGATGTAGGGTTCAGTGTTATAGTGGTTAGAGTGCCAACTGTAAATAGAGGTGCAATTGCACATAAAATAAATATTTTATGTTCAATTGACTTTTTTTATTTCAGTCTGTCAAATTCATTATGTTTTTATCTGATGTGTGAATACATTACAAATTCATGCCTACTTTACACGATTCTTAAATAGTTCTTTTGCGTTGTTTACGAACATGTTTAGGTGTGAGATTAGTGAATATTAAAGTAGTTAGTAAGGTCGAGTAAAATTTGTGTAAGTAATGTCAAGGCTGTTTGTGTACGAGTAATTCCTAGTGTGGGGCAACGTTTTTTTTTTAATTCTGAAGTAAAGAAAGAAAAAAAATCTTGTTATAATTTTGTTTAAGCCAAATATTAAGGTATGTCTAAAATAATAAGTTAAAAGGTTTTGACTAGTGTGTCTCGTTGTTAAAACGAGATAAAGTAATTGACATGGGTGGAACTCGCTTCGAACTTTACTCAAAATTGATACTCATATCAAATTATAAAAAAAATGACGTCCGCCATTTTGGATGTCAAAAAGGATGGCTTTTTCGTAACAAGCACCCCAATTATACTCAAAATTGACACTCATATCAAATTATAAAACAAACAAAAAACCAAACACGCGTTAGCCCTTAATGATAGATACCGAGCTACGAACATCGTTTTGTTCGCAGCTCGGGTGCCGCTTACCCGCGTCTCGTCCCTCACACCCCGCACGATTGCTCTGTCTAGACGTCTTCGTTGGACGACTGTATGATTTTTTGACTGTGGTAGTAGTGTGTTTCGCAATTAGGATGCTGGCGTGGTGGATTACTTGCTACCTCTCAAATCGTGGAGGCCTGTATCTCAGTAATGAGATAATTATCATGCTTTCAAGTTTGTTGTCCTCCGTGGCGCAGTGGTGAACACGCCTGCCTGCGACGTAGAGCCCCGGGTTCGATCCCCGGCCAGGTCATGATGGAAAACGATCTTTTTCTGATTGGCCTGGGTGTTGGAAGTTTATCTATGTATTGTAAAATATAGTATCGTTGGGTTAGTATCCCATAACACAAGCCTCGATCTTACTTTGGGGCTAGCTCAATCTGTGTGATTTGTCCGTATATATTTATTTATTTGATTGATTTTACACCTACAGGCAAGTGAATTACAAAGAGATAAAATATGAGGAATATATTTACATTTTCTATTTTAAATAAACATTTCGTGGAACGAACACTCCTTTAAAAGGTCAAAATTACTTTTTTTTCGCATTTGAGTCGGACAAAGATTCTCTTTAATGCCTCTGTTTGACAGGAATTTCGTAAAAGAACATTTTCATACAGTTTTCGTTATTATTTTGTGTTTAGAGAAAAATGCTGACTTTTTGAGATGGCGTAGAATAAAGCAATCTTAAGGTACGAAGAGATTTTAAAAAAGGCAAGGTTTAAAATAAACTATGTAAAATAATTAATTAATTTTTTTAATTTGCTCAAGGCCAGACAGAATTCGTGGAAAGGTGGCATGGAGTTATTTACCCTCAGTGGTATAACATAAGTCAAACATAGGATAGGTAACAGATACCTATGTTTTAAAGATTTATTTTCGTAGAAAAATGAAAGAACACCGAGGGTTTTAGTCAGTAAAAGTCTGACACGCCTGTACGAGCATCGCCACATGATTTTAGTTGTTTATTTTTATTCATTACTTAGCATTAAATTATTGCGCCGAATATTGCATGATTTAATTCCCCCATCTCCGTTCCACCATCCGACGACCCGTCGTACGGCTGGTCCACCCTTACGTTGTTAACACCACTACGATCCGGACGAAGCGTTTCGCCTCCTCCTTTATACCGCGTACATCGAAGGACTGAAACAATTTGCCAGCGGCGGTGTTTCCGTCGGACTACAATTTGAGTGTCTTCAAGGCTATAGTGAATAGGCTCTTAATAAACTAGTGCGCTTTACCATCAACGATTGCGTCACTGCTTACCATCAGGCAGGACGGCGGTCAAGCGCTAGTTTATAATATATATATATATATATAAAAAAATATGCTATTTACTGTACACGTGTAGTCGATGTTATTTAGGTTAATATTTTGTAAGATCACTGAACACAATAAACTCACTCCGGTAGCACGGATACAATCATCATCATCATCATTATCATCATCATCATCAGCCTCTACTCGTCCACTGCTGGACATAGGCCTCCTTCATGGCACGCCAACAAGCGGAGGCCGCCAACGGACACAATACTGACATATTACAACACAACATACTACACCTTTACTGTACAAGCTAGCGGTTCATATAACGCCCTTCCCCTCAGCCTAAAGCAGGAGACGTCATGTGATGAGTTCATCATCATCTCAACATTAATCTCAGTCGCATAGGAAGCTTTTCAGCTTTGGAGTGTGGGGTCCGCTTTACCAGTCTAACTGTTGATTTTGGCTAAACTTCGATATTTTCCGTGAAGCGACTGCCGTCTGATCTCTACTACACGAAAGCGATATCGAAGCATTGCCGTTAGACCAACTGTTGGACTTTTGAGGGCTCAATAACCCGTAACGACTGCCATTAGATGTTAGTATGGCAACCGGGACCAACGGATTAACGTGCTTTTCTTATATATAATTTTAAACCAGTGCTTGACCGCAATCCCGCCTTATGGTAAGCAGTGATACGATCGTTGATGGTAAAGCGCGCTGGTTTATTGAGAGCCTATTCACTCTAGCCTTGAAGACACTCAAATTATAGTCCGACGGAAACACCGCCGCCGGCAAGTTGTTCCAGTTCCTTGATGTCCGCGGTATAAAGGAGGAGGCGAAACGCTTTGTCCGGATCGTTGTAGTATTAACAACGTAAGGGTGGAAACTCGCCGTACGACGGGTCATCCGATGGTGGAACGGAGATGGGGGAATTAAATCATGCAATTCCCTCGCACACTCCCCAAAATGCATTCTATAGAACACCGAAAGGCTGGCTACCGCTTTGCTTTCCGAAGCATGACCAGAACAGCGCAAATATTCATATTCAAGCATACAAAAATTTGCACTGCGCGGGGATCGGACCCGTGCCTCTTTGCGCAGCGGCCGCGTTCGCTACCGCTACGCCACGGAGGCTGTCGTCATGTGATGAGTTTCCATCCAAAAAATGGCCCGCTGCCAAACTGCTTATCACTCTTAACTAAACAGGAGAAAAATTTACGTAACACAGTACAGAACACCGGAAAGAAAAATATCCTTTGCGAACCAACTTTAAAATTAACATAGAAGTGGCGGCGCTCACACAAGTACATGTAGTAAACTTGTTTCCTCAAAGCATAGCTATGAATGCTCGTCACTCGATATATCCTCCTGTCATCCGTCACGCCTCTAAAATTACGTTAAAGCGCGTGTCACATAGTAAGCGTGTCGTGTGTCATGTGTTTGGGGTGGAAAAGTTCGTTTTATGACGTACTAAGTCAGAAACTAGGTCATAGGTTTCACCTTTCCATCATTTTATAAAAATTAGTATAACGATATCCTAGCTAATAGTCTAACGGTTGCTATGAACTCCACATGCGACGAATACGTCATAATGACATCACAGGGATCCTGCATCTCGCAAGCAGAGTTTACCGAGCAACTAAGCGGCGAAAGCTGAATATAGTCTGTTCACAATAACTAGCACACAATAGCAACTGAATCGATTCCAATAATTTTTACACCATGTTATATTTAATTCCAAATACATTTAGATATTGTTGCAGTGTGGATACCGGCTTCGCGCACGCAGCTTACGATCAACGATCAGTGGTCAATGCACCGCGCTCGTCCGCCCAATCGGAGCTTTGACCATATTTTCGCTGGGACAACCAAGTAGAAGCAAGCTCATAACTTTGTTGGTTTGCATTATATCTATTTGATATTTTTTACATAGATTCCTTACTTAAAAATACTGGACACGTGTTCGCGCTTTCGCATAAACCCAAAAATATTGTTGTATATGCATTATGCAACTTCCCAACATAACATCAACCGTTGGGCAAGTACCCGCGGGATACAACACCCATATGGTTGGAGGTATCCTCCCTTTTATTTTGAGGAGGAGTAAACCCTACACACCAAAGAAAGCGTTTTTTAATATCTCAAGAGCATAGTGACCACTACTATTGAATAATTTTTGAAGTTACAACATGAATTGAACTTTATTGCGTGGGGATGAAAGCTTTTTTCAATTGATTGATATTCGTTTACTTTTTTAGCGAATATGTTGCAATTTTTCTGTACTTTTTCTCTTTGTATCCATTGCAGTGGAAGAGTTGACACACTATCCCGCTAATTACTCACACGGGACTTTACACTTTTTTTTTTGTTTTCTAATGTACCTATATGAGTATAACTGATGTATTATGACTTTTATCCTTTTTTTTTTTCTTACATAAGAACTACATTATCAATTCATCAATATCAACCTTTTTATCGTCCCGCTTCTGGGCACAGGTCTCCTCTCCTACAGAGAAGGATTGACCGTAATCACCACACTTGCTCAATGCGGGTTGGCGATTTCAGACTTAAAGTCCAGGTTTCCTCAAGATGTTTTGCTTCATCTTATAAATTAACTTATAATCAATTCAATAGAGTCAAAATGAATATTGCATAGAAGAAGAAATATTAAATGAATGAACCAGTTGAACAAGCCCTAAGGACCACGATATCGGTACTTTTAGAACTGTGAATCTCTTCAAAACTGTTGAAACGTTTCGGCACCAGCAACTGTCTAGCGTTCCTCAATAGTTTGCGGAACAATTTGAAACGTTCTCTCATTGGTTCATACCTGTACGTGTAGCATACCCATGGTCTAGTTTGTCAAATAAAATTGAAGTTACTGCAATTTTTATGTAATCTATACTAATGTATAAAGCTGAAGAGTTTGTTTGTTTGAACGCGCTAATCTCAGGAACTCCTGGGCCGATTTGAAAAATTCTTTTTGCGTTGAATAGCCCATTAATCTAAGAAGGCTTAAGGTTATATAATATCACGCTTCGACCAATAGGAGCGGAGCATAACTAATTTTACGCGAACGAAGTAGCTGGCGGCCGCTACTATAGCAATAAAAAAAAACAATATTGAAAGCAATAAAATTCATTTTTTTAGTTTATTTTATACCTAGTTTACAGGCGCCAATTTTTATGTTCACAAACTAAAATAAGTTAAGGAACATTAGTCCTATTACATTATGATACTCCATAGACACAAGCGATCACAAATCACAAGCGATTAAAAAACATGGCTACTAACAATACGTCAACTTACATCAGGCGCGTACTAATTTGACTGCACTAAACTAATATTTATATTCTGTCTCTTTTTTATTTGAATACTAGCTTTCCGCCCGCGGCTTCGCCCGCGTGGAGTTCGGTTATATCGCGCTTTTTAGATTTCCCTCGCGAACATCAATTTTTTCCGGGATAAAAGGTAGCCTATGTTCTTTCTCAGGGTATAAAGATTGTCTGTGCTAAATTTCATCAAAATCGGTTGAGAGGTTTAAGCGGGAAAGCGTAACAGACAGACAGACAGACAGACAGACAGATAGACAGACAGAAAGACAGATAGACAGACAGAGTTACTTTCGCATTTACAATATTAGTATGGATAAAGGAAAAGCCGCATTGAACTTAAATTTTGTTCAGTTAGTGACCAAGACAATCGGCGCCTATATTTACATATAAGTTCAAATTAACAGAACATATTAGATATTTTTTAAACGTAGCCCCACACTGGTATATCTCTTGTATCGTGGGTTCATTTACAAATATATAAATCCACATAAATACACAGCCAGGCCCGGAACAACTACTTGTAGGTTTCACAAATATTTCGAAACTTCCATACGCACCCACAGTCGATCGGTTAAAAGTTATGCCAATCATGCCGACAAAATTAATCAGAAAAAAGATTATAATGAGCCTTGATTTTTTTTAAACCGCCTTCGATGTGACGGCTCCCTTACTTTAACCGCTCAGTTGACTCTTGTTGTGTGGGATAGGAACCAGCTGATGTGCGTTGTTTTTCTTTCATTACGTCAATATAAGGCAAATATAGCTATACATATATTATAAAGGGTGTATCTGACATCGACGCACAAACGAGTATCATGAATCCAGTACATGATTCTGAACCCCCCAGTGGTGAAATTTTTCGTCGGCTTTTTCATGATTTGAAAAAAATTATATGAATTTTTTTTCACTTTAGACCGTTCATAATTGCTATACTTTTATAACCCAATAAGATTTTAAAGTAAAAATTAATTAAATCGCTAATTACACAAAAAAGCGCAATGAAAACAAAACTCGAAAAACTATATTATCAGCTGATTTGATAGAGTTCACATCAGGGATCAACGACGTCATACCTACAAACCCGCACCGCGGCACGCTTACAACGTTCAAATGCCGAGCCGACACTTTTTTTAACCACTGTGAATTCTGTAACCGTTCATTAACGACATAAATGAGTATCATAATTTTATTAGTGGCATGCGGGGTAACCTATCCGCGAAGTTTGCGTTACGATGTCAGATACATCCTGTATATCTTACTTTATAATCATCCTTTAGACCTCACTTCTAATTAATATCCTCCTATACACTGTTATTCACGTCCTCCATAAACTTTATTGTTTATACAAATCAAAATTGTCAAAGAAACTATTTCTTTTGCTAGTTTTCTAAGATATTTGTTATTTCATTTAATGAAATTTGCTTAAGCCAAGAAATAACAAAATTGTTTTCATTTGGCCAGCGTTGCCGCTTAATTTAGTGAAAATGATAAACAAATAAAGCTTCAATAAAAAAATACATAAATGAACACGGTAACACACGTCCACCAATTAATTAATAGGTACATAAGATACAATAGTAATTTGAATACATTTTGCAGCAGTTTGTGGAGGCATGAGGGAGTAAAGTGCACTCAATCTCCATAGAAAAGGGAGGATCCTGCGACCAGACGGGTGTCATGTCTGGCGGGCACTTGCCCAATACTTGAAATTGGGAAATTGTATATATGCTAGTTGCACTGTAAACTCTGATTGCGAGATGTAGAATTCGTGTGACGTCAGTAATGTCAGTATGCCGCGTTGTTCAATGTGGCGTTTTTGTAGGTACCACTACAAGTTATTATTCAATAGAAATCTACAAGAAAAATCAAAAAGTCAACCGAATTTATAAACTGTTTGAAAAACTCATCGGTTGTTCTACATCAAGATTTATATAGAATAGAATTATTTAGTTTGTAAAAATTACAAGAAATGATAATTCATTAATGTATCTGTAATTAAAATTGATATTTCCATGGGCTTGTACAGACGACAGCACATCAAACAACCACAATCTGTCTGATTTCTTTATTAGATTTTCAATTTTATCTTTAATGCGTTAAGGCTCAAGGTTGGTTGGAACATTTGACAGTTTTGGGTAGCTTGACCTGCTCTCGTCCGTACATCAGACGAGTAATTTTTGTAAGTTCATAAATATTCGGTCTAAATCTATCAAAAATATCCATATTTTTATATAGATTGCGACTTGATTTTTGAAAGTTTTAAATTACAAGAAATATGGCCTTCTTTTAAATTGCGTAACACATATCAGTAGCAATTGGTTTCATTTTGACAGTTTAACAACATTCATTGCATTATTTACGTTATTGAGTAAACAGATCTTTCGAATACACGGAGCAATGGATTAACAATACGCTTCAAAATGATTCTGACGGATAGTTATAGTGTTTTACGCAATTAGGGTGCTTGTGTACATTGTCCGGAACAATGTATATCACCTGGCTACTTCATTAGTATATTGTACTAGCGGCCGCCAGCGACTTCGTTCGCGTGGAATTAGTTATGCTCAGCTCCTATTGGTCACAGCGTGATGTTATGTAGCCTAAAACCTTCCTGGATTACTGGGCTATCCAACGCAGAAAGAATTTCTCAAATCGCACCCGTAGTTCCCGAGATTAGCGCGAACAAATAAAAAAACCAAACAAACAAACATACAAACAAACTCTTCAGCTTTATATATTAGTATAGATATGCAGTGCTTCAGTTAGCTGCTCCAGGTCAAGAAAAGCCAAGTTCTGCACCCTGACTGCGTAACACATTATTTGGTACTATCAGTTGGAATCATTTTGAAGCTTATTTCTATTCCATTGCTCCCTATGTTTGAAAATGTGTCTACTCAACAACGTAAATAACGCAATTTATGATGTTGAACTGTCAAAATGAAACCCGTTGTTACTGGCAATTTCCCTAGTGGTCGAAGTTTGTGTACATTGTCCGGAACACTGTATATTACCAGTCTACTTCATTAGAACGAAAGAAAGAAAAAACGTTTATTTCAGGTAAACATGACGTTAAAGTTTACAAAAACAGTTAAGTGAAAATAGTTAACATGCGTCACATCCACGCAAAACGGCTATCGCTCAGCATTATGCTGCGACCCTATGCAAAACAGAGTCCAGCGCTGGTTTTCAGCGAGAGCCGGCGCTGACGCAAAGACGTCACCCGGTGCAGCAAACAATCACAACTGACACAGAACCGGTACAATAAAAATGCAATAAATAAATGATAATAAATAAATAAAATAAAAATCTAAATCTAAACGGTGAGAGAACAATTTAAACAAACACAAACAGGAATATAAAACGCATTAGTATATTATAATATATGTAGTGCTTCAGTTAGGTACTCCAAGCCAAGAAAAGCCAAGTTCAGATTTTATGTTGAGGTGTTACATGTATACGTTTATTCAGCCATCAGATCGTCATTTAACTCGATTCTCGGTAACTCTCATCCGGCTGCTACCAGCCATGCTGCGAATATCTTCGTTCCGCCTAGCCATTAGGTGTCCCTCGTTACGTTTACCGATTTGTGGTCTCCACTCATCTAGAACACGTCTACCCCAATGGTCATCGATATTTTAGCCGTACTCTTAAGTACTAAGTTCGTAAATTTAGTGTTGTAGATTTGTTAAGTATGCAGTAGGGACAAATTAGAAGAAAACCTTAAATTGACAGAGTGAAACCGGCTGGACACTAATAAAAAATGAAATTCTGTGCGAATATACTAATTATACTATGACTGATATAAATATTGTGGCTGATATTTATACAAGTAGCGACCTCTGTTGTCGACTGGAGGCGATAGCATCAATGAACGAATTTACGCATAATATCAATAACTGCTTGCCTTTCGACACTAGGGGCGCTCTTTATGAATGAACTGTTTGTAATAATTGGAAGTGGGAACTGTAGTACCACTTTCGGACGCTAGAGGCGCTGTTTTTATCAATGAATCACTGTTAGTTATGAATGAAAATTGTAGTTGACCGCCTCTCGACACTAGAGGCAGCAGGGTAGACACAGTTCGAATGTTCTAGAAACTTCCGAACCCGGAAGTTGATTTAAAATATCGAGTTTCTTCCGCCCATATTTTTGTTGTGACATTCTGTTCGCTTCCAGACGCCGAGAGTGCAGGTGCATTAGTATAAGTCTCGTAAAACGTAACCGCGTTATATAGAAAGATTGTACCGTAGCTATACTTGCCCGAATTCAGGATTGTAATAGTTTCAAACCTGTGGAATCATCATCATCCCAGCTTTAATCCCAGTCGCATCCGAAGCCTTTTCAGCTTTGGAGTCTGGGGTTCGCTTTACGCAACTGCTGATATAGCTAAACTTCGACATTTTCCATGAAGCGACTGCCGTCTGACCTCCACAACTCGAAGGCGACACCGAAGCATTGCAGTTAGACCAATTGTAGGACTTTTGAGGGCTCCAACAACCCGTAACGACTGCCACTAGATGTTCGTAGGGCAACCGGGACCAACGGCTTAACGTACTTTCCGAGGCACGACCAGACCAGTACAAATATTCATATTCATGCATACAAATACTTGCACTGTGCGGGGATCGAACCCGCGCCACCTTGCGTAGCGGCCGCATCCGCTACCGTTACGCCACGGAGGCTGTCAGTTTCAAACCTGTGGAATACCGACAATAAATCTGGTAGTACCTAATGTCCGCATGTTTTTCATTACTATTGGAGAAGTCCACTGTCCTCAACATTTAAAACAATTTGTGATTAAAATAGTAAGCAGTATATACCTAATGTCTTTACTGCTGGAATGCAAGCCAGCAGTGAAGACGTTAGGGGTGACAGGGAGTGAGCCATTATCCATTACACGTTCCCAATGCTATTTGCTGGATCTCACAGAACTTCGAAATTTTGCCTTTAGGTTATTTTGCCGGTTTCCTAACGCTGTTTTTTACCGTTTTGAGTGCATTATTAATTAAATAATTTACACAAGGTTAAGTGTCTACTTAGATTTAAACCAAGGACCTCTTAAGTCGCGGCCGTTACTAGTGATCACTGCCTCTGTCAGTTAACAAAGAGGACAATAATAGGATTTTTTTTAAATTGTGGCTGTGGAGATAGGTTGTACCAAAATGTTTACAAAACATGTTTTGTATATTTTTGTAGTCATTACTTTTCTCACACATTGCGATGTCAGCATCGCTATTCCAAATATTCCAGAGAATATTATGATAAGAAAAAAAAACACATCTTACCAATTCTGGAATGTAACGCAATAAAGTGTACGTGACGAGGCCAAAAATATTTTGCAAAGAAAAAATAATGTTTGTCACTTTTACTTGTTTTTCAGGCACGAAGTAATTTTTTTGATGAAAAATAACAGGACAGCTAGATAAACAGAAAAGACGTTCAAAACAAGTGAAGACAGGGCGTAGAATAGTGTCGAATTTCGTTGGATAGTGAGAACATTTTTAGGTTAGGGTTAAGATTAAAATGTTTCGTAAACGCTTCTTGAAAGGTTTTCGAAACTAAAATGTGCAAAGTTATTAGTAGTGTGGGTTAACCAAAGAGATTGTACACACATCAAAAGTGTCTAGGGATCAACATATATTTTTGCAATAACTTTTCTCCTGATTGATATTAATTAAAATTTTCTTTAAGGATTCATCAAATAAAGTGTTTTCGTTTGTCACAGTAACGATAAACCAAGTCACCTTTGCATTAATAAAGAAATTTGCCATTTTCCTAATAAAGGGATATTTGACATTTGAACCACTAACACAAAAGTTCGAAAAAAAGACTGAAATAACAGTTTTCTCTAAAATTTTATTGGGTAACTTAAACAATTAATAATCCGTGTTTCTACCGCGAACACTAACAACACAAGAACATCGGTTTGGCATACTCAAAATGAGTTCATCCAAATCACGCTGTGGAATGGCCGCCCATGTTCGTTGCAACAACAAAAAAAGGTCTTCTTGCGACTGGATACCCTCCATATTCGGCAGAGCTCTTCTCTGTAGCATATCCCATGCATGCTCAATCGGGTTCAAGTCTGGCGACTGAGCAGGCCAGGGCAGGACATTGATGTTAGCTGCGGCGAGAGTCTGTCTTACAACTCTTGCGGTGTGCGGTCGTGCATTATCATGCATTAACTGAAATAAGGGACCGATTTGCACTTGTAGAGGAACGATGACGTCTGATACAATCGTTTCAGCATAAATTTGAGCGTTGAGGTTGCCTCTGATCCAAATCAACTCAGTTCTTCCGCCGATCCAAATACCCGCCCATACCATGATGGTTCCACCACTATAAGGATGGACTTCCTGGCAGGATTTTAATCGCTGTTGGCGTCCAGGGGTTCTCCAGTGTCGTATACGTCTTGTATCCGGTCTCATACCAAAACGAGACTCATCAGAAAAGCACACGAAACGCCATTGTTCTTCTGCCCAATTTCTGTGTTCAAGAGCCCATTGATATCGAATCCTACGATTGTGCATTGCTATAGGTGGTACCCGTAGCGGTCTTCGGGAATGAAGGTTCACTTCATGCAAGCGGTTTCTGACTGTTTGGTCGCTAATTAAGTTCCCTGAAGAGTGATGAAGCCTCACGGCTAACATCATGGCGGTTATTGTTGGAGCTCTTCGAGTTAAGATTTGAATGTATCGGTCTTGTCTCCGTGTGGTGCAGCGATACCGTCCTCCATGGCGCTCAGCCACGGTACCAGTGCTTCGGTAACGTGTCCAAAGTCGACTGATAACACTCTGACTTGTATTCAGAGCTAAAGCCACAGTACGTTGCCGGGAACCAGCTTCTATCATTCCCACGGCTCTGAGCATTTCTTCCCTGCTTAAATGACGTCGCCGCTCCATAATAACGTTGGTTTTAATCAGTAGTAGGGAAACAGTAGCACTAATAATGTCTTCAATGCGTTGTATGTTTTTATACGGAAAATATTGACAGCTGATTTTCATCTTTTACTCGAATTTGATTCACAGTTCCTGATTCAAATTATGAAATGCACCAAAAAGGATCCATATAAATTTATAAAATCATAAATTTATTACAAAGCCACATCTCAATCTCAAGAAATCCGCATAAAAATGCTTGATCCCTAGACACTTTTGATGTGTGTAAATATAATTTTAATGTCTTTGGGGTAACAATAGGTCTATACATATTGTAACGTGATGAAGTTAATTGAAATTACTCTGTTATTTAATCAGATAAGTATTTTTTTTATAATTATAGAATAGTGCATGCCGCATTCCATCTGATGATAAGCAGTGATGCAATATTTGATGGTAAAGCGCGCTAGTTTATTAAGAGCTTATTCACTCTAGCATTGAAGACACTTAAATTGTAGACAGACGGAAACACCGCATCTGGCAAATTGTTCCAGTCCCTGGATGGACAAAGTATAAAAGACGAGGCGAAACGCTCCGTACGGATCGTAGTGGTGTCGACAACGTAAGGGTAGATATTCGCCGCACTACGGGTCGTCCGATGATGGAACGGTGATGGGGGAATTAAGTCATGCAATTCCCTCGCACACTCTCCAAAAAGCTTCACATAGAACACCGACAGGCTGGAAAATACTTTCTTTTCAATTTGCCTAACAGTTATTTATATAGTTCTACATCATCATTCAAATTTTAGCCGAAAAATTTTGGAATCATAGGCTGTCCCAAATAGCTGCATACTTCTCGCATCTAACGGTTTGGCGAGTTCCTCGGTCCACCTCGTTTTTTGATTCATGTTTTTCATTGTTTTTTGTTCTTTAAACTAACTTAGTTTGTATGTGTTTTTGTGCTCTCGGTGGTAGGCCATAACATCGGCTGCCGGCAGGAGTTATCACTCACCAGTCAAAGTCTTGCCACCAAGCGATTCGTCGTGTTCCGGTATGATGTCTGGTGGAGCCGTACGGAGGACGGGTCTGAGCAATTGTGTTGCGATGTGTACCAGGTGTTGTGGAGGGTCTCCAGATCAATCTCAGTCTGTCGCAGTGCTAGTAACAATAACATGGATATGTTAGGGTTCAACAGAATGCAACAAATTATTTATTGTACTGTGAATAATTCAGGAATACCCTGTTAATATATTCATTTAGAATGACAGAAGTACTGATCGCGGATTGTTCAAAAGAGGAACAAATATTTGAATACCAAAATTCGACCCGCATTAGAGCGGCGTGGAAAATTAAGGCCCACTCTTTTCGCGGGCTTGCCCGGTAAGGACCAGGCCCGTGTCTACGGCGCGTTGTGTTTCACGCGCACCTCATAGCGGACGGTGTCCACTAATACCGATGCCTCATGGGTCAGGGTTGCGGGTTGGTTAAAAAAGAAACCGTGGCCCTGGCACACAGACAAGAAACACGGGTGGGTTTTATTCAATAAAAGTTTGTCACGCCCTTCCATTCCAACCAGAGCGGGAGGTTATTTAATGACATCCAATCCAAGAAAAAGGATAACAGAAGTACTTACTGTAACTTTTTTTCCAGTCACTACAGCCAATCAATTAGGTGAGTGCCTAGCCATGCACTGGTCATCCAGAACTCAAAAACCCAATAATATTTAGCACCTAACGAATGCCTCGTAATTGCTCCTACTATTCCACCGGTAGTCCTATGGCCCATAAAGGGTTCCGGGCCATTGGGCAGGCCGCAATGATAAATTCACCAATATATTACTCCTAGGCGAAAAGACATGTGATGTGAACAGGTAGAGGGAGACAGACGCATACGTAGGAAAGAGGGCGAACGAGTATGTAATATTCTATTCGTTAATTGGGTTGGAGATTGGTTGAAAGCTTTATCGATGAGTATGGCTTTTGGGAAGTTGATATGATAGTTAAATTATGGGGGAAATTGATGGGGAAAGCTGATATTTTATAAAAGGAGATGTTTCAGAAATGTATGGAGCCTGGGCCAGCACATTGTACACTTAATGCTAGGTATAGTTACGCTATAGTTAACTCTTTTTAATATTAATTTCCTATATTTTGGCTTAGTTTTTATACAGATACAATTTAACTCGGCCAAGGAGTGCAACACAACTACTAATAAATATGGTGGTCAGCATAAGCGAAATAAAATTTTGACAGTGACATTTGATTGACGTGTCATGTATCTAAGGCTGTCGTATCTATATTATCTACCATATGACTGCGAAAAAAATAAAACATGAATTCCGAACATATAGCCTATTAAATAAACACAATCAACTCAAATCAACACTCGATACGAACACAACGGGAAAATAGAACTGTCAAAGTCGCCAACCAAACGTCATAACCACTGTCATGACTATCTTAATAAAGGGTTATCTCACTAAAAAACGTTTCAAATAATTAATTATACACACTTGTATTTTTATTCAAATTTATTTAGAAGTATTTTTATGTTTTTTTTTTTTTTTGCCTTTTTATCTAATTATAGCGTACATAATGGTGGCCCAAAATGAAACATCTCCTTTGTTCAAGAAATACAGTATGTTAACTAACAGAGGTTCCGTTAACCCGAAATAGTATAGCATACATACATGCTAAAAAAAATATTTCCATTCGAAAACAAAATTTTTTTTAAATTTTTCCAATAAGAAAATATTCAATAAAAATTTTAAATTGACATGTAAAAGAAACACACTGTACACGCGAACTTGAAAGACGGCAAGGTCGCAATTTGTTTATGATACTACGCTACTATTTTGATTTAAAACAGGAGGTTTCAAATTTATTTCCAATTAGAATTTTTTTTTATTCGGATTTTTTTATGCTTATTTTTCTATGCTGATATTTTTATTTTAATCTATTAATGATATATATTAACGAGTTTAAGGGAACGCCCTCTGTTATTTAACATACTGTATAAGCGAAGTTCTGTCAATTTGATATTTATTTATTTGGAAAATCACTGTACAATACTGTCAACGATTATTTTATTAATTCCGAATTAAACACCTTATTGTAAGTGGGTACCTAACACACAATCACAATCTGAAAGATTTCAATACTGGTAAACTTTAACACTGTAAATAATGTATATGAATAATGTAATAATGTATATGAATACTCGTTTTCCGCTCGCGGCTTCGCCCGTGTGGACCGTGGACATCCGTTTAAAGCGCGTAGTGGTTCTCGTAAATTAAAAAGAGCTCAGTTGATATAAAATAAGCGCCTGTAAAAATAATGGGAGCAGTATGTAATACGTCCACGTAAGCTCCCTTTTTCGCAACATTTTTTGTTATTGCTCTGCTCCTGTTACTCATAGCGGGATGTTGTATAGCCTATGTCCTTTCTCATCCTCTAGACTATCTGTGTACCAAATTTCATTACAATCAGTTCAGTAGTTTTGGCGTGAAAGCCGGACAGACAGACAGACAGAGACACTTTCGCATTTATAATATTAGTATGGATTGTAATAATGTGTATATCATTTTAACAAAACTTGCTCATTTGACTTGTGTTGTAGTGGGACAAACGCTGTGACGTTATTTTGTAATGGCGGCACGTCGACAGAGTCGTTTTGGGAAGTGAGGATTGTCGAACAGGGACTTCGCTTTTCCGGGACGAAACTGTCCATTTGCTTATTGAAATTGTTATTATCAAGATTGGAAGGTATGCACTTTATATACACTTTATGCTTTAATTCAAAATTTCACGTACGAAATGGAGCCCTTCCCACCTCACCAAGATAGTGACAACCACTTCGCTCCACCGTCGATGACGAAATTACATATGACGAATATATAATTTTAAGGGTATCACAGAATTGTCCTGCAGACCATTTGAAAAAAGGCAGCCATGTGCGAGTCAGACTTACACGAAGAATATATGTTACAGCACAATCAACAATAAGGTGAAAAAAAAAAAAAAACTCAAAATGAACATATTTCTTGCATGTATTACTTTAAATCTTTAACATTAGAAGTTTAATAGAAACCGCCTTGTGATAGAGGGACGTAAGGAGCCCTAGTAAAAGTAGGAAAAGGAGAAAACACAAAAATATTCGTCTTATCTTGAATTGAACACAAATAAAGCGAAAATAACAAGGAAATTACTATTCCTTTTAATAAAAATACAGCCAGTCCACTTGACTTGCGCTATTGTAAACAATCGAAGCCGACTTGCTGGACGAGCGATTGGCAAAGCGCAGCTTCAGGCAGACAATATGTCTTTTGTCGCTAACTGTACATAGTCGAGCGTTCCATTGTAATGCTAAACTGTGCTAGATTGCGATTGCAGCCGACATTGCCCCCTGAGATTATACACCTACTGTTCTCGACTGTACCGCGTAGATAGGTGAAGTGTGTTGTGAGTTTACTCTGAGGACTGTTTGATTGAGGTGTAAACGCTCATTGAGCTGACTCCAGTATTTGGTATAGTACACGAAAATACATGTAGTTGCAATAGCTTGCTAATAAAAAAAAAGTTATATGGCACTCGGGGACTACCGCGGTAAAGCTATTGCATAGCATTTTTTATCAATTAATGCAATTATAATTATTTATTTATTTTATTTATGCAGTTTTTTTATATTAATTGTAGTTATTTTCTTTTTTTTTTTTGGATTTTATTTAGTTTTTAGCAGTAACGTCATCAAAAGAGTGCGAAAAATGGTGGCGATTTAGCGACTAACATAGTTTAGTCGCTAAATCGCCATATTCAATGTTTTATGTTCGACATTGATAAAGAAATGGAAGCTATGCAATAGCTTAAAAATGACACGTCAATTTCGTGGTCAGCGTCCCCGAAAACGCCTGTCGCGACACCTAAGTCAAAGTATAACGAAATTTGGTGTCGGCTATCTTGGATTTCAAAAATGATGTCATTTTCGTCCCCAGTACCCCAAAAACACTTGTTACGACACCCAAGTCAAAATATCATGAAATTTGATGTTGTCAAATCCGATTTTTTTCTTAAATCCGCCATCATCAACAGTTCACTGCTGGAGATAGGCCACTATAATTTCACGCCATTCAACTCGATTTTCGGCAATTCTCATCCAGTTACTACCAGCCTATACCAGTGGTATCGCAACTTATAAGTTGTAGGTTCTAACGCTTTCAGGCGCTTCATCATCATTAGCCTCTACTCGTCCACTGCTGGACATAGGCCTCCTTCATGGCACGCCAACAAGCTCGATCTTGAGCAGTTCTCCGCCAGCCACTACCAGCCACCTTTTTGATGTCGTCGCTCCATCTCGCCCAAGGGCGTCCTACGCTACGTTTGCGCGTGTTTGTGCAAATTATATCACCACTGCTCTCAAAACGGTGAAGGACAAAAACATCGTCAGGAAACCGTCATGTCCTGGAGGCAAAACTTCGAAGACATGTGACATCTACTAACGCGTACTGGTCCCGCGTGGTAGATTACGGTCCACTCCATCTCACCGAGAGGAGGCCTGCGTTCTATAGGAGTGGAAACATTAAGGGCTGTTTATGTATCCTATGAAGATCGTCGCTCAACTTACCCTTTCGCTTACCGATTTGCAGTCTCCATTTAAGAGCAAGTGAAATCGTTATGTCTCAAGATAATTAAAGCCTGATTTACATGGTACAATTTAATTGCCTATGGCTTCAATAAGTTCAAGCAACAATAAAAGTTGCATTGTCTAAAAACCATTTGGACGATGCAAGTCATTTGTTGCATCAATTATATTATATGCCATAGGCAATTAAATTGCACCTTGTAAATCAGTCTTATGGAAGTATTTCTTTGATCCTTTGAAAAGTTGTGTATTGCTAGTCAACGGTCACCACTGAGGACGTGTAAACGAAGCATAAAGATGTGCAAGCCATGTCTGTCTCGATTGTTAACACTGTTACGGAAAGCTTTGGCTTCAACATCATTTTTCTTCAGCATAGTATTGTCAGTACTACCCACTTTAGAATGCATTGTAATTATTTCCTGTTGATTCTTTTTCGATTTAGAGTTGTTTTTTATCCATAGCCAGATAATTTTTATTGGGTAAAAAATATCATATTATCATTTTGGCTTTTTTTTTTAGTTCTGTATGGAAAATCATCAAAATGACCTCTCCCGACCCACTCTGAGCGGAGCGGAAGGGCGTGTAAAACTTTTACTGACTAAAACCCACTCGTGTTTGTTCACTTGCCTGTGCGCCAGGGCCACAGTTTCTTTTTAAACCAACCCGCAACCCTGACCTAGGAGGCATCGGTATTCTTGGATCCAGTCACGATGTGACGAAATCTCTTAGAGGCGCACGTTAAAAAAAGCGCCGTCGACTCGGGCCTGGTCTCCCGATCAGAGCGTCTCCTGCGGTGCCTAATAGCGTGAGGATTTCCGTTCCCTCACGCGCTTCGCCTCCTCCTTTGCCAGCATCAGTGCTTCGCTAAAGGGGGCGACAGCTTGCCATACACTCTCGCTCTGAACCATGGCCTGGACCAGGGCCGGACGCGAGAGTTTCAGTTATAATTAAAGCTTATTTTAGTTATAAGTATAGTAGCGAGTTTAGTTTATAATTACACTAATATTATAAATGCGAAAGTATCTCTGTCTGTCTGTCTGTCCGGCTTTCACGCCAAAACTACTGAACCGATTTTAATGAAATTTGGTACACACATAGTCTAGAGCCCGAGAAAGGACGTAGGCTATTATAACATCCCGCTATGACCAATAGGCGGAGCAGTAACAAAAAATGTTGCGAAGACGGGGGCAAAGGCGGATATACATATTGCTCCTATTATTTTAAAAGGCGCTTATTATATATTAGCAGCTAGTAATTACATAAAAAACTGACCTTACCATCCCATTTACCCGTACGCTAAATACGCGCATTGTCATCAGCTTGTATTACCATCCTTTTACCATCCTACTCCGGCATGGATACCAACTAATTTCACTATCGCATATTATAAAAGGGATCCAAACATTATTGTGTGACAAACAATAGAACCGTCCAACTCGTGCGAACCAGTTTAATATGTGGTGTGAATGTGTAAATTTAATGATAAAGAGATATAGTTCTATAAATCTTCAATATTAGCAATTTGCAGTATCGGATGAAACGAGTAACGTATATGGTTTATTTGGTCACGTATTTTCTAATAAGTGTTTTTTGACTGCCACGTTTATATAGTGATCGGAAGCGTTACTGCTGAACCTAAAGACGGAGTCGGGAAAATTGATTTATTTATATATAACTAGCGACCCGCCCGGCTTTGCACGGGTGCAATGCTGATACTAAATACATTACAAAAAAAACTGTTAAAGTTGTATAAAAAACATAGCGGCCCGCCGCCCAACCGGCTGGTGCCAACGCAAAACTATTTATTTAAATCATGTGCTGTAAAGGGCGATATAGATCTATATTAAAAAAAAGTTAGGGGTGGATTACCCTTAACATTTAGGGGGATAAAAAATAGATGTTGTCCGTTTCTCAGACCTACCCAATATGCACACAAAATTTCTTGAGAATGGGGAAAGCCGTTTCGGACGAGTTAAACCACAAACACCGCGACACGAGAATTTTATATATTAGATTATAAATTAGTGCTTAACCGTAATCTTGATGGTAAGCAGTGATGCAATCTTTGGTGGTAATGCGCGCTGGTTCGCGCCGATCACCATCCGGATATAGACGTGACCCAGGTTCCTCTTAAAATATCAATTCCGGAACTGCCCTTGTGCAACGCCTGACAGACCATGGTTTACCTGATGTCAAATTTCATATGAAGCCGTTCAGCCGATAGAGTATTATAATGACTTGCAATCCAAAATACAAACCACATAAGGCCTTTTTTTTTGTTGGGATGGGAAATCATCAAATGACTTCTCCCGCTCTGGGCAGAGCGGAAGGGCGTGTCAGACTTTTACTAACTAAAACCCACCCGTGTTTCTTCACTTGCCTGTACGACGGCCAGGGCCACGGTTTCTTGTTTAATCAACCCACAAGGTGCTGCACACCCCTACCTTATTTCAAATTAAATAAATATGAACTTCGTAAAATGTTTGATATTGTGGCGTAAATTGTACTTTATCGTGTAGGAATTAAAGTATTTTTTCTATGAATTTATATTTTTTTTTATACGTCACAGTTTTTAATATTTATCTAATCTTGAATAGGTTTCGTAGCCTTTTTTTTTTCTTTTTGTGATACTTAAAGTCTTATAATAATTGTTTGCTGTTGTTGCTAAAAAACACGCAAGAACAGTTCAACTCCTAGTGACTAATATTAAATTATTTTTTTTTATTAGTTATAAACTAGTGCTTGACTGCAATCCCGCCTGATGGTAAGCAGTGATGCAATCGTTGATGGTAAAACGCACTAGCTTATTAAGCCTATTCACTCAAAAAACCTGAGTGAATAGGAAGGAAGACGGCAGTTGAGCGAGGTGATGCAATGTTTAACCCAACAACACGACCAACGATGCTGCGCCAGAGGATGATCTGGAGACCGAAGACGAGACCTAGTTATAAGCGAATAGTAATCTGTGAACATCTGTGGCCATTGCGCAAGGAGGCGCGGATTTGATCCCGCACAGTGCAAATATTTTGTATGCATGAATATGAATATTTGCACTGGTCTGGTCGTGCCTCGGAAAGCACGTCCCGGTTACCATAAGAACATCTGGTGGCAGTCGTTGCGGGTTGTTGGAGCCCTCAAAAGTCTAACAATTGATCCAACTGCAATGCTTAGATATCGGCTTCGGGTTATGAAGGTCAGACGGCAGTCGCTTCACGGAAAATATCGAAGTTTAGCCAAACTCAGCAGTTAGACTGGTAAAGTGGACCCCAGACTCCAAAGCTGAAAAAGCTGCGGATGCGACTGGGATTAACGCTGTGATCAT
Organism: Sesamia nonagrioides; assembly: GCA_017933935.1. Lineage (NCBI taxonomy): Eukaryota > Metazoa > Arthropoda > Insecta > Lepidoptera > Noctuidae > Sesamia > Sesamia nonagrioides. The sequence continues at coordinate 251,706 of JADWQK010000056.1, forward strand.
GATGATGATGAGTAATCTGTGAACAGCACTGTGAGATACAATAATTTTTAAATAACATAAGTTTTTCTGAATATAATTTTGCATAAAAAAGCTGTTTGTTCCTATTTATTAAAATAAAATACAATTCTCTTTATCTCTTTATAAAATAAGTTTTGAAGAGCAATAAATTGATTATGGAACCATTGAGCTGAAAATGACATCCTCGGTACACACGAGTACTCGCCTGTCTGCGAATGTTAGGCGAAAAACCCACACGAAGTGAAGAAGACAACTGAAATTTTTGTGAGTTCAAATGGTTACCTTAGGTCTGATATTTTACGTCTTTATCTTCTAGGAGGTTATAAAGTCGTGGTGACCTAGTGGTTAAAACTCCAGCCTCTAAAGTATGAGTGCGCGGGGATTCCAGGTCAGGCAAGTACCAATGTAACTTTTCTAAAGTTACATGTACTTTCTAAGTATATCTTCTTCTTCTTCTTCCTCAGCCTATAGATGTCCACTGCTGGACAAAGGCCTCCCCCAAGGCTTTCCACGATGACCGGTCTTGTGCTGCTCGCATCCATCGGCTTCCCGCGACCTTCACCAGGTCATCGGTCCACCTTGTTGGGGGTCTCTCTACGCTGCGTCTTCCAGTACGTGGCCGCCACTCCAGAACTTTGCTGCCCCATCGGCCATCGGTTCTACGAGCAATGTGCCCTGCCCACTGCCACTTAAGTTTAGCGACTCGCAGAGCTATGTCGGTGACTTTGGTTCTTCTGCGGATCTCCTCATTTCTGATTCGATCACGCAGAGAAACTCCTAACATAGCTCTTTCCATTGCCCTTTGTGTGACTCTGAGCCTTCGTATGAGGCCCATTGTGAGCGACCACGTTTCAGTTCCGTAAGTCATCACTGGCAACACACACTGGTCAAAGACTAAGTATATATCGGACACCAATGATTTAAGGTGAAAGAAAACATCTTGAGGAAACCTGGACTTAAAGTATAATATATAAGTCTGAAATCGCCAAACCGCATTGAACAAGCGTGGTGATTACGCTCAATCCTTTTCTGTATGAAAGGAGACTTATGCCCAGCAGTGAGACGATAAAAAGGTTGATGATCATGATGATGATGATCTTCTAGGAAATGTTGTTTGAGAGCTTTTGTAAAGAAAGTGAAAGCTTGAGTCAAGGTATTACAAAATCCTAACTAGATAATATCTCCTGTATCCATAAACGTTGCTTAAAGTCAACTTTAACCATACATTTTTGACGTTTGTACGTTAGTTAATTTTAGTTATCGTTTATCAATAAACCCCTTAAACACTGTGGTGTTTATTCACAAACAACGATTAAAGTTAAGTGACGTTAATATCGTTTGTGATTGAGAAGAATTTATAAGATAACATTTAAAAATAAAAATATCATAGGCATCAAAAAACGTCGTCCGCGGTCAATAGGAACAATGGTCAAAAGGCTAATAGCATTGCCGCGTTGTTTGAGAACGTAAATGTATTGTAGTAGAAGCATGCTTTGAGTTTAGAGTTTTACAAAGCAAAAGAGAATCTCTTTTTTTCAAAAGTTGTTTACTTCCCTTTCTCCAAATTGATCTCTACTTTGCCTGATTCCAGCTTCTGCCAAGTTCGCAATTTGGCTATTCCAAAATGGTTCGAGCCTGTGTTGATGAAAATACTTGTAATTAATCATCAGGTTAGTGTAGTTAATGGGTGGTCTTTTGTGAGAGGGTTATGTATAAGAAATTATCAGGAATCATCTTACCTAGTTGAACTTTGTTTTTGTCTTGATTGCAGTAACAAATAAATAAAATAGAATTATAAATATGATTTCTAGAATAAAAAGTTTAAAATTAAATAATGTTTTTCTCAAAATATAAAGGCGCGCTTTATCATCAACCATGTTAAGCAGTAGTTTATAATTAATAAAAAAAGGTTTTTTATGTGTTTAACTAGCTGCACCCCCTGGTTTTACCTGCATACGTTTCGATCCCATGAGAATATCGATATAAAAGGTATGCTTAGTGTTAATCCCGGTTATTAGACTATATGTATGTCAAATTTCTTGTCAATCCGTTCAGTAGTTTTTGAAAAGAATGAGTAACAAAAATCCATACATACTCATAAACTTTCGCATTTATATTATATGTATTAGTAGGATTAACATAACTTTGATAAAATTAGTTGGTGATCATTTTATTAAAATAATATTTTTCTATGTTAAAAGACGACTTACGTACTTCTACGTGAGCGAAATTCAATCCAATTCTTCATGCTTGCATAAATTAGAATAAATTTCATAAAATCAAAATGAAATTGATGGAATTAAATTTTGTTCAATATTGTAAATTTTATTACGAGATAGGTAGGACCAGCATCTTAATTGCGTAACACATTGTTACTTCCATCTTGAATTATATTAATCTTCCATTGCTTCATATTTTCGAAAACTATTTTTCATCAACAACGTAACCAACGCAATGAATGCTGATGGACTATCACAACGAAACCCATTACTACTGATAGTGTGCAAAAATCCTCTTGAATTGACGAATTATATAAGAAAGTTGCTCGGCAAAACATAACCCAAAAAAATAAACATACGGACGACAGCTGCAGGTCAAGCTATTCGAGACTGTCAAATATTCCCAAAAAAAAACAGTTCAACTCCTAGTGACTAAGATTAAATTATTTTTTTTTATTAGTTATAACTAGTGCTTGACTGCAATCCCGCCTGATGGTAAGCAGTGATGCAATCGTTGATGGTAAAGCGCACTAGCTTATTAAGCCTATTCACTCAAAAAAACTGAGTGAATAGGAAGGAAGACGGCAGTTGAGCGAGGTGATGCAATGTTTAACCCAACAACACGACCAACGATGCTGCGCCAGAGGATGATCTGGAGACCGAAGACGAGACCTAGTTATTAGCGAATAGTAATCTGTGAACATCTGTGGCCATTGCGCAAGGAGGCGCGGATTCGATCCCGCACAGTGCAAATATTTTGTATGCATGAATATGAATATTTGCACTGGTCTGGTCGTGCCTCGGAAAGCACGTTAAGCCGTTGGTCCCGGTTACCATAAGAACATCTAGTGGCAGTCGTTACGGGTTGTTGGAGCCCTCAAAAGTCTAACAATTGATCCAACTGCAATGCTTAGATATCGCCTTCGGGTTGTGGAGGTCAGACGGCAGTCGCTTCACGGAAAATATCGAAGTTTAGCCAAACTCAGCAGTTAGATTGGTAAAGCGGACCCCAGACTCCAAAGCTGAAAAAGCTGCGGATGCGACTGGGATTAACGCTGTGATCATGATGATGATGAGTAATCTGTGAACAGCACTGTGAGATACAATAATTTTTAAATAACATAAGTTTTTCTGAATATAATTTTGCATAAAAAAGCTGTTTGTTCCTATTTATTAAAATAAAATACAATTCTCTTTATCTCTTTATAAAATAAGTTTTGAAGAGCAATAAATTGATTATGGAACCATTGAGCTGAAAATGACATCCTCGGTACACACGAGTACTCGCCTGTCTTCGAATGTTAGGCGAAAAACCCACACGAAGTGAAGTAGATAACTGAAATTTTTGTGAGTTCAAATGGTTACCTTAGGTCTGATATTTTACGTCTTTATCTTCTAGGAGGTTATAAAGTCGTGGTGGCCTAGTGGTTATAACACCAGCCTCTCAAGTATGAGAGCGCGGGGATTCCAGGTCAGGCAAGTACCAATGTAACTTTTCTAAAGTTACATGTACTTTCTAAGTATATATCGGACACCAATGACCTTTTTTTTTTTTTTTTTTTTTTTCGGGGTGGAAATCCTCATAGGATGTCCGCCGCCCTAGTGGGCGACGGGGTCTGTCAGACTTTTACTGACTAAAACCACCCCGGTGTCTCTTCTGTCACGAGCGCGCGTAGGGCCGCGGGAGTCTAAATTCTTCCGCAGCCCCACACTCTCGTGCTGGCCCGGTCTGCCCGGGCCTCGTCTCCGGCACGGGGTAGTGGGGTGTTAAGCTACCCCGTGCATCGCCTCAGAGGCGCGCGCTGACACTCATGCGCGCCTCCGCCTCGGGGTCCATCGAATAGGGGGCGGGGACTTCCCCATGTCCCTCGCCCCTGGACCCATTCATGGGGGGCGGAAGAGGGCGTTATCCGCCCTTCTTCGGCGCCCGGTGCGTCTTCTGCGGCCCGGGAAGGGAGTTGAGATCTCCCTCTCCTGTTCCGCAGCTTCCTTCTGCGACATCACGTCCTCGCAGAAGGACACCACCGCGTCCCACGACTCTGCGCTGCCGGCCATCCTCCGCACTACTGCCGGCAGCGTCAGGTCGCCTCCTACTTCATTTGTGAGGACACGGCGCTGCTCCTCCCAAGCTACACACTCGGAGAGCGTGTGCTGCGCCGTGTCCTCCCCGCATTGGACGCAGTGGTGGCACCGAGCGTCCGGCTCCCTGCCTAGGCGACACAGGTACTTGCCGAAGCAGCCGTGCCCCGACAGCACCTGAGTCACCCTGAACGACAGGGAGCCGTGCCTCCTCCCGAGCCAGTCGTCGAGTACTGGCCGGATCGCCTCGACGGTAGCGAGGCCGGCGGTAGGGCGCATAAGCCTCTGCTGCCAGTCCGCCACCAGGACCTGACGGAGCTCCTCTCGGCGCAGCTCGATCTGCCGCTGCGCCGGACTGGAGCCCCGTGTCCGCTCTTCCTCGCGCCATCGGTACAATGACGCGAGTACTTTCGCCTCTAGGTCCCAGGGCGGGGATCCGGCCAGGACGCAAGCCGCCTCGTAGGAAATCGTGCGATACCCGCGGACGACCCTGACGGCCATCGCCCTCTGCGGCTTGCGCAGAATGGCGAGTGTTCCGGCCGTCAGGTCCATCGCCCACACAGGGGCCCCATACAGGGCCATGGACCGCACGATTCCCACGTATAACCGCCTACAGGCGGCGCTCGGGCCCCCCATGTTGGGAAGCAACGTTGACAGCGCGCCCGCTGCACCCATCAGCTTGGGCGCCAGCCGCCGGAAGCGGGGTCCGAATTCCCATCGGCTGTCGAGCACCAATCCCAGATACTTCATGGTGGACTCGACAGCTATCCGGGCACCACTTACCACGATATGTGATCCCGGCGCCGGCGCACGCCGGGGGCCATGGAATACCATGCCCTCCGACTTGTCAAGGGCCACCTCCAGGCCCAGGCGCCGGATGCGGGTCACCACCTGTGACACCGCAGCCGTGGCTACCAACGTCGCTTCCCTGTGCGAGCTCCCTCGGGCAGTGACAAGCGTGTCGTCCGCATAACACGTCAAGTCGGCGCCCGACGGAAGCTCGCCTCTCAGCACCCAGTCGTAGCCGATGTTCCACAGGAGCGGTCCCAAGACCGATCCCTGTGGAACACCGCACGACATTTGGTGCCGACTGGCACCGTCACGTCCCCGATAGATGACGCATCTATCCTCAAGATAAGCCCCTACTATGCGGCGGAGGTAGGGAGGCACCCGATGGTATTTCAGGGCCTCCCTAATACAGCTCCAGGGTAGGGTGTTGAAGGCGTTGGAAATGTCTAAAGACACCGCCAACACCACCCCACCCCGGGATACCGTATCCTCCGCCAGGGCTCTCACGCGCATGATTGCGTCTATGGTGGAGCGCCCCCGACGAAAACCGAACTGGTTGTCGTCCAGGTTCGGCCCGTCTCCGCACAAGTGGCCGACGAGGCGATCTGCGATTATACGCTCAAAAAGTTTGCCCGCCTCGTCGAGCAGCACTATGGGCCGATACGCGGACGGCGAGTCCGCGGGGCGCCCCTCCTTCCTGAGCAGGACCAGCTTCCCCTCCTTCCACACACTGGGAAACTGACCCTGCCCGAAGCATGCCGTGAAGAGCCCCCTCAGCTGGGGCTCTAGCTCCTTCAGAGCCAGGACGAGAGCTCGGCCAGGAACTCCGTCGGGTCCGGGCGCTTTATTCTTGGCCCGGAGCCGCGACACGGCCGCTCCCGTCTCTGCTTGCGTCACCTCGGGGACATCGGTGCCCTCCTCTTCTGGAGGACACCAATGACCTAAGGTGAAAGAAAACATCTTGAGGAAACCTGGACTTTAAGTCTGAAATCGCCAAACCGCATTGAACAAGCGTGGTGATTACGCTCAATCCTTTTCTGTATGAAAAAAAACTTATGCCAAGCAGTGAGACGATAAAGAGGTTGATGATCATGGTGATGATGATCTTCTAGGAAATGTTGTTTGAGAGCTTTTGTAAAGAAAGTGAAAGCTTGAGTCAAGGTATTACAAAATCCTAACTAGAGCATATCTCCTCTATTCATAAACTTTGCTTAAAGTTAACTAGTGATTAGCGAATGTTTAACCTTACAACACAATTTTGACATTTGCACGTTATTTAACTTTACTCTTTGTTTATCAATAAACCCCTTAAACACTGTGGCGATAAAAGGTCAAAAATGTATGGTTAAAGAATCGATAATCACTAGTTAACTTTAAGCAGCGTTTATGAATAAGGGGGAAAAGGGGGGAATATCCTTCACGATTGAGAAGAATTTGTTCTTGTTACTGTTCTTCGCTAATGTATAGGATAGATAAGATAATATTTAAAAATTATAATGTTAATGTTTGAACGGATATGGCGTGTATGACGCCGCATAAAAGTTAGAACAAGCTACAAGATATTGTAAATAGGAAAATCAGGTACTTACATGACACTGGGAGTCAAGACATCACGTTCACTGGGTTTTCATGCGGTATTGTTTGATGATTTTAAGTTTATCTCCGCGCGCGGAAGAAGTTGTTAGCCGGCCGGCAATTGGATTCAAATCGTTTTTTTTTTGTTTTGTTTTTTACTTTCACCGTCAGCCGCGGTGCGATGCGGCTTTTGGATACAAGGCTTTTGAGGATGTGATGTTTGGAAAGAAATGGTATTTAGGAGATCATCCTAAAGCTTGTTCAATGTTCATCATGTGAAAAAGTAAGCAAAAGAATCATAGGGCATCAAAAAACGTCGTCCGCGTCGGTTCATAGGAACAGTGGTCAAAAGGCTAGTAGCATTGCCGCGTTGTTTGAGAACGTAAATGTATTGTAGTAGAAGCATGCTTTGGGTTTAGAGTTTTACAAAGCCAAAGAGAATCTCTTTTTTTCAAAAGTTGTTTACTTCCCTTTCACCAAATTGTTCTCTACTTTGCCTGATTCCAGCTTCTACCAAGTTCGCAATTTGGCTATTCCAAAATGGTTCAAGCCTGTGTTGATGAAAATACTTGTAATTAATCATCAGGTTAGTGTAGTTAATGGGTGGTCTTTTGTGAGAGGGTTATGTATAAGAAATTATTAGGAATCATCTTACCTAGTTGAACTTTGTTTTTGTCTTGATTGCACTAACAAATAAATAAAATAGAATTATAAATATGATTTCTAGAATAAAACGTTTAAAATTAAATAACGTTTTTCTCAAAATATAAAGGCGCGCTTTATCATCAACCATGTTAAGCAGTAGTTTATAATTTATAAAAAAAGGTTTTTTATGCGTGTAACTAGCTGCACCCCCTGGTTTTACCTGCATACGTTTCGATCCCATGAGAATATCAAAAAAGTATGCTTAGTGTTAATCCCGGTTAATATACTATATGTATGTCAAATTTCTTGACAATCCGTTCAGTAGTTTTTGAAAAGAATGAGTAACAAAAATCCATACATACTGATAAACTTTCGCATTTATATTATATGTAGGTATTAGTAGGATTAACATAATTTTGATAAAATTAGTTGGTGATAATTTTATTAAAATAAGATTTTTCTATGTTAAAAGACGACTTACGTACTTCTACGTGAGCGAAATTCAATCCAATTCTTCATGCTTGCATAAATTAGAATAAATTTCATAAAATCAAAATGAAATTGTGTCGTGTAACGACAAGAAAAAGACTTTAGAGGGAGACAGTATTTATTAAGTATACAGAAAAGACAAGATGGAAGTATAAAAATGAATAATGTAGATGAATGATTGATGGGTGATGGTGAAGGGCGGCCCCTGGTGGACCGGCGGAAGTTACGGAGAGCGGCCCTGGCGGACCGGCGACAGCAACAGACGAGCGGCCCTGGCGGACCGGCGACAGCAACAGACGAGCGGCCCTGGCGGACCGGCGACAGCAACAGACGAGCGGCCCTGGTGGACCGGCGACAGCAACGGACGAGCGGCCCTGGTGGACCGGCGACAGCAACGGACGAGCGTCCCTGATGGACCGGCGACAGCAACGGACGAGCGTCCCTGGTGGACCGGCGACAGCAACGGACGAGCGGCCCTGGTGGACCGGCGACAGCAACGGACGAGCGGCCCTGGTGGACCGGCGACAGCAACGGACGAGCGGCCCTGGTGGACCGGCGCAGCTGCAGAGGAGCGGCCCTGGTGGACCGGCGGCAGCTGCAGAGGAGCGGCCCTGGTGGACCGGCGGCAGCTACGGAGGAGCGGCCCTGGTGGACCGGCGGCAGCTGCAGAGGAGCGGCCCTGGTGGACCGGCGGCAGCTACGGAGGAGCGGCCCTGGTGGACCGGCGTCAGCTACAGAAGAACGGCCCTGGTAGACCGGCGGCAGCTACAGAAGAACGGCCCTGGTAGACCGGCGGCAGCTACAGAAGAGGGACTGCCCCGGCGTCACTAGGCCGGCAGCAGTCGAGGGCTCCGGCGGCAAAGGGCCAGGCAGCTCCAGGCGCACCAGTTATATAGAGACTGGCACAGCAGGAAACACCCTAGAAGGGCTCTCGAGGCAGCGTTTACTGGAGACCTACTTTTAAGAGGCTTGTTTGGAAGCCAGAGCTCGACTGACCACTGCTCTGCGATGATTTCTAAAGAAACCTCGGAGAACGGTTAGAGGTCGAAATTTAAAATATTCGAAAATATGGACGAGGAACGGTAAATAATTTTACCATAAAAGAGTTCGAATAACAATTATAAAATAAAAATAGCAGACCAACAAGAATTTTGATGAAAAGGTTGTCATGGATACATCATCAACAATGTTGTCAAAAAAATGTCAAAATAATGAAAATGTTCTGTAACAATGTAAATATAAATGGTATTAAATTAAAAAGTGCAGTGTTTGATAGGAAAAAGTGATACAGTCCTGCATAGGTACGGCTTCCTACGCTAAGGGGTCAATAAGTCGCCGAAACTTAGGCGTAAAGTTGAGGACTGTGACTGTGAACTGAAAAATGAGTCCTGGTGTAGTGGAATATGATCAAAACAGAGCCTCATAATAATGGAATGCATATTATGGACCGTGGAAATGAATGATACATATATAAGTATGAATATAAGTATAAATAATAAGTGTAAGTATATCTGAATATGTACATAACATTACATTTTCCCCCCGACCCTGGAAAAATTTTCAACTGTAGAAAATTTTCTAATAAGGTTTCAAGTAGGGACTGTAAAACAACACTTCACACATTCATCCATCTCCATTCACCCATTCATACCACCTCTCTCTTTCAAGCAATCTTCTTCATACAGGCATGGGTGGAGTTCACAGTTGATGACTGCCACTCATAGAAGTGTGTTTTAGAATGACGACAAGGCTTATTTTTGGAGTTGTCAGCCGCTCCAGACTGGAAGGAAAAAAAAGGAAACATTAGATAAAGTAGAAATTTAAGCTCCTAGAAGAGCGAAAGAGTTAGCATTTGGTTTAGGCTTATTTTAGGAGTAACCAACCGCTCCTGCATAGGCTTATTTAATGAGTTGCAATCCGCTCCATAGGGTAAAAGAGTGAGACTGAAGAGTGGGGTCGAGCAAATGTAATGTAATGTTTGTGTAGTGAGTGATGTTTATATATAATATAAAAAATAAATAGGATGTGCAGCTGTAAACAAAAGAAAGAGGTAATATTTACATAAATAATTAGTAGGTGATTTAATTGACATTAATAATTTAGAGTTGTTTAGAAAGAATTCAACATTTTATATCTTTTATGTGCCATTTACCTACGGCACCATCTGGGTCTTCTAATAAGTACACTAAAGGTGATAGTTTATTTAAAATTTTAGATTTGATAAATTTAGGGGCTAGTTTAGCATTGAAATATGAACCAGCATCGCTTAATGCATGATTCTTTCGCCAAACCGTATCCCCAACGTTGAATTCTTTGAACGACCTCCGAAGATTATAACGAGCGCTGTTTTTAACGTAAGCTATATGTAAGTTAGACTGAACTTTGTGAAATATAGACGTGAGGAACCCAGCATTTGTTGCATAAATATCACGGGGCATAAAGATTAATTCTTCGAGGTTCTGACACGGAGAGTAAAAGGAACCGCAAGGAATTGTTTCCCTCCCAAAGACGAGAAAGGATGGAGTATAGCCCGTTACAACGTTAGTAGTATTGTTCATAGAAAATTGAATTTTACTAAGATGTTTGTCCCAGGATCTATGGTCGTCCTCTACTAGTGAAGCTAAAGCCGTAATTATTGTTTTGTTATAACTTTCAGTCGGGTTAAATTGTGGGCAATAGTAGGCTGAATGGAATATGAAAGGAACTTTGTATCTATTAAGAAAAGAGTGGAATTCACGTGACTGGAATTGTGGACCGTTATCCATTATACAAGTCTGTGGAACTCCATGAACTAGAAAAACAGAATTTTCCATAATATTAATTATATTAGATGCAGTCGCCTGTTTTAGAGGGAAAATCAAAGTATATTTAGTAAAGATGCAATTAATTACTAAAATGAACCTATTACGTTTTCTAGTCATAGGAAGTGGACCCATTAGGTCTAGAGATATAGTTTGAAAAGGTCTAGAGCAAATCTTAGGTTTGCCCATTAGGCCATATGGAGAATGATTAGGATGTTTATAAGCAAGACAGGTTTCACAGTTAGAAATTATCCTAGCAATGTCTCTAAACATGCCGGGCCAATAGTATAGTAAAGATATTTTTTTATAAGTTTTAAAAATTCCTAGGTGAGGTTCTTGACTAGAGCCATGATTTGTTTCAATTATTAAACGTCTTTCTTGAGGTAATGGAACTTCTTTCCAAATGAAGTCGTCGTTCAGGCGGTCAGGCGTGTGAATACAACGATAGAGTTTATTCTCTCTTATCGTATAATTTGGGTAAGAATCAGGATTATTCGAACAGCCCAGAAGTATTTTATTGTATTGTTCCAGTTCTCTAGTAGTATCATTCATAGAAATAGGATGTACACCTTGTGGTACATTACTATTTTCTTGTATTTCAGGGAGTTCTTGTGACTTGGCTCTTGATAGAAGGTCCGGTACTACATTATCCTTTCCTTTCTTATGTTTTAGAACGAAGTTGAAGCAAGATAAGCGTAAAGTCCAACGTGCAAGTCTTCCTGAAGGATTGGATAAATTCTGAAACCATTTGAGTGCAGCGTGGTCGGTGTAGATTGTGCATTCCTTCCCATTATCGAGATAGCAACGCCAGTGTTCTAAAGCAGTTATCACGGCAAGTGTTTCTCTTTCAGTAGTTGAGTAGTTCTGTTGGTTCTTGTTGAAAGCTTTGCTCATATAGGCAATCACAACTTCTTTGCCTTCCTGATGTTGAGTGAGCATTGCGCCAGTACCGTAGTTAGATGCATCACAATGAACTGAAAAAGGAAGGTCGAAGTTTGGACAGGCCAGAACAGGAGTAGTTATTAAAGCATCCTTAAGCTTTTGAAAGGCTGCATCCGCTTCTGTATTCCATCCGAATTTCGGAGCATTTTTCCCGGAGCAGGTTAGTTTGTTGAGTGGCGTAGCAATAGTGCTGAAATTTGGAATAAATCTTCGAAACCAGCTGCAGGTGCCAATGAATCTACGAACTTCCTTTCTGCAGGTAGGAATTGGGTAGTCCACAATAGCCTTGATTTTATCAGGATCAGCACGTAAGCCATGTTCATCCACTACGAAGCCAAGATATTTTAACTCTTTTCTGAAGAATTGGCTTTTGTCAAAGTTAATAGTTAATTTAGCGAAGGAAAGTTTTTCGTGAACTTTCAGGAGCAGTGATATATGTTCCTCGAAAGTTTCGCTAATTATGACAATATCGTCTAAGTAGCAGAACACTTTATTTTCAAATTCTGGAGTGAACAGCATGTCCATTAATCTTTGTTGAGTAGCTGGTGAATTAGTGAGTCCGAAGGGCATTACTTTAAATCTGAACATGCCTCTTCCAGGTACATAAAAAGCAGTCTTGTCCTTATCAGCAGGGTTCAGAGGAATCTCCCAGAAGGCTTTCGCAATGTCTATACTTGACAGGTATTTAGCATTTCTGGGGTTGTCCAAAATTTCACTTATAAGTGGCAGACTATAAGCATCACGTTTTGTAATTGCGTTAAGCTTCCTGCTATCTACGCAAAAACGCCATTCACCGTTCTTCTTTGGAGTAATTATTACTGGAGATAACCAAGGGCTTTCACATTGTTCAATAACGTTCCATTTCAACATTTTATCAACTTCAGTAATCAATGCTTTTTGTTTTTCAGGGGACAGTCTGTAACATCTTTGTTTGATGGGTAGCGAATCTCCGGTATCGATCTTGTGAGTGATGAGATTAGTGTTCCCCAGAACACCCTTTTCTTCGAATGAGATAGTCTTGAAGCGTTGGATGATATCATCAGCGATATTCTTCTGATTTGCAGTTAAATGATCATAAGGTAATACTTTGACATTCATTGTCTCGATGGTTGAGCACTCCAGTTCTGAAAGACCAGTCGATGAGAGAATATTCGGTAGAAGATTAAATTTTTTCAAAAAGTCTATTCCTAATATTAAAGACGGTGAAATATCAGGAAAAATATAAGCCTTAATCAAGTGGGTCTGTTTGTTAAAGTAAATAGGAAGGTAACAATGACCTACAGAATTAATTTTCTGGTTATTGGCTGTAGAAATAGTAATTTTAACTGACTTGAAAAGTTTACAGCCTAGTTTAAGAAATTCTAAGTGAGAGTTATTACCAAGAATAGTGATTGAACTACCAGAGTCAAGTAATCCAGTCAAAGATAAATTGTAAACTTTGATGTTAACAAAAGGTCGTTTAAAATCCTTTTCATTAGAGTATAGAGTTGAAGAGATTTTATAGCATGAAAAGAAATTCCTAAGAGTTTTAATCCAATCGTTCCAATCGTTGGCATCAAAGTTTGTTTTACTTTTCAAGTCAGTCGTTAGTTTTTTGAACTAGAGTTAGGTTTAGGTGAACAATTAGGACAGTCTGGGGTTTTAAAACCTTTAAGACCACATTTAAAACAAATTAGAAAGTGACGTTGAGTACAAGTATTTAAGGTATGACCATGCATACGACAACGAACGCAAAATGAATTTTCTTGCGAGTTAGCTTGTTTTAGACTGTTTACTTGTTTGGGGGGGTTTTTGTAAAATCTATTTGTGTATGAAGGAGGTTTTGGGTCAGAAGTAGAAAATTCCGAAGAAGTTGGATGAATTTGTTTATAAGCAAATTCTGAAATAAGGGGATTTTGTTGGTTATTTGGTTCTTTAAAATGTTTGTCTCGATCTAAGAATTTTTCATAATTTTGGCATGTAGCCAAGAGTGCATCAATAGAGTTAATATCTTTTAGTGCCACGAATACTGAGTAACATGGTCTTATATTTCTTAGAATGATTTCTAACTGTTCCGTTTCAGACAATTTTTTAGCCAGACGAGAGAACATTCCCGACATAATTGAGATATAAATTATGATTGGTTCATCACGACCTTGGGTACGACTTTTGATGGCCTCCAATAATTTAAAATCATAGTCAAAACCGCCAAAATCTTTAATTAGAGACAAAGAAATTTCATCCCATGTTAGGTCTGGATTTTGATTTATTTTAAATCTAAACCAATGTAGGGCACTGTTTGTAAAAATATCATACGCCTGAGTAATTAACAAATTTTTGGGTATATTCCGCACAAGACAATATTCGTCAAGTTTTTGTAAAAACGATCTAGGGCAAGATTTTCCATTAAACGTATATCGTTTCAGATCTTTGGATAAATTATGATTTGGAGAAGTTAAAATAGGAGAGGAAAGAGGAGCTGTGAAAGGAGGGTAAATAGGTGGAGTAGAGGGAGCAGTGAGACGAGGAGAAATAGGAGGAGGAGAGGGAGTGGCGAGAGGAGTATGAATAGGAGGGGTAGAGGGAGCAGTGATATATGAATGAGGATTCATAGAGTTTAGATTTGAACAATAAATCTTGAAACTTCCTTCAAGTGTCTCAAATTTTGATTTTAAAGTGTCTAGATTAAGTTTATAGTCAGGGTTCAAGTCTGTGTCTATACGTTCCAACCTATAAAATAAATGATTAATAAAAGATTCTATTAAGCGATGGTATTTGGAATCACCCTGTAATAGATTATCTATTTTAATATTTAAATAACTCAGAGTACTATCTATCTGAGCTAACTCCTCCTCTATAGGAATGGGAGAAGTTAAAATATCTTCCGATAGTGTAGAAGGAGCTAGCAGAAGTATCTGCTTCTTTAACAATATAACTGTTTTTGCTGGTTCCTCCAGTCTAATTGTAACTTCATATTCAAGCTCGTTTTTATTTAAGAGTTCAAATTTGATTGGACGAGACATATTTAAGTGTAAGTTAGAAAAAAGATAGTTAAGTATGTAAAAGTATACCTTGTTTTCCTGTTAGGGAAAATAAAGAAAAGTAAGTTAGGTGAAGTATATATATATGAGTGAATGAGTCATGTATGTGTTAAAAGAAAATGCAAGGGATAGAATAGCCAAAATATTTAACCAAAGAGCTGAGAATGTACGACACTAGACGAAGTGTTTCTTTTGAATTTAGGAAGTTAAGGGGGTGCAGGAAATTTTCGTTGGGCGCCAAACTGTCGTATAACGACAAGAAAAAGACTTTAGAGGGAGACAGTATTTATTAAGTATACAGAAAAGACAAGATGGAAGTATAAAAATGAATAATGTCGATGAATGATTGATGGGTGATGGTGAAGGGCGGCCCCTGGTGGACCGGCGGCAGTTACGGAGGAGCTGCCCTGGCGGACCGGCGACAGCAACAGACGAGCGGCCCTGGCGGACCGGCGACAGCAACAGACGAGCGGCCCTGGTGGACCGGCGACAGCAACGGACGAGCGGCCCTGGTGGACCGGCGACAGCAACGGACGAGCGGCCCTGGTGGACCGGCGACAGCAACGGACGAGCGGCCCTGGTGGACCGGCGGCAGCTGCGGAGGAGCGGCCCTGGTGGACCGGCGGCAGCTGCAGAGGAGCGGCCCTGGTGGACCGGCGGCAGCTACGGAGGAGCGGCCCTGGTGGACCGGCGGCAGCTGCAGAGGAGCGGCCCTGGTGGACCGGCGGCAGCTACGGAGGAGCGGCCCTGGTGGACCGGCGTCAGCAACGGAAGAACGGCCCTGGTGGACCGGCGGCAGGTACAGAGGAGCGGCCCTGGTGGACCGGCGGCAGCTACGGAAGAGGGACTGCCCCGGCGTCACAAGGCCGGCAGCAGTCGAAGGCTACGGCGGCAAAGGGCCAGGCAGCTCCAGGCGCACCAGTTATATAGAGACTGGCACAGCAGGAAAAACCCTAGAAGGGCTCTCGAGGCAACGTTTACTGGAGACCTACTTTTAAGAGGCTTGTTTGGAAGCCAGAGCTCGACTGACCACTGCTCTGCGATGATTCCTAAAGAAACCTCGCAGAACGGTTGGAGGTCAAAATTTAAAATATTCGAAAATATGGACGAGGAACGGTAAATAATTTTACCATAAAAGAGTTCGAATAACAATTATGAAATAAAAATAGCAGACCAACAAGAATTTTGATGAGAAGGTTGTCATAGATACATCATCAACAATGTTGTCAAGAAAATGTCAAAATAATGAAAATGTTCTGTAACAATGTAAATATAAATGGTATTAAATTAAAAAGTGCAGTGTTTGATAGGAAAAAGTGATACAGTCCTGCATAGGTACGGCTTCCTATGCTAAGGGGTCGCTAAGTAGCCGAAACTTAGGCGTAAAGTTGAGGACTGAGTCTGTGAACAGAAAAATGAGTCCTGGTGTAGTGGAATATGATCAAAACAGAGCCTCATAATAATGGAATGCATATTATGGACCGTGGAAATGAATGATACATATATAAGTATGAATATGAGTATAAATAATAAGTGTAAGTATATCTGAATATGTACATAACATTACACAGCTTCTAATGTTATACAAAGCACAGGTCCGTTCGTATGTGGAATACTGCAGCCACATTTGGGCTGGTGCTGCCAAGTGTCACCTGGCCACTTTGGATTCAGTGGAGAGACGTGCAAAGAGGCTTATTGGTGACCCTGATCTAACTCGAGTTGGTCTCCAAAGCCTGGAGCACAGGCGTAGAGTAGCCAGCCTTTCGGTGTTCTATAGGATGCATTTCGGGGAGTGTGCGAGGGAATTGCATGATTTAATTCCCCATCTCCGTTCCACCAGCGGACGACCCGTCGTACGGCTGGTTTCCACCCTTACGTTGTTAACACCACTACGATCCGGACGAAGCGTTTCGCCTCCTCCTTTATATCGCGTACATCGAGGGACTGGAACAATTTGCCAGCGGCGGTGTTTCCGTCGGACTACAATTTGAGTGTCTTCAAGGCTAGAGTGAATGGGCTCTTAATAAACTAGTGCGCTTTACCATCAACGATTGCGTCACTGCTTACCATCAGGCAGGATTGCGGTCAAGCGCTGGTTTATAATATGTAAAAAAAAAAAAAGTTGTATAATATTATACGTAGTGAATATCAACTATTGATCGGTAGTATTAGCGATGGTTCTTCTTTGGGCTAAAACAAACACACGACGACACAAATATTAGTTAACATAAAGGTTGGAAAAGATTAAATTTTTATTTTGTTAAGGGAAATAAACTTAGGTTGACAGGACGAGGAATATGTTTAGGAAGCAGATCATATAGAGGATGAAATAGTTTAGGACAGGTTGTAAGTGTATACATTGACACATGAACGACATGATTTAAAACATCAACCGGGCAAGAATTCAGACAATCATAAACATTGACCTTAAACTACTAGTACTCGGTCGGGGATTACAGGCATGATATTGGCGCCGATTCTCCTCTTCACAAACTAATTTTAAATTAAGTCCATCTTTTTCTTTCTATTACATTAAGAAAAGGATAGAAGACATTTTTTTTTTAGTTCATTTTTTCCGTTCGGGCGAACGGAAAAGGCAAAGGCATAGTACGCCATACAGCCTAGTCTTCAGTAAATATATTCTTGAGTAAACTTCTATCCTAACTGGATAGAAGACAACAGTTTAGTTTAATCCTGTCAAATTAAGATATTCCATAGACATTTTTTTTTGGTTCAATTCTTTCCGTTCTTCTGAACGGAAAAGGCAAAGGCATAGTACGCCATACGGCCTAGTCTTCAGTAAATATATTTTTGAGTAAACTTCTGTCCTAACTTATCCTAATTAATCCTAACTTATCCTAGCTTATCCTAAACTTATCCTAACTAATCTAACTCCTTTCGTTTCCCGCGTGTGGACGATAAGGAGCGGTTTAGCGTAAAGACATGATGCGGCCACTATGCTACAATATTTCACTGTTCTTTTTGAATTATTCACTGAATGCACTTTTTACTAAGTACATAAATCACGCGTTTTTATTTAGTAAACGACACTATAAATAATTTTAAAAGTCCAATGAAAAATGAGCGTGACACTCATCTTGCCATTCCCGCCAAACCTCCTTCCATAGACAGTTTAGACGCGATTAAAAATATGGCGACCAAAAATACA
This sequence comes from Sesamia nonagrioides, assembly GCA_017933935.1. NCBI lineage: Eukaryota > Metazoa > Arthropoda > Insecta > Lepidoptera > Noctuidae > Sesamia > Sesamia nonagrioides. The sequence goes on from JADWQK010000056.1 coordinate 269,452, forward strand.
TTAATTTATGTCAGGCGCGGAATAATTTGACAGGTCTAAACTGACATATTATGTTCTGTCCTTTTTCTAATTAAATAGAAAGAAAAAGATGCAATGAACTTTAATTCAGTTTAGTTTGTGAACAAAGGAATCGGAGCCATTTACGTGTTATTTAAAACAAACCCTTTCTCGTCCGCCCAGTCGGACACAGTGAGCACTCTCTGCAGCAGCGTGCGCAGCTTGTAGGGCGAGAGCGCCTCCAACGTGACGTCAGCACGCTTCTCGTCGGGGAACAGCTTCAAGTAGATGCGTATGGCTTCCAGGACCCAGCCCACGCGGATCTTCAGGATGCCGCGGAACATGTCCGGATTTGTGGCGATCAAGCGCCCTGAGTACAGCACTATTTCCTGACAAGGAAAGGTAGCTGATTATTTGATATCTTTTTTCTTCTCAGGTTAACGATATTTAAAGGGCACATGACATCACCGTGAAACAGCAAAAAGCCCTGTACTTACAACCATGAACATAATATATTACCTACTATGAACAGTTTAGAAAATTTCTAAACTATATTGTCAGATATTATTTAATAATAATAAAAAAAAAAACAATAACCGCGGAGCGCAGCTAGTATCTTATATTTCTTCGAGATTCATGACCAAAACTTTTACAGATTTTCCTATTTCATTTTGTGTTATAATTACTTTTACGAGCTTTCTCCGAATATTTAGTTATGATTATTAGTGATGACACATATCATTTGTACATTTGTCATCGTTTTTTTTTTTAAATCTATTAAGTGAATCGATTAATTGTTTACTTTTTAATAAGAATGGTGTGTGTTATTAGTGACTTATTTACGGGGTAATGAAGATTCAAGAAAATTTATAGTTAGTATCCTTGTAAATATTATTTTGTGACTTGCTCAATAAATAAATAAAGATATTGTAATGTAAATATCTACTAACCTGTTGTAACACTGCGCCGATAACATCGTACGGTTGTATAGTAGAGTACATGACCGACTGAATTTCGCCGGGCGTCATGGGTTTGTCAAAAACGGTCTCCTTGTGACCAATCACGCCCACTGTCAGCTGTTTATAGAAACAGAAATATTGTTAAAACTAGATGAGAGTTAAATAGTAAATAAAAATTATATAGCTGAAAAAAGGTAATGTGTAAAAATTAGAATAGATGCGTTCTTTATTATTTCGTTCGCATAATTTTGTTTTATGTGATTTACTTAATCCTTCATGTACGTTACTCTTTATTATACAGGACAAAGAGTATTTATTCTATAATGAAAAGGAGTCAAGAATATAAATGTTCGAGAGGAGGCATAACTCAGCTCCCGCGAGATATCGCAGTACGGCGGACAAAGCTCCGGCGGGATCTCATGGAGACATGGAGAGTGCGATTGTCGCAACCCAGTGCGGGGCACGCCACAATAGCGGCGGTAAGTTCCCTCTTTGAGGAGCGGCTAGAGAGGCGCCCTCTTAGTACTAGTAATAGCAACATATTTCGCGACCTCCTTCCATCCGCTGCTTCTAACTTCAAAGTTGAGTCTGCTACATTGAGTATCTTTTGGTTAAACAGAATACACACAATCAACAATAGATTCCATTTGGAAATTCCTAGAGGGTCGAAATACACACGTTATACGGTAAAAATACTGTAGTAGGTATAGTCGGAGTGGCTACTACAAGAGCTCGGTTAAATCATTGAAAATTAAACCTAGTTACCTTAGTTCATGAGAGGAGGCTCGAAGACGACAAAAAGGTTATTTACGAGGCAGATGTAATGGAAACATGGAGACACAAATGTATATTAAAGGATACTTGTGTGCGTGATATAATTGGGCGTACTGACTGGGTATTCTGACCTGTTTCCCGTTGACCAGCACCGTGGTGATGAAGGGGCTGATAGAGTCCACGGTGTGGTTGAGCAGTGACGAGCAGTACCGCACGGCGCGCCAGTGTCGCAGCACGCCCGCGCTGTGGTACAGCCCCTTCAGTGCTTCCAGCGCCGTAGTACCGTTCACCTGAGCGGTACGAATATAATAAATTCATTTGCTAAGGCATACAATAAAGGTAGAAGGTTTAAGTTCAACAAGTGACATAGATACACTGTAAATGTATCTCCGTTTTGGGCTTTACAAATAAAATACCGAAAATATTCGCACCTCAAACATAGGTCCCTCTCTTTCCATTAAGATGCCCCATAGCTGGCACTGGCCGAAGACATTTTCCTGTGACCTCAGAACGGTGACCACGTCGAGTGTGGAGTGGTTCTTAAAGGTTTCGTAGGAGATGTCCTCTTCGCGGTACGTGAGCGTGCGCGGGACGTCAGTCAGCGACTGGTAGCCGATGTACTCATGCTCCAGCTGGCGGAACTGAGTGAACATCTCTGAAGGGAACTCGCCTTGACTCATGAAGTCCAAGTGTTCTGTAGACAATGCATGTTTTATTTAAACTGCTGAAGTCAAAAAATGTTCATATTTCTGTCGGCGTTGGGGTCATGGTGCGCCATAAAAATATAGTAAGATTCTATAGACACAACGTGTAACTGAATTAATGCACATTATGAAATTAGTTTGTTTAGAATCGTTTACTTTATCGATTTCTGTCTTATTAGGGTTCCGTAGTCAACTGTCTATCTGTCCGTCCGTGGATTATCTCAGTGACAATTAGCACTAGAAAGCTGAAATTCGTTACCAATGTGTATATTAAACATGACGACAAATGGAAAAATAATTATTAGGGTACCCCGCATACATGTAAATCGGAGCGTGCTTTTTAGGCCGCTGCCTCGAATCTTGCGGGCAGCGGGGCGGCGGCGGCAGCGGCGCGTGAGCCGAGCGGGCATCGAAGATCCGTTCTCGAAACTAGCGGGCAGCTCGCGCGTCTCTATAGCCGCGTAGTGTTGGGTTCATGATTGTGTCGACAAGATATTTGTTTTTATTCGTGAAAGAAATGTCTGAACAATGGCGGCAACATCTTTTTGATTCAAATTTATTCCTAACGCTCGATCACCGCTCACTGCCCGCAAGATTCGAGGCAGCGGCCTTAAGAGTTCTGTAAGCTAACTGGTAAAAAGGCTTTACGAGTTTGTATGTGACTTTAAATGATAAAAAAAAGAATAGGATTACTTGCCCATGCAAGAGCTAGAGATCAAGTTTTGGAGCCTTCCGAGACGAACTTTGACGCCGTCGCAGTGACCTTTCTTGAGCATCGCGAACAGGTCCAGCATGTGCGTGAAGTGTGGGTCGCGCATGTGTTCCTCGCGCACCAGCAGGCACACCGTCGGCCGTCCCGACAGGCGCCAGTATCTACGAACATGTTAGTGACACTACTGAGACAAGGCACATTATGTATCCATGTACTTAATCATTTAGTTAGGATTTCTAACAAAATATATACACAATACCTGTTGCTGATATTGAATTAGGAAATCAAGGTCCTTAATTTTAAGGATAGAGAACCAGAGGAAAGGAATTTATAATATCTTAAAACTAAAATTTATTTTCAATAAACTGTTACGTATTGAATAACACCAAAGTATCTAAACCAATATCGGTCTTTATTGCATCTTCATCTCCGTCATTCAAAACAATTGACAATGTATTGAAAACGAGGTCGAATAAAGTATTTTAATAAGATTTTTTTTTTGTAGTTCTTTAGTTGTTTAAACTACAATTGCATCGCGCTATCGTTCGTCGATCAAAAGTTTCATCGTCCGATTGTTAGACGTGAAAACAGTAGGTCGCATTAACGTACATCGAGCTAATGTAATGTCGCATCACCGATGGTCGAAATATCGTACTGTTGCAATAACATTTGTTGCTATTTTAATGCGGAGAACAACAAACTAGTTTAAATATGATTAAAATGGTAAGAAAAGTTAGAATTAAAATTTTTACATTCTCACGTTTCTCACCATTTTCGGTAAACATCCACAAAATAGTGTAAAATAAAATGTTTAATTTGTTGTCTTACTTGCCAACGAACTGCAGTTCAGTCTTAATGTCATCGATGAGCAAAGCCATGTCTCTGTACAGGTAGAACTCCGACACTTCGAATATGAGGGGGTAGCACAGCACGGTCATGCCGCACACTCTATATATCTGAAACAATGTTTATCTTCTTAGCATTTTGATAGCAGACTTGAATGTCTCCTCGGTGGTAGGCCATAAATCGACTGCCGGCAGAATTAGTTACCACCCACCAGACAAAGTCTTAGCATTTTGATAGCAGTCTTAAATGTCTCCTCGGTGGTAGGCCATAAAATCGACTGCCGACAGAATTAGTTACCACCCACCAGACAAAGTCTTGCCGCCAAGCGCTTCGTAGTGTTCCGGCATGACGTCTGGTGACGTCGTATGGAGGCTGGGTCTGATCAGTTGTGTTGCGGTGAGTGCCGAGTACGATGCGTCAAATGTTGTTGTGTCGGTAGTTTGGTAGTGGAGGGTCTCCAGCCCCCTAATCGGCGAACACATTTTTGTCAAATGATTGCGACTAGTTAGGATCGTTTGGACCGAACGGACCAATGGGCGGTCCGGACGATCCCAACTGATGCCAACTAGTCGCAATCATTTGACAAAAATGTGTTCGCCGATTAGGGGGCAGATCAATCTCCCTCTGGCGCAGCATCGTTGGTCGTCTTGTTGGGTTTAACATTGCATCACCTCGCTCAACTGCTGTCTTTCTACCTATTCTCTCAGTTTCTTTTTTGAGTGAATAGGCTCTTAATAAACTAGCGCGCTTTATAGTCTAAGATACGTAAGTATATAAAACGACATTCATCGATCGAGTAACCGGACGAAATGTGTTTTTTACAACTTAGAATATGTTTATAAATGTAATGGTGATGGATTGTTTCGATCCAGCCGTCCCTTGCTGTTCTCTCTAGCGACGCCCTAAGCCGAGGTTCGTACCCCACAGGGGGTGCCCTTAGCGTGTAGTCGCTTGGTTTTAGTTGCCTTGGCTGGAGGCTTTAAATTCATTTAAGGCAGCCACAGGATAGTCTGGTTAAGTAGTCACGACCTCTCATCTCGTAGTTGCGAGATGCCACAGCAAAAAAAAAAGTGATGGATTGCCTAATGAAATCCTGGCAAGAATAACCGATCGCGTAACTAAAAAAAATTAACACCAATTGAAAGTCCGAAGTCTATAGAATATGCAAACGGGGTTATCGGTGAAAGTATCATTTTTATTTACACATTTTTATTTGACAAGAAAATGATAGGTGATCCTATATTAAGATAAATTTTTGTGGTTGCTTACTCGGTGGAAGTATTAAAAAAATTAACCTTTTACATAATTAACTAGCGACCCGCCCCGGCTTCGCACGTGGACAAATGATATAGGCACCTAAGCCTTCCTTAAGAAACGGTGGCCCTTCAATAAAAAGAATGTTTACTGTGCCGCCCATCAGCCAATATCTGACTCTGCAAGATACATCGACCTTATTGTCCATAGATAGCCAGTTCCACCACCTTCTAACAGAATGAAAGCCTATCGGGGTAGTAAGTTTGTTCGAAATAATAGTCCCCCGCTCTGACCCACTCCCTCCGCGGTTTAGGCAGAAAAACACTCAAGTAGCAGGCGGCCATCAAGGCCGCGAGCGGCACGCGGATTTTTTCTGGTGTTTAGTTTTGAATAAATTGTTATATCTCCTTAATGAAACAACCAATTCCAGTAATTCAAAAAGTAATTTGCTGCTACTGAAATGACGTAATTTATTTGGATTTGGACGGATTAATAATAAGGAACAAATAGTGGGCTCTGATTACGACTGGCATTTTAATTAACTCTTCAAACATAAAAAGGTAATCATAATGAAGAAACTATAGTAGGTAGACATATGCTGTCGCAGACTTTTTTGTTGGCATTTTTAAGGTGTACAATACTGTAGTACATTATTTTGACCTATCTCATAGGGTTCAGTCAGCGTTTGCAATGTAAGCTCAAAAAAAATGGATTTATTATGCGACATGTGACCCCTCAAAAATTATCAATGTTCCTCTTATATATTATGCATGTTATATACATAAAAACCTTTCTGTTGAATCACTCTATCTATTAAAAAATCATAAAAAGCGACATAGGGAAAGTTGTTACTTTCCCTATGTCGCTTTTTATGATTTTTGACAGTGACTTTCGTTTTATAATATGTAGTGACTAGTAATTTCAAATATACTTGACAGGATTTCATTAGACAACCTATCATCGTTACATTCATAAACATATTTTAATTTGTAAAAAACACACTTCGTCCGGTTACTCGATCGGTGGAGGTCGTTTTATATACGGATCCTGTACTATTACCATCAACGATTGCATCACTGCTTACAATCAGGCGGGATGAAGAACTTGTCTACGCGTTTAGCAATACAGGTAGCATTCACAAGTTATATCTGCGTGCAAATATCAGGAACAGGAATCAATATTATTTAATTAGGTCGAGATTTGTAATGGAACCAGAAGATGTAAACTGCTCTACAGAATAGATCGAGTACATGGTTTTACGCTACTATGCGATGTGTTACCCAAAGTATAACGGAAAGGGTATACAGGGTGTATCTGACATCGTAACGCAAACTTCGCGAAAAGCCTAGACCGCATGCCACTAATATAATTATGATAGTCATTTATGTCGTTAATGAACGGTTACAGATTACACAGTGTATAAAAAAGTGTCGGCTCGGCTTTTGAACGTTGCAAGCGTGCCACCGTGTGAGTTTGTAGGTATGACGTTGATCCCTGATGCGAACTCTATTAAATCAGCTGATAAGATCGTTTTATGGGTTTTGTTTTCATTGCGCTTTTTTATGTAATTAGCGAACAACTTAATTTTGACTTTAAAATCTTATTGGGTTATAAAAGTATAGCAATTGTAAATGGTCTGAAGTGAAAAAAAAACTACATTTATTTCTTTTTTAATCATGAAAATGCCGACGAAAAATTTTCGTGTTTGGAAAGGCGTAGTCACACGTTACATATACCTACCTACCGTAGCACCTTGACAACGTGTGACTACGCCTTTCCAAACATGAAAATTTATCTCTACATAGTGAATATTGCATACTTCAGAATAGTATTGTATGACATTACTACTGTGTCCATTTACTTGCAACTACATTAGCAACTTTGTTCAATTCAGTATTCTGAAAATCTTGTTTTAAACTTTTTCAGCGTCGTTTTTTGTCGTAGTTGGGTTTTAGTTTTTTAACTTTTTTTTATTTGTACTATTTTGGTGTTAAAGTGTATTTATAATATACAAAAGTTAAACTGATGAACTAAAAACTAGGTACCTACTTGACATATTACATCTACACGCACATATAACACTACTATACTTACTACTAAACTACTACTATACTACTACTACTACTATACTTACTTTACACTACACTACTACTACTACACTACACTACTTTACTTTTCTACTATATTTACTTTTGTGAAACTATGGGTATCTTACCTGAAATAAATGATTATTATTATTATTATTATAACAACATAAGCCCGAAGGCATATAGTGCAGAGGCCTTTTTATGGGAGATTTAGCCAGTTATCAAACTGTTTCCGCCTTCACCGCGTGGAGTTACTCCCAGCTTATGTCGTTTTCATTGGTGCATTACATATTCTAATAATGTTCACACTGCTCTACATTGCATAAAGCGATTCACAGTTCCCGTGATCCGCGCTTTACTCTTATCGCTCATATTTAACATCATTAAAGCATTCTTGTAATTATGTACAAGCATAAAGTACTCGTGACGTGAAGCTCTTTCACGTGATACCAAACACGGTATATTTATTTTAATTTTATATTAACATAGAACTTTTTGTCCGCTAGAGGGCGCAATACTAAATTTGGTGACAGGCTTTATAGCTCATAACTAACAGAATATCAAGGCCCTTCTAATGGTACTGCAGTGGTCTTATTCTGTTAAGTAGTAAAGAAGCTATGAACGAAAATATGTGATTTATATGCAACCAGCCCATGAATACAGGTAAAGTCACACGCAAATGCTAGCAATATACAATCTGTTTCAGAAATATGAAATAATACTTTCAGTATATAAAATATATGTATATTGCATAGTTGCATACCCATGGCACCCGTGTGAGGTACCTAAGTGCATGGGTTTTTTAATTATTTTGTTTTGAAGTTTAGTGCAAAAACTTGGCAGTGATGACTCTAGAAATAACTTTAAAATTCAATTTTAAAGATTATAAAACAGAGTCGATTTTTAAGGACAACTAAGTACCTTGGTACATATTTACGTAAGTATCTTTATTGACGCGAACCAGTAGGTAATGTATGCCGGTAGGTATTTAGCAGTCGGCCTCAGCTGTAGTGTAGGTTTAGGGTTGTCGACAAAATGTTTAATAAATATTTTTATTTATTTTGTAGGAAAAAAAAAATCTTAGTATTTCAAATTTATGACTAGTTCAAGTTGAAGTTTATAAGGTATACTTCAATATTTAAAAGTATTATTTCACCTTTCTGAAACACGTTGTATATATATTCAAAATGTACAAGTGAAGCGCTTTCAAATGATACCAAACACGGCATATTTATCTTAACTTTATTTTTTTTACTCTGTATGTTTTGTCCGCTAGAGGGCGCCACAGTAGATTTTGTGGAACCCCATATAGCCTATAACCAGCGGACAATTAAGACGCTTCTAATGATATATCATTTGTCGAATTCTGATAAGCAGTTTAGAAGTTACGAGGGAACAGATGAACATACATACATACATACATACATACATAGCCTGTCAAAATCATAACCCTCCTTTTGCTTTGCCGTAGTCGGGTAAAAATACTGGACACTTGTTTCGGGTTTCGCATAAACACCCTTTCACGTTGTTTATGACTACGTAACAATGCTTCATTGCCTAAAAGAGGAATATCAGACATACCTTGCTCGTGCCGAGAGAGCCCACGGGTCTTATGGGACGTCCGGTGAGTTTCAACTTCGGACAAACCCCCAGCTCCCGGTACACGTGCACCAGCTGCGTTGAACTGCACACCTTCAGAAATAAGTTATTTATGCATTATGCTTAAACTGATATTTCTGTGTTTCGTATGTATGTAATCAGTCAGATTTTTAATCTAAATTTTCACTCAATCAACAATTTTTACTTCGATGCCGTCAATTGTGTATAAGGTATACACAATTGTATACCTTTTAAGTGAAGGAACACGGGTGGGTTTTAGTCAGTAAAAGTCTTACATGCCGAACCACGCCGAACTCCGCCCAGAGTGGAAGAGGTCAAATCAAATCATTTATTTCAAATAAACCAGTTACAGGCACTTTTGAATTGTCAGAAGGTCGGTCAGCCAGTAAGGTGAAGCTAGTCGCCCATTCCAAAGAGTAGGTACCTATGGAGAAAAACGGGCAAGAAACTCCATGGACACTCTTTTAAGTCGTCTGATGATATGGTCGTTTGATGATTTCCCATACATAAAAAACTATATGTATATGTATGATTATTATGTAAATCTAACCTGGACAGGTTCAACTTCGTGTGGCGTCTGCGTCTGTATACCGTACGTGCCCATCATGGCCTGCAGCCGCATAGACTCTGCTATTAACACCACTTGGACGACCAGATCTGTTGCTATGCCCTGCGACAAAAATCATCACGAAATATACATTATAATATGCATAGTTGGGCAACTCGTTAATCAGTTAATCGTTAATTAACGAAGTTAACATTTTGATTAATGGATTAACTTTTGAGTTAACTTTTAAAAATGTTAACGGACACGTTAATTTCCTTTACTATGCAGGAGTCCGTTAATCGTTAATCCAATGACTACTTTTTACCGCACGGCACCACGGCGCGGTGCATTCATCCAAAGTTCCGGTTGATATGGCTGGAAACGTATGACAGTAATAGAGTGGATGCAGTCCATGAAAAAAGGTAGAAGATGCCTTACGACAAAAAGCAGTGGAAAATTCGAAAGACAGAGACAGTTTTAGTGGCGTTGGGAGCAATGCGAATAACAACGATGATGACGAGGAAGACTTTTTCAGTTCTGTCACTCAGTCTAAAGAAGAACTCTTTACAGAGTAAAGCGCAATGTCTAGTTAAAATGTGGCTGAGCATGGAATCAAAAGACTCGTTCAACGATGCTGCATTCCTCGGGGAACAGATATTTATAAATCTATTCATTAAATACAATACTGTTAACGAAGTTAACTATTTGATTAACGGTGCCCAGCTATGATTATATGTACTTGTAACTTTGTACTTACACTACGAACAATGAATTATTATTTCTATGTTTATTGCGTAGGTTGGGAAAATAAATTATGACAAAAGCACGATTTAGGTGCGTAGATAATTTAAAATAAATGTAGCATGTAGAAGTGAAGTAGATATAATTTTCGATAAGCGAAGGTATCAAGGAAGAAGGCGAAGGTTCTCGCAACAGGCACGAAGCGACAGCGGACGTAACTCTAGTGGAACAATATACAGAGTGGTGCTGACAATACGACAATAAATTAAATACCGTGTACCTCAACACATTCTCAATCTACCCATAAAAATCATATAAATATGTCCATTAGTTTAGTCACAGGAAATCATTTTTTATTGCACATCAAAAAACATTTTCATTTTTGCACATTTTGTACATGATGTACATGTTGATAAGGAAGCGCTTACAAGTTAATGACCACCGCATCTAGCGGTACTAAACTTTAATAATAATGGCGCCAAAAAGCAAGTCGATGCAGGACCGCGCCGTCGCCCGCTGATTGGAGGTCATTGAACCAATATTTCAAAGGATGTTCTATTCCGTTTGCAATTTTACGCGATTTAGTTTATTTGAACTTTTCATTTTTTTTATTTATGATGCTAGGTTTTTTTCTATGGTTCAGGATTATTCCTACGAACCAGCATGTTCTGTGTTTTCATTTATTGTCGTATTGTCAGCACCACTCTGTATGTAGATATTGTTGTTCTAGAGTTGCATCGCGCTACATGGAAATTGTTCTGCCAGAATCACATCACACCTTAGCGTCATGCCTTTCTTCTATTTCAAATGTTTAGGAAAACAAATATAAGTTAGAAAAAAAAAAAGAATGTTATTTCGGTTTTTTAACGACTAAAATTCCACAGTGTAGTACTGTGGAATATTAGTCAAAACAGAATTTTAGTCAAAATTTTAGTGGTTTTACAAAAACAGTATATGTGTTGACCAATGACTATTAGAAGTTCGTAAGAAAATTCGACTTACGAATAATTTAAAACAATATCACGCATTATTATGCTATGCATGACGTAGTTTGAAACGCCCTATATACGAGCGCATTTAGAGTCCTTAGGACACGCGGACCGGAGTGGCGGTATTTTTACCACAATTCGATCGCCCTAGCTAAAACTTGATAATATTGAATTTCTTTACATTTTTCATAAACCGTTTTTTTACTAATATTTAGTAGTCATTAGATAGATGAAGTGGGCTGTCTTCGTAAGTTGACTAAAATTCCACGGCGTATAAAAGTGAATGTAATTATGCATCATAACTGCTTCATGCAAGTGTAGTGCAAAGAAATTATTTAATAGAATGTCGTGAAGCAGTTTTTGTAGCTCATGCCGACATATATTTACTCAATACTTACAGCAGTTGGTTTGCCCTGCGTGGTTATACATGAAAGTAAAATAATTTTAATATTTAAACCAATCAGTACATAATATAATAAAATAGTAACGAATCTAATACTGATATACCTAAATTCAAATACTGTATAAACAAATTTGTAACATGCTATATACGAGCGCAGTCAGAAGCGTTGTCCAAATTGGCGAAGATCGCACAATGACACGATGGGTTCTTGTCGTGCGATGACTTCAAACATACAGATTTCATCAGAGTGTCCTAATTTGAACCTCGCAACTAATCGTGCGAGCACATGAAATGCTTAAAAAAGATCGTACGCATAGGACACACTTATTAAATCTGTATGTTTGAACTCATCGCACGACGAGAACGCATCGTGCGATATTCGGCAATTAGGACGACGCCAGAGTCTTGGGTCCTAAGGGTACGTGGAACGAAACGGCGATATTTATACAACAGTTTATTCGCCATAGCTCCAAAATAGATAATATGTATTTAATGTTTGTAAATATTTCTAACATGTTTTTTTTTTTTACTAATATTTAGTATTCATTAGAAAGATAACGTAGGCTGTCTTCGTAAGACGACTAAAATTCCACGGTGTATTAAAAGTGAATGTTATAATGCCTAGGCATAACTGCTCCATGCATGCACTGCGCAAATAAATTATTTCACAAAATGCCATGAAGCAGTTTTTGTAGCTCATGCCGACATACATTTACTGAATACTTACAACAGTTGCTTTGCCCTGCGTGTTATACATGAAAGTAAAATAATTTTGATATTTTAAACCAATCAGTACAATAATAATATAGTGATAAGGGTTAAAGTATGAAATTGTCGATTAGTACTGAAAATCGAAAGTTTTTAACTAATTTATTTACTCAAAATAATAATAATAATATATTTATTTGCCTAAAAACACGGTATACAAGGATGGTAACAATAAAATTTAGAACAAGCATGTTTTGCCAATATAAAATAAGCATGCAAATTTTTCAGAATATAACTGACATTAATATTATTTGTCAATGAATTCTTTCACACTACAAAAACACACAATAGTTACCATTATCCATACTAATATTATAAATGCGAAAATATCTCTGTCTGTCTGCTTGGCTTTCACGCCAAAACTACTGAACCGATTGTAATGAAATTTGGTACACAGATAGTCTAGAGCCTGAGATAGGACATAGGCTATAAAACATCCCGCTATGACCAATAGGAGCAGAGCAGAAACAAAAAATGTTGCGGAAACGGGAGCAAACGCGGATGTACTACATATTGCTCCCATTATTTTAACAGGCGCTTATTTTATATCAACTGAGCTCATTCGGCTAGAAGGTTACGCGGGTGAAACCGCGGGGCACAGCTAGTTATCTATACATTTCTGCCATTCAATAGGAAGGTCATTTATTTAATTTTTGGGAAGAAAACTTCTTGTCGCGTAGATAATTGTTCAAATCACGAATGGTAGCCTGTTGGAGCTACTTAACTGCAGTTCCTGAAGGGTCAAAAAAATGGTTGACACGCCGCGGCACACCCTAAAGGAGTGTTCCGCGTGGGTCGAGCAGCGCCATGCGCCCACCGCAGCGATCGGCGGAAACAACCTCTCGCTGCCGGCCGTGGTCAGAGCCATGGTCGACAGCGAGGAGACATGGTACGCGGTCGTCTCCTTCTGCGAGGAGGTAATCTCCGCGAAGGAGACGGCCGAACGGGAGAGGGGAGCCACTGAGCACTCTCCCGTCCCGCCGACGGCGCGCTGGCCGGAGGAGGAGGGAAGACGAGGTCGATTCGCTTCCTCCATAACGAGAGGCCGACGGGCCTAGGACCGGGGGAGTCCAACGTCCGTCGCTAGGGCCGGAGTAGGCGCGTAGGGGCTGTTCCTACAGGCCTACCTGATGGAAGGAAGGGAGGAAGAGGGACCCGCCGATCTCGCGCGCGGCGGGTCAAGGCCTGCCGGGGATGTGGCGTTATGCCAAACTAGAACCCGCACCCCCGGCCATAGACAAGAAGAGGAACGCTCCAGTGGTTTTAGCCGATGAGAGCCCGGCACACCCTCCGTCGACCCCCAGACGGAGGACGGTCTGGTAGAGATTTCCACTGGTTGAATAAAAAAAAAAAGGGTCGAAATGGTTTCTTGTGCTGTATGAGGTCGCGCGTTATCATGGAACAATAAATGGTGAAGATCGATTCATGAGTCGAGGCTGTTTTATTGCTAGTTTTGCCAACATTGTTCGTGTTCGGCACAATAGACATCTGTCGTTATTGCTTGACCATATCGGAGAAAACTATAGTGAATAACACCACGCTGAGACCACCAAACAAGTTACAAGGCAACACAAGTTTCAATACGCCTTTCTTTCTGCGTCAAATCTGAAGCACCCATTTTTCGTATTTTTTTATTTTATCGATTTGACGCAAATGAGTCAATATTGTGGGTAAGGTAACGTTAAACCATGCCGCTAATTCCTGGGTAGTTTGATTAGGATCGGGTTAAATATCTCTCTTAAAGCGTTTAAACCAAAATCGCACGTTCTGTAGTAGACTCCTCTCCAAACGCAACATTGATATTGCGGGCTGTTTCTGCTACTTGCGTGTGACTTGCGTGAGAACTCGTATTTGAAAATCACTCGAATTATCGCAGTATCCATCTTTCATGTCCAAGTTTAGTCGATATTCAAATGTTTCACATTTTTTAAAAGAAGAACATTATAGAAACCATGTGAAAAAAAAGTTTCATTCGAAAACCTCAAACCATGAAGTTTCTATGTAAAGTCAAAGAACCTATTGCCACAAAACGGCAATTTCATACTTTAACCCCTAATAAAATAGTAACGCAGCCAATACTGATACATAATATATCTAAATTCAAATACTTTAGAAAGAAATTTATTGCTAGCAAGTGTGGGAAACGAGTCTGATGCTGAAAAAATATTTAGATTAGAATTTTGAACCATTGTCTGATTTCAGGATTCTGGAATCCTATCTGGATACACGAGGTATAGGTAAGATAGAATAGGATATCCGAATCCGTAAACCTCTATTTGCAATAAACCCGAACAAGCGCCGTCCGGTGACAGTAATGAGAAACATAATTATTTCGCGCTACAGCGCGATATAATTAGTTCGAGTTTTCATCCTCACTAGGATGAAAACTCGAACTAAGCCCTCTGGTCGTTAATCAACGCTACCCTGTAAACCCCTCCCTCTCACAGAGAGGAGGCCTATTTTCCAGAAGTGGGAGCATTATAGGCTAATTGTGATGGACAAATTTGGAACTTTCTAATAACATGAGTGTATACCTGAAAAGCAGAATACCGTCCGGCGCGACGAGGTCTGTTGTACGAAGGCAGGTATCTCCTGATGGGGTCCAGTTCGTTGACGTGCAGTAGTCCACCGGTCAACAGCTGAGCCAACACGAACATTGACTGCGCCCAGAGGAACAGACCACCTGTATCTAACACATCAAGTTTATGTATAATACACATTTATTGAAAGTAGGTACTTTAGTTTACATTGTGCTCAGTATGCTGCTATTTTCTTATATTTAAGTGTAGGTACCAGATGACTTTTTTACCGTCTCTAAATAATAGGTAAACTGTGTATAAGCCTATGCCGTAGAAAATATTATACAGCATATAGAGAAATTGATCTAATAATAAATACTACAGATTTGAAGTAAATTTTTCATACAAGAACAATAAAAATGGAAATTATCAAAAATATGCAAATTCAAATTCAAATGACCAAAGTACCAAAATATGTAATATGCGCGGGATTTAGCAACGAAATTGTAGCGCTCTATAAGGCGTATAGGAGCGCTATTTGCAAGTGCAAATATTCTCGTGTATGGCCTTTGTTCCACTTACACAACACACCATATTATTTGAGAGGCGGTAAAAAAATCTCATCCGGTAGCAGTTGTTTTCAGTCACCATTTCTCCAAAACCCGCCTCCTCCAGTCCTAACCCATGCTACACCCTCAACCGTTAAGCTTTATATAGAATGAATTTTTGAACAAGGGTCATTGTGGCATTGACAACTACCTATGCCAAAACTATTAGAAATGTGATAATATTTATTTTGCCATGACATATCGACTTCATAGTTCATACACAAGATTAAGATTTACAGTGTTCGTTTCATATAGGCACCTAATCTTGTACTTCATTTGCAGAATAGACACATGGTAAGAGTTACGAGTAACAAACTTAAAAAAACTTATTTACGAATTTTAATGTTGAAAACTGATTTCATACCGTTCTAAAAATCCCGCAGCAGACAGTTTAACAACATTCATTGCGTTATTTATGTTGTTGTTCAGACATATTTGTCGAATATATAGAGAAATAGATTAGCAAAATGCCTTTAAATGATTCAAACTGATTGTACCTACCTAATAGCGCGTTATGCAATTGGGGTGGTGTGTTTAAATTAGGGTTGTAACGGAGCTTCGCCTCCGCTTCCGTTACTGCGGAAGTTCCGCAAGAAATCGTATCTTCGCTTCCGCCTCCGCCTCCGCACAATTGTTTGCGGAGTTATAACGGAGGTTTATTTACGTATTTATAAAATAAAAGCTGCGACGCTCGACAACCGTCCGACCGCGTTTGAGCGCGAAATGGTCAAGAATCAACTAGTGCGAGGCGGGAATGCGACAAACACAATTTGTTTCTCCTTAATTTTCATTACAAGAAGGTAATATTTTTTTTACCAAGTATACTACTATTAATGTACGTATTTAAAATAAAAATTTTGTTTTAATTAACCATAAATTTCAATTTTTTCTATATGTACTTTCACCTCCGCCTCCGTTAACCTCCGCACCCGCGGAGGTGAGACTCGTCACCTCCGCATCCGCCTCCGCCTCCGCTAATAAGCCTCCGTTACAACCCTAGTTTAAATATTTAAAATCGGTAGATACCAACTGACTAAAAGTTTACTCGTAATTTATCGAGGAAAGTTTTTACGTGGAAAAGGTAGTTTTGCAAAACGAAGCTGCTACACAAGGATTTATACAAAAAGGAATAAGTGTTAGACAATCGCGTTGTAAAGCATAAGTATTAGTCACTATCGAAATTATACAATGTGTAATGTTCAACTTAAATAACGATTTACTTTACTAGTGAAAAAAGCAAAATACACACTCGAAAAATATACATATAGTAAATAATATAAAAATAAATTAGGTACATATAAGTTGAAGTAAGTAGTTAAATAATAATAAAAAAAATGCGAATAAGTGTTAGACAGGTAGAAAACAGTCATTCTCAATGTTGTTACGTTTTTACCTTTTTCATTACCGTCACTGGAGTGATCTGGAATTGTTGAATTGATTTTTAAGTATCGATATTTAAACAAATTCTTTATTGAACCAACTTAGCTGGTAGGTATGTAACTACATTTTTTTAAATATTTTTCGAACCCATGCGCCGTTAAACATAACAAATAAAAAATATCTATTAGAATAGGTACATGTTGTACGGACAACAGGTAGAGTTGCCATTTTTTTTTTACAAGGAATAAAGTATATTCATATCTCTGAAGAATATTAAACAGTATTTTAGAAAAATGAACAGTATTTTATTTATTTAATTTTTTACATACATATTTTTTGGAACTCCTTGCACAACTTACTAAATTTAAATCGTTTTTGAATATTTCGTATAAGTATATCACATAATGTGTTTGCATGCTGAAAACAGTATTTTTTATACTTTATTTTTGTTCAACAGTAAAAAGTGTAATTTAGTGAAAAACAGTATAATACTGTTCAAAACAGTATAGTTGGCAACCCTAACGACAGGTCAAGCTACCTTAAACTGTCAAATATTCCCAATCAATCTTGAGCCTTACAGATTTAACAATAAAGCTGAAAATCTAATAAAGAAATATGACAAGATTGTAGTAACTTGAAGTGCTGTCGTCTGTACATCCAGTCTAACCTGAATGCAGCTAAATACACATTGTTGAGAATTATTGTAAATATATTGTTCTTTATTCTTCCTATTAGATCTGTTGAAGTGTTGAGTATTCATTGAAAACTACGGTAGAACTTACTTGCAGGTAATCTGCGCACTGAATGTGGTTCATTGCGCTCATTTTCTATACCCTCGCGAGGAACGTAATAATACCAAGGAATAACAGGATCTGAAATAATATACACATCATCATTAAGGGAGGAGTAAAATAGTACCTAATTTTATTTAGCAAAATACGAGGTAACTGTATTACTGTATACTATGCAAACTGCAGATTCGGATGTTACGCGACTAGTGGTGCCAAAATGATCAGCGCAATCGAATTTTCTGAAAGCGAGACACGGCCAGTTTGATAAGAGCTTAAAAACAGAAGGATCAAAATCAGACGCCTCTGTAAAAAGTTATGGTCCTAGGTACCTACTTAAAATATACAACGTTATTTTTTCTATATGCGAATCCTGAATATAATTTGTTCAGAACAAGCAACTGAATCGACTCCAATAATTTTTACACTATGTTATATTTTTTCCCAAGTACATATTTAAAAAATGTTGCAGTGTGGTTACCGAGCGCAACAATATAACAATATAGTTCACAGCGGATCATAGTGTCCTAGGGCACTCGCCGCGCCGCGCCGCTGTAGGCGCGGGCGGGCGAGTGGCTCGTTGACCATATTTTTGTAGGGGCAACCAGGCAACGTATCAAGCTCATAACTTAAAGATTTTTCATGATAGCTTCTTGAAATTTTTTTCATAAAAATACTGGACACGTGTTTTGGGTTTCGCATATACAAAAAATAACGGTGTATATAATACAAATCGACTTGAAAACCTCCTCCGTTTTTTTGTCGGTTAAAAAGGGTAACATACCTCCAAATTCGTCCATATATATTCTAGATTTCAGTAATTTCTGGTACTCTTCAACTTGCTCTGGCAGGGTGCGGAACACGCCGTCAATAATCATCATTACATAGAACAGAGGCCACTCTGATTCAATACCATCAAACTCCTTAAGTTCTCCTTCATGGTAATACCTTCTTTGCGGATCTTCTAGCACGCACTTGTACCCATCACGGCTGAACCTTTTGAACCCACATTTGCCTTGCAAACGTCTTAACATATTACTTTTAGTTAAATGAACTAGGTGTTCCTCATGCGTGGCAAAAGCCGGGAATGATATCGTCGGTAATAATGCAGCATCTACACCCTGAAACACAAATCTAGGTTTCATCATTTACAGTCAAATGTGCATATTTTATCATGTATAAGCCTTGCAGATTTATATGTATCTAAAACAAGTTTTCACAGATGACCAGTCTGTTCAGACTGTCCTTTGTCACAAGATAAAACTGAAACCCTTCTTAGTAAATTGTTATAAAGGTGTATTTTAGGGTTTGCTGTCTTTGTGTGAGTAGTCTATCCTAAGGATGTAAAAAATATCGCAGAAGATTTGACCGCGCACTAGATTTTCAACTTTCGGCGCTGATCATTACGTTGAAAATAAAGTGCTCGAAACAAATCGTCGTGGGAAATATAAGCCCGTGTGACAGTGTGAACCTGGCCACTAAGTATATCAGAATAAAATTCAAGTGTCAATTGAGTAAGCTGCTGGTCAATGCGTGGAAGTGACAAATAAGTTCCCTGGGGGCTCTCGTTGAATATTGATAAATATGTATGGTTATGAAATATGACATCATTTAAGTTGAATTGTACCTTGGAACTTGATTCACGCGGCAGCATAGTTTCGAAAATACTTCTGTTGCGATTATGAGCATCAATATCTACATAAATTACACTCCATGATGCTCCTTTGTCCCCAAACAAATTGCATCCATTGATGGCTTCCAGAGCCGCCTTAGCCATACCTGAAATAGCAAGCAATTTTATTTGTGATATCACTTGTCCAAAATACCTGCTAAGCTTCTATGTTGTGTCATCATACCAATTGAAGATGCATGGATTTCAGGCTTTCCATCATTGTATTTAGATCCTCTTTCCCACATCCCATAATCCGGTGTTCTGTATGCACGCTCCACATAATATACTAGATTTTGGACGAATGCAACCTCATCCTGTAGAAACATAAATCAGTATTATGGATATTTAAGATTTTAAAATATGACAATTAGAACACTTACAACTAGTTTACCTGGGTATAAATTATCTGTAGTCCAGATGTTATCATTTGTACAAGAAACAGTAGATAAAGTGAGACAGCATCTATCTGCAGATGGTGATACTGTTCGTCAGTCAGCACAGGTTCCCCAGTAGTGAGGTGGAACTTGACGTGTAGTGCGTGTGCAGCACTCTGACGAGTTTTAAAGGCCTCTACACGCGCCGATTGCTTCACCCAACACTCCAAGATGCCACGCATGCACTTGACAGTGCTTTGACCCAGCTCATATGATTTTCCTCGGTCATCATCAATTCGTCTGAAACACGTTATTATAATTCAAAATAATAATATAACATAATTATACACGGCTTGTTTGGATGATATAACTATATTAAAAGGGATTTTTAATTTTATCTCTACATGTTCAAAATTAGAAGAAAGAACACCGCCTGCAGTAGACTACTATAAGGCGTGTATAATATACATTATACAACTACAACTACTAGCTGTGCCCTGCGTAAGTGGTAGTAGTATCAAAATCAACTATTTACTAAAAAATTGCAAATATGAATATAAAAATTGATAAAAAAAAAATATTTTATTTATTCTTAGGCCTAACAAAATTTCATTAAAATAGATTTGTTATGTATGAAGTAGGTACTTGTTATCTTATTATAATGAATAAGTTAAGCAATGTAGGGTAGGTGATATATTTGCCACTTCTCAGCTACCTAGCAATAAACATGGAGTGATTTCTGTAAATGTGTTTTCTTAAATACAATAGTGGCGACGATTCGTAAAATAAAGTACAATGGAGAGGAAAAGTGTAAAATTTAATGAGTTTGATCCGCAGACGGATAATTGGGACAATTACTTTGTTAGATTGAAATATTGTTTGGAGGCGAACAATGTGATCACAGATGCAGCTAAAAGGGCTAACTTTTTCACAGTGTGTGGTTCACAAGTTTTTGAAACAGTTTTAGCCTTAATTACACCGAGAAAATCTAGTGAAGTGACTTTTGATGAAATAGAAAATATTCTAACCAAACATTACAGTCCGAAACCGAACGAAATATCAGTTTCATACAAGTTTTATAAGCGGGATCAAAAATGCGACGAATCAGCGTCCGACTACATCGCGCAATTGAGGAAGATCAGCGCGGGCTGCAACTTTACTGATTTGGAGCGTATGCTGCGCGACAGGCTTGTGTGCGGCATGAGTGATCACCGGTTATAGTATGAATTACTGAAGCGGAACGACCTAAGCTATCAGGACGTCACCGACGCCATGCTGTCAGCAGAGAGTGCAGGTCGGGACCTGCGCATGATCGCGGGCGCCGCGGGTAGCAGCGCCGACACACACGGCGGCGCCGACACGTCGCTGTTACTGGGCGGGCCGGAACCCATGGACATCAACGCCGTGCAGTTAAAGAACAACAGTGTTATGCGTTTTTGTTATCGTTGTGGCGATAGACATTCTAATGACTGTCGTTTTGTTAATGCTGTATGTAGATATTGTAACAAGAAAGGTCATATAGAAAAAGTGTGTATTACGAAAAAGAAAGCAGCTAAACTTAATTATTGTAACGAAAATAAGGGTGATTCTGATTTAAACGGGATTTATTGTTTCGGGAGTTCTAAACATTTAGTACAACCATACAGAGTTAAAATTATGTTGAATTACACACCGGTGACTATGGAGATTGATTCAGGTGCCAGTTTTTCTCTTATAAACGAACGAACGTGGCATTCATTGCGTGGTAATCGATCGCGTGACACATTGCGTCCAGCACCACTGAACCTGCACACTTGGACAAAATCTCCAGTGGCACTTATTGGACAGACAATGGTGCGCGTGCAATACAATAACATATCGTGTAATTTAAATATCATTGTAGCTAGGGGTATGGGTCCTAATCTTTTGGGAAGGAATTGGTTTCATCCTCTCAATATTGAATTAAGCGTGAACACTGTGTCTCACGAGCTTGACGATTTTTCATGTGACGTCATCGTTGCGAAGCATAGTGAAGTCTTTAAAGAGGGACTTGGTACTTACCGTGGAGACCCTGTAACAATTAATTTATTACCTGACGCTACACCTAAATTCTTAAAGGCTCGCCCTGTGCCGTACGCTTTGAAGGAGAGAGTAGAAAAGGAAATTGAACGTTTAGTACAAGAAGGGGTTATTCGTCCTATATCGTATGCAAAATGGGCAACCCCTGTGGTACCAATTATTAAAAAGTCAGGCGAAGTTCGTCTTTGTGGGGACTACCGAAGTACAGTCAATCAGGCTACCGAGTCTGACACATATCCGATGCCGACGGCAAGCGAGGTATTTGCTACAATTTCGGGTGGTAAATTCTTTACTACGTTAGACTTAAACAGAGCTTATACACAAGTGACTGTAGATAACGACACAGCTAAGCTATTAACACTCAACACATGCAAAGGTTTATTTACCGTACATAGATTGGCTTTCGGTGTAAAGGCATGTCCGGGTATTTTTCAGCGCTTAATGACATCGTTGCTAGCAGGCATTCCAGGTGTTGCAATACTAATTGATGACATCATAGTCAGTGGACACACCGTTCAGGAGATGAGCCAGCGGTTAGACACAGTTCTAAATCGGATCAAACTTGCTGGATTACGACTAAATAAACACAAGTGTAAATTCGCCAAAGAACGAGTTGAATTTTTGGGATTTGTAATAGATGCATACGGTATTCATCCGGCACTGAGTAAGGTGGAGTCCATATTGAAAACACCTGAACCTAAGAACGTACGAGAACTGCAAGCGTTCCTCGGGTTATATAACTTTTATGAACGGTTCATACCACATAAAGCGACCGTCCTCGAACCGCTTCACCGTTTATTGGACCGATCAAAAACATGGCAATGGACTGAGGTTGAACAAAAAAGCTTTGATACGGCAAAGCGTTTACTGTCATCAGACATGACATTGATACATTACGATTTAAGCAAACCTTTAATACTGACGTGTGATAGTTCCGAATATGGGGTGGGTGCAGTGTTAGCACACGTCATGGAAAACGGAACTGAACGCCCGATTGCTATGGGATCCAGGACACTACACACGCATGAGCGACGATACTCGCAACTCGACAAAGAAGCAACATCAATTATGTTTGGCATACAGAAGTTTCACAATTATCTAATGGGCAGAGCTTTCACTATTGTTACAGACCACAAACCTTTGCTTGGTATTTTTGACCCTAAAAAACCTATGCATAATGTCCTATCACCGCGTCTAACAAGAATAGCAATTACACTCACGTCACATGATTATAATATTATATACAGACCAGGGACACAGATTGGTAACGCCGATGGACTCAGTCGCTTACCGCAACCAGTACCAGAAGAACCTGAATTGCAGGTGGGAGATATTTTACTAATGGCAGAAACCTGCGATGACTTTCCAGTCGACGTTAACGATCTAATTGTAGCGACCAAGAGAGATAAAACGTTATCACGTGTGGTACACCATATGCTGAACGGTTGGCCTCCTAAGGTGACCGACGATGAATTACGACAATATTGGCTACATCGTGCAGAGCTGTCACTACAAGACGACTGTGTTGTGCTAGGCTGTCGTGTAGTGGTGCCACCAGCATTACGTCAAACAATGTTACGAACGTTACATAAAACACATAGTGGCATAGTACAGACAAAAGCAATGGCTCGAAGCTACGTTTGGTGGCCAAATATTAACAACGACATAGAAGCCTTTGTACAAGGCTGCAATATTTGTTTGGAAAACAGACATATGCCGCCTAAGACTACTTATGAATGGGTAACACCCAATAAACCGTGGTCCAGGATCAACGTTGATTTCGCTGGTCCATTTCAGAATAAAACTTTTCTAATCATTGTAGATGCGTACTCTCGTTGGCCAGAAGTTTTTATAGTCAACAATATGACGTCAGAAACAGTAATTCGGCACCTCAGAAATATATTTGCAACTCATGGTTTATGTGAGACATTAGTTTCAGATAATGGAACATCATTTGTTTCAACAGAAATGAATAATTTCTTAACTGCAAATAAAATACGACATGTAACGACAGCACCTCATCATCCTGCCACAAACGGTTTAGCAGAAAGAATGGTGCAAACAGTAAAAGACAAGCTACGAAAAATGGAGGGCATACCTTGGGACCTTAGATTACCGAGGATGTTATTGGGCTTACGAGTGGCTCCTTGCAGTACTACGCAAAAAAGTCCGGCAGAACTACTAATGAATAGGAAGCTTAGAACACTTCTCAACACTATACATCCAGATAATATCAGAAGTGAAAAGACATATGTGCAAATAGATAAAAACCAGAATAAGAAGCATAGAGAGACCACTATTGGTCAAAATGTGATGTACAGGAATTTTAGCGCTGGACCAAGATGGTTACCAGGCGTTGTTAAAAATAAGGAAGGCCCATCTAGTTACAGAGTGGAAACTCAGAAAGGCGACATAGTAAATAGACACATTGACCAAATTATTAAAATCCAAGGATCTAAAGAGGCAACAGAACAAAGTAGTAGCAATAGCAATAAAGATAGTTATGGATCAGGTGAAAATGTTAATTTAGGTGAACATGAAGAAGAACAAAATACAGAAAATATTGAAAGTCAGGATATGATAGAGATTCCAAGCTCAGAGAAATGGGAAGAAATGTTGGGAATCCCCAGCACATCAGGAACAGAACCAATATATCCTAGTAGGAGATTTAGAAACAGGTCACACCGACGTTCGCAATCTCCATATGTAAGACCGGTACCCAATACTGATGGTGATGCTTAAGTTTTGATATTAGTAATAATTAGTTTCATTCATTTATGTTATTATAGTGGTAAGATATTTTGTAGGATATTATGTACTCTTAAGGGAAAGGTATGTTATGTATGAAGTAGGTACTTGTTATCTTATTATAATGAATAAGTTAAGCAATGTAGGGTAGGTGATATATTTGCCACTTCTCAGCTACCTAGCAATAAACATGGAGTGATTTCTGTAAATGTGTTTTCTTAAATACAATAAGATTCCACTGCTTTGGAGGACTTCAGGACGAAGAATGTGCCAGGAGAATTTTATATATTAGAAGATATTGCAAAATAAGCAATATTATGTATTGCTAGTTGCCCTAGTTTCAATATTATATATTTCCCAATAACATTTTATTCAAGTCATATACATGTCTCTTATAGACCATTTTAGCCTCACATTTTAAATGACTAATTACCTGTATGCCTGATATAAGCCCCATACTGCAGATGCACAGTAAATACTATCTCTCACACTTCCTATGTGGAGGTCAGATGACAATACTGGAAATAGGCCAGTGATAGGGCTTTGAAACCTTAATAACTGCCTTTTAACTGAAAAAAGAGGGCTTATTACAAACAATGACATTTAATATTTGTACAGACCTGCAGGGTAATTACACACTATTGGTAGCAATGGGTTTCATTTTGATTGTCTGAATATATTTATTGCATTACTAGCCTCCGCCAGCGACTTCGTTCGCGTAGAATTAGTTATGCTCCGCTTTGACTTCAGTTTTCTCAACATTTTTTGTTACTGCTCTGCTCCTATTGGTTATAGCGGGATGTTATAGCCTAAAGCCTTCTTGGATTAATAGGCTATCCAACGCAAAAATAATTTTTCAAATCGGACCAGTAGTTCCTGAGATTAGCGCGCACAAACAAACAAACAAACTCTTCAGCTTTATTAATATATAAAGCTGAAGAAGTATAGATTTATGTTGTTGATCAGTCACATTTTCAAACATATGAAGCAATTGATTGCCAATATGCTTCTAAATGATTCAGATTGATAACAATAGTGTGTTATGCAATTAAGGTGCTGGTGTTTTAGTTGTAATGTTTTTGTTTGTTCTCAAATTAATATTTGCAAAGAAAAATGTAATTAAAATATGTATTGTAGACATTGTAATCTTGAAAAGTCAATATAATAACTAATTACTTTAAGTAATAATGATAATTTCTCTGTAGTTTTACATACCTATGGCATAATATATATCTAGTTGGCGTACCGTATCTTCATAATTAGATATCTTTAAATATTGGTGAGCATTGATGTCATCAATACTTCCTTGGCGGATCATTATTTCTGAAATAGAGTGTAAAATCTTATTCAAATAATTCATAAACACAAAATACTACATTTTATTAACAAAATTTAAAACTTATATAATTTCTTGTAGCTTAGCTTTCAGATATAAGGTTATAATAGTGTAAGTTTAGGTAAGAGTTAAGTAAAAAATAATATTCTTTTTGCCAAAAACAATACCTGCGATCTCTTGAACTTTAAAGTTAGGAATTGAAATATTTCAAAGTTCTTTATAAGCAACGTTCAGACACATCATGACAAAGTTATAGTACTTTAATTCTTAGCATGCAATAGAAAATCAATTGTTTATTTTCATTAATAATCGATAATAGAGACAATTTTGTATTTATTTTTTTGACCACTATTTGACATTGAGATTGTTTTTTTTTTTATGGTAGTGTCATGTCAGTGTTGTAGGCTCACAAAGTCATACACAATCATGGAATTAGTAGCTACCAAGATATTTTACCAGGCCCACCTTTAAAAATACCCTGGCCCATTACATAAAATAACTTCTACGCCAATTACCAAAACCGAAAAGCCGAAAACTGTTAAAAATATCATTACGCAAAATTCAGTGTAGTAAAGCATGTCTATAAAGTATTGAAAATGGGTATTTCTGAAACTAACAATTTTAAAAGTAGGGCAACACTAAATCTTAGTAAATACCAAAGAAATTACATTAAAAGAATTCTTACGAGTAATAATAATATCTAAACAACAACATTCAAAAATAAACCTAAACCCTACTCTTTAAAGCTTATATTGCCACAAAGCTTACGCATAAATACCTAAAGTTCCGCATGAGAGGCATCGAAAGACCCCTGTGTCCCCTTCCCGCAGACTGCCAGTGTGAAATGAAACTACTATCTGGTAACTTTGATACATAAACTTCATCCACTCGTTTTGTTATTTACGCTGACATACAATATTATATCAGTGACTCGTGATTGTTTAAGCATTAAAATAACTAACTGCTTAGCTCAACATTTAATCAATGCATTTATTGTGATCAATAAATAAAAATAAAACAATATTAGCAGATAGTATGAACTATTAAATGGCAACACCGACGCCATATTGGGATAATTAATCAATATGGTCGATGCAATTTTTTTTGTGTAGTTTGAGTACATAGACTTATAGTATATAGACGTGAAATACCAACAAAAAAAACGTGCCATCGTTTGACATTTGTTTGGAACATAATATGGCCGGCCGCCTCTTTCTAGGGCTGTCAATGATTATTTGTTTCCAAAGATTTTAATATATTATTATTTTTTATTATTATAATTTTTTATTTAATTTATTAATATGGTCTGTTTGTTATATAATTATTTTAATTCTCTCGTTTTCTGTCGGCTTCTTAGATAGAGTACTTATTCATTTATTCATAACGTCACGTCTTTATCCCTTACGGGGTAGACAGAGCTTGAGGTTATAAGAACAAAAGCCACGTTTAGCGCGTTGGTAGGTGCATCGAAATAGTAATGGGTTGCTAACCTCATCGCTAAAAGAAATGATTCTTAAACTTGGCCAATTCCCTCGACCGGTTTTTACAGTCTGCATGGGATGAGAAGCAGCATTAGAAAATTCATATTTTACATAATATGCACACATTTTTATAACGTGGTTTCCCCCGTAGGTATCCTCCACGATCTATTGTAATAAAGAAAGTTTGAATTTTGGCTAAGTCAAATGTCTATTTTGACTGGGTTACTAGATAAAAGGGTCCTCTCCCTCCCTCCTCTCAATTATGGTGCTTGGTTGAAAGTATCTAAGTGTAATTATATTGTATAGACATTATTAAGTGCAAAAGGTGCAATCATAATAAAATACATTTATATTTTTTAAATATATTCGTTTAATAAACTACTAGCTTCCATAAGCGGGTTCACCCGCCTTTAAAAGGTGATCTATGACGTCATTTGTATCCCGTCGTCATCATCATCATCATCTCAGCGTTTATCCCGGTTGCACCCGCGGCTTTCGCGTTGGAGCCCGGGGTCCGCTTTCCTGCACATTCTCCTTCATTTCGCACGATCTTTAGCATCCTGTGGTAAGAGCTTGTTGGCACGCATGTCATCTCTTACAACGTCAAGCCAGCACTTCTTTGGTCTACCCCGCTTGTTCCGGCCCGTCGGAGGCGCCATGGTAAAAGACATTTATTACCCACGTAACATGCCGCTTGCACAATGTTCTTGCATGTGGTAAACATGTATTATATGTTCTTCTTAGGTTCTTAGCCGATTATTTTTAGGGAATCTATAAACAAAAGATAAAATCAATATCTATTATCAAAATAATTGAGTAGATAGATAATTAAATTACTTATTTTTATTAAAAATATTATATTTTTTCCTTCAAAGTGAAAAATTAAAAAAAAATATTTTAAATAAAAATAAAACCGCCTTTAAAACACACCCAATAATAGATAATTGAAATCGGTGCTAAGCCAAGTACATATGTTGGTCCCCGCTACACCCTGCGCATCTAACATATTGGCATCGACTTTGAAAGCTGTTTTATTTTTATTTAAAATATTTTATTTCTTCATTTTAAACGAAATAGTTAAAATTCCCTATCTCAAAAACTACTGAACCGATTTTGATGAAACTTGCAGTATTCACTAAGTTGAACAATGTCTAATATAAAAAAAAGAATACCGAAATCGGACTAATAGTTCCAGAGATATGCGAACACAAACATATAAACATACATACATATTTACATACTACACTTATACAATTTGGCACATTTGTTCAAACGCTGATATAGACTAACATAAACATATCCGAAAACAAGGCATTTTTGAAAATATTACATACATAACAGTTCGAAATGAAAACCTCCTTTTTATGAAGTCGGTTAAAAAAAATTTTTGCTCAACCCTAACATATGTCAGCAAATTACGTAAACAAATAAACATTTACAATAAAGAGAAACGTGCTTATATAGTGTAAATGAGTGTGTATTTATTAATTTAACGACTGATAAGTAATCATGGTTCATTTTAGTTTGAAAATTAGAATGATAAATGGTGATTTAGCTAGAAAAGAGGTAACTAACCTATGAAACGTCAATTGAGCTTGATTTCTGTTGTTTCTGGCACCACACATAACAATACAGCACGCAGGCATATTAAGTAATAGTTTTGTCACACGGTACACAACAAATCCAATTTAAAATGTCTTGTATATTAACAAAAAACTTAATTTTCGTTAGGTTATGTATGCCGTTGACAGCACAACTACCACGAAATTGTCACTTATGATGGCCGGCGCCGGCGTTGGCACGCTGCCAACAACTGTCAGTTCATTTTAATAATGTTACCATAATTCCGCAGTAACAAAACAATATTTGTCTCTTTTGCCAAAAGCAAATGTACTGTTGAAAAAAAGAGACAAAATAATGTATTACGGTTTTGTACCCTAAATTACATATATATGTATAATGAAAAATTGTATAACTTGACAACAGCATCTCCTTAGATTCTATCTCAATGGTTGAGTATAATGTTCTGTCTGTAAAAAAGACAAGACAGCTGAACAAAGAATATCTTCCTTTTTTAAGTTTGTTAAAAAAGTGAAAAGACACTAGAAACAAATTGTATATTTTCTTGAAAATTTTTATACCTAAAATGTCCTAAAGAAAATGTAACAAACAGCGTATGTCAACTGTCTGTATTAGCTCTATTTACCTTACACTTTTACAAAAAGTTTAACCTACTTGAATAACTAACCTAACCATTTTACATTTTATTATTATTATTTTTTCGCCAAGCGATTCGTCGTGTCCCGGCACGATATTTGGTGAAGCCGTACGGAAGACGGGTCTGAGCAGTTGTGTTGCGATGTGTGCCGGGTACGATGCGCCAAATGTTGTTGTGTCGGAGGTTTGGTCCTGGAGAGTCTCCAGATCAATCTGCCTCTGGCGCAGCATCCTTGGTCATGTTGTTGGGTTTAACATTGCATCACCTCGCTCAACTGTCGTCATCCTTCCTATTCCTAAGTTTTTTAAGTGAATAGGCTTAATAAACTAGTGCGCTTTACCATCAACGATTGCATCACTGCTTACCATCAGGCGGGATTACAGTCAAGCACTAGTTTATAATAATTAAAAAAATAATAATAATAATAATAATATATATATATATATATATATATATATATATATATATATATTATATTATTATAGATATATATATATATTATTATTATTATTTATATATATAAACAATATGTTAAGAAAACCCTGTCCGACCCGTGAAGGTATTGTTAGGTATCGATAACTGATTCTACTAATGCCTACAAAACCTGGCTAAACTTAAAAAAAAATTCCCCCTAAAAAATAAATAACTTAAATAAAATAAATAGGTAATTTCATGGCAATACAGGTACAGTTCATAACCTCAGTTGACCTCATGCATGTAGGTATAGGTAATTTATTCACGTTTATCGAGTCTCGAAAGAAATAATGATACTTAGGCAGCTCGTGAAAAGAACTTTTTTTTTTAAGTAGGAAGGTCGTCTGACTCTCCAAATGTATCATTTCATTCGATGAGCATATTGGCTGTGGCGGAGATTTTGTTCCAATTTCGTTCACTAATAACGATACAGACCCAGCTGGCCTGCACCGCCGCACGAGATTAGCACGGACATGCACACAAATAAAAATCAAGTGGTGTCAAATCCGCGCTGGCCACAGTTGGTCCACCCTCAAACAATCCACTGCTTGCCGAATTGATAATGGAGGTTCTCACGTACAGGACAAAGATATGGTGACGCACCGTCATACTGGAACCACATTGACCACAGTCACCTGATCACAAAACAGCAGTTGCTACCTTCCATCAGCATGTTACATTACTCTACATTAGGAAACGACATGATCACACAATACACGAATAGTCTTCACTAGAGCGATGTTTACGCCCAACTGATAATTTAAAGTAAAAATGATTTTTATTTTTTAGAATTGTACCTACGGGGCTGGCCTCGCGGCATCCTTTGAGTAAATAGGGATGTGTAAGTAATCAAAATATTGATTTTCGATGGAAACAATTTACTCGTCTATTTTTGTTATCGATTTAGTATTGTAGTTTCTCATTCTCATTCTAGATTCAACATCGCATGGAATTGTTTAGAACTTTTACAAAACTTAAATTAGTTAGGTACACTGCTGTAAATGAAAATCATGCCAAATTTTTAATTTCAGTTTCTGTCTCAAAATCGATGATATTGACCGTTAAAATATTTGTAAAATTTTACTAAAATTGTGTTTCATAAGTCCTTCTCGTTTCTGTTTACTTAACTTGTGTTATAATAATGTTATTAGTAATTAATCGATAAACAAACAAAAGTACTTTTACCATTGGGTAATCTGTGTTTTTAACAAATCATTCAACCAGATACAAGTTTCGATTAATAGCGATAAAAAAACGTTATTGCGCAAAAATTAGTGCATCACTAGTTATTTCTTTTACGTCGCCGACAAAGCTCACGCGCGACGCCGCCAAAGAAATAAATAATCTAACAAAACAATAAAAGGAAAGCCGACAATTATACCGCCTAAAATGGTGTTGTCATTTTTTTAAAAACACCAAATTTTGAGGAAGTTAGCGTAAATTCGCGGGGAAAAAAGATAGTTTCAAAATTGATTAGTATTGTTACTATGATGATTATGCAAAATTTCAAATTTTATTTGT
Organism: Sesamia nonagrioides; assembly: GCA_017933935.1. NCBI lineage: Eukaryota > Metazoa > Arthropoda > Insecta > Lepidoptera > Noctuidae > Sesamia > Sesamia nonagrioides. Next base: position 301,030 of record JADWQK010000056.1, read on the forward strand.
TCATGTGATTGCCTAACCTTTATTATCCTTATGGGTCGGACAGGGTTTTCTTAACATATTGTATATATAAACTAGCGCTTGACTGCAAGCCCGCCTGATGGTAAGCAGTGACGCAATCGTTGATGGTAAAGCGCACTAGTTTATTAAGAGCCTATTCACTCTAGCCTTAGAAACACCGCCGGCTGGCAAATTGCTCCAGTACCTCAATGTACGCGGTATAAAGGACGAGGCGAAACGCTTCGTCCGGTTCGATATTTATTGATTGTTGGTGAACATAATTTTCTTGCAGTGTTCCAAGTGATGATGGAATTCGACAATAATGGCATGAAGTTATTCCATTTGAACCAATAACTAAAACAAGGTTTTATACATTTGCGGTATGATGGTTGACAATTTTTTGTCTGTCAAAGTGTCTGTGTGTGTGTGTACGTCTGTAAAACTTTGTATAAATAAATGTGTTGTTTTCTTGAACATGCCTTTTGTTATTTTTTAATTATATTACGCAGAGTAGCGCGCCGCGTCGTCCACTTATCACAACGGTGTCTGCTAGTATTATTATACTCTTTGGTGCGTGACTACTAGCTAGACTGCTAGCTAGAGTACCGTGAGGTCATCCGAATTGAGGCGCGTGGGCATGGGTATGACTTGCGTTCAAAGCGTTTCTATTAAGTCAACGTACTGAAAACCTTATTCACTAAATTTATTTTGCATTTTATATATATCAATATTGCCTTTTACAGCATGTAATTTAATAAATATTTTCGAAGATATTACAGAGACAATAGAGGCTGCGGCGCACAGGGGCAACGCGAGCCTGTAACTGCCCCTATGTATTTTTAGATCCATAAAACTAAGTATCGGGATGCGCTTTTCTTTAATAGATAGAGTGATTCAAGATAAAGTTATACAATATGTAATGAAAACCCTGTCCGACCGATAAGGATAATAAAGGTTAGGTAAACACTTGACCAAATATGATATAAGATTTTACATAATCATCATAGTAACAATACTAATGAATTTTGAAATAATCCTTTTTTCCCGGGAATTAATTCCAATTTCCCCGAAATTTGGTAATTTTAAAAAAAGTGACAACACCGGTATTATTATAAGCGAATAGCGACGCGACCACGTCACAGGTGCCGCGTGCCCTGCCCCCCGCCGCCCGCGGACGGGGTTGCTTCACGCACATGTATTAAGTTACCTCTTTTTGCGAAATAATATTTACTTTTTTTAGGCGGATTTTTTTTTAAGTTTAGCCTGTCTTTGTGGGCATTAGTAGAATCAGTTATCGATACCTAACAATACCTTCACGGATTGGACAGGGTTTTCTTTACATATTGTATATACCTAATATAATACATTTTTTCGAGCGAAGCCGGGTCGGGTCGCTAGTATACAATATAAATAAAGTTCACGTTTTATTTTGTAGCTACCTCTTACTGTTATTAGATTTTTACTAAAAAAAAATTTTGAAGTTTATTAAATGTCCCAATTTTCTTATGAACTGTGAACACCCTACTAGAAAGGGACACAGGGGTCTTTCGCGCGTTTCTCTTTCTAGGAACGCCTTTGCCGGCTCGTCAGCTTTCTAGGTATTTATACAAATTCTTTGGTAAATATAAATACATCGAATGTCATCGGCAACAATCGATTTGTTTTGTATGGACATTCGAAACTTACCCAATAAACGATACTTAATGACTAACAAGTAAATGATTGTAAACATTTTCATTTTTAATGTCTGGACTTGAAAAAGACGATGATTCATGAGTTTGTTTGGGCTAGTTCTTCTCAGAGGTCAGTTAGGAGATGCCGGCTCCATCTATATTTAAAATAAAATAGGTACGTGTAAAAGTGATCAGTGATCTTACGTAATAAACGATTTCATTTCATTGTTACTTGTTATTTATTGAAATGTGTATTAATTTTCAATTCTGTTTAAACAAAACATCGAAGAAATGTGTTAAATATGAGAAAAACAAACCGGAGTGGAGCTCGGGAAATTATTTTTAAAGTTTATCATCAATTTTAAAAGTCAGGCGATACTAAAACATAGTACATCGAATGTCATCGGCTGTCGTTTATTTGTTTTGTAACTCGATATCATTGATATAATATTAAAACAACGGTAGATAAGTCACTAGCGCTCTGAAAATGCAGCGTACAAAAGGTCACACTCGATACTCTCGTTCCGTACGCACATGTGTGCTTGGTGGATAAAAAATCTTTTCCGCATTCAAAACGAAGTTTTGCACGAATTAATTTAGAAAAGTCATGGAATCACATATCATATGTAACTATTCCAAAATATTTAGATAAATAATACAGTTTCAATTATTTTGTCAAACATTCTTACTGTTGTAGCAGCCCAGCCAGCTGCTACACATATTCTATGACCCGCTGTGATTCCTATAAATCATACTAGGATCGCGGAAGTCATAGCGGGCGTCCCGACTGCCCAGCGCAAGGGTGCCTATAAATGTCACCCCGAAAGCACATCTGGCCCATGTGCGTGGGACATGTGAAACCATAGCGAGCTGTCGTGCAATCACACGCCGCACCCGCCCCGGAGGATTTCTACGGCACAGCTCCTATTGGTTCGCCCCTTGGTTCGTCCGAAATGAGATCCTCCATCTAGATCTCAAAATCCCCACTATCCAGCATTTCATGAAACGCCTCTCCAAGCGTTTCTTTGACACAGCCGCTGTACATCACAACCCTCTGGTTGTCGCGGCAGTAAATTACTCCCCCTCCAAAATTAGCAAGCTTCGCCGACCTAGGCACGCTCTCACCGACCCTGATGACCCCATTACCCTCCTCCAAGAGGCCAATAGGGCCACTAGTACAAAACACAAAAAACCGACCTACCGACCTCGCCGCCGAGGTCCGACGCGACGCGTTCAACGTAGTAATCGCCCCCCCCGTCCCTTGTCCGATGTAGGCCAGCCCGCGCCGCAGCTGAGCCAGTAAATATAAATTCCCAACTATGACCTCTGAGTTTGTTTCGGACGTTTCTTCTCAGAGCTAGTACTAGGAAACGCCGCGGTCATCAAACCGAAATAAAAATAAAAATTCGATCCAGCCGTCCCTTGCTGTTCTTCTAGCGACACCCTAAGCCGAGGTTCGTACCCCACAGGGGGTGCCCTTAGCGTGTAGTCGCTTAGCTTTTAGTAGCCCTGGCTGGAGGCTTTAAATTCACTTAAGGCAGCCACAGGATAGTCCGGTTAAGTAGTACCGGCCTCTCAAGGTCAACTACGAGATGCCATATTAAAAAAACAAAAAAACAAAAATTGTAAGGTACATTCTATTCCTGTCTTCACTCGTGTACTACCCGTGCGCGATAAGTTGGGACCTGAGTGCGGTGACGTTGAGAGATGAGATAATGTAAATAATAGATAAAATAAATGTATAAAATTAAACATTGTATTTTTATTCATTACAAAACCATAGTCAACACTTTCGGTGATACATAATTAAATACCTAGAGTCCTATTTTTTTTTTTTTTTTTTTTTTTTTTTTTTAAATCTTTATTTATAGAGCTTTGTCAATATTGACTATGTCGCGATTTTTTTTTTTTATTTATTTTTTTTTTTTGACAGATGGTTTGGCGGGAATGTCAAGATGAGTGTCACGCTCATTTTCATTGGACTTTTAAAATTATTTATAGTGTCGTTTACGATAGTGATGTTTACGTCGAACAGTGAAATATTGTAGCATAGTGGCCTCATCATGTCTTTACGCTAAACCGCTCCTTATCGTCCAAACGCGTAAAACGAAAGGAGTTAGTTTAGGTTAAGTTATGTTAGGATAAGTTAGGATAAATTAGGATAAGTTAGGATAGATATTTAATGAAAAAAAATTACTGAAGACTTGGCTGTATGGCGTACTATGCCTTTGCCTTTTCCATTCGCCCGAACGGAAAGAAACGAACCAAAAAAAAAAATGACTATGTCGCTCTGTACTAGCCCCGCACGATGATATTGCGATCGGCGGCCATCTTGGTGACGTAGTCGACCTCGCACCGTCAGTACCGTTCGCAAGTTCAGTCCGCGCATACCCACTTACGCACATCGAATATTTTTGTTAGTTTTTTGTTTTTGTTATCCTGTTTTATTGTTGTTCTTGAGTTTTGTTGTTTAGTTTTGTTAGCTGTTAGGTACTCGTTAAAATGAGTAAGAAATTAATTCACAATCGTGCTCGTGAAATTATAATTAAAGTGGACAATTATTTTGTTAAAGAAAAAGAGGACTGTAAGTTAGTTCTTGAAAGTATAAACCGTGCTTTAAAAAGTACTTCGGACACTACTGAGGACATTTTAATACCGAAGCAACAGCTAAACCAAAGTCACTGAGCGTGTGGCATGTGCCACAGGCGTTGCAAAAAATACCTACTGTGACTAAATTGCGACGAGAGCATGAGTCGGCAACAGCCAGTGGCAGCAAAATGAGAACTCCTACTAAAGGAAAAAGACAAAAGAAGGAATATTTCGACGGGTTTTCCTTAACAGCTTTAAGAAATATTATACATTCAATGTATACGGTGAGGAGAGAAATACCCACAATGCGCAAAATCTTGGCGGCTTCAAAATTAGACCTTAATTATACCAATAGTGAAACTACATTAAGCAAAATAATTAAATGTGATTTAGGCTACCAATTTAAACGATGCTACCAAAAAAGACTGGCTCTAATTGAAAGACCCCAAATTCAAGCGTGGAGGGCTAAATATTTACGACGTATGAAAGAAAATGACTCGCTTGCTAATAACAAAAGACCCGTTATTTATCTCGACGAAACGTGGATACACGCACACTACACGGTAAAAAAAATGTTGGCAAACAGCAACCGATGTCGGAGTGAGACGGAACGACAGCCCCGGCCGCCGATGGATAATAGTTCACGCGGGAAGTGAAAGCGGTTTTGTTGACAATGCCCTTTTAATGTTTAAAGCAGTCACCAAAACGGAGGATTACCATGATCAAATGAATGCTGAGAATTTCACCAAGTGGCTTACAGAAAAATTAGTACCCAACATACCACGCAACTCCATAATTGTGATGGACAACGCCCCTTATCACAGTAGGGAAGAGAATAGGCCACCAAGTATGAACAATAAAAAACAGTTGATGGTTGAGTGGCTACAAGCTCACAACATCGACTTTCCCAACGACAGTACAAAACCTGAACTGTATTTATTAATTAAACGGCACAGACCGCCGAAAAATTTAAAATTGTCAATTTATTACCTGCCAATGGCCATGAGGTCGTTAGATTACCACCCTACAACTGCGACCTCAACCCCATTGAGTACATCTGGAACCTGGTAAAGATGAGGGTGTCAGAAAAAAATGTGGAGCAGTTAGAAAGTCGCATTGAAGCTCTGACATTGGAGGCGTTGGCGTCAATAACTCCAGATGACTGGCGAAAGGAAGTCAATCATGTTAAACGGCTTGAAGAGGAATATTGGAAAAATGATCGAATAACTGACGAGTTATTTATCATAAATACGGCAGACGACAGTGAATCGGAAACGACAGTTACAGAAAGCAGTTCTGATTCGGAAGACTGTATGAGTGGAATTGAATAAATAGGGTAAGATTATATTGAATTATATATATAAAAAAATTACATACTATCCTGGTGTTATTTGGTACTCTGGTTTAATTCCCGCTCACAAATTAACAGAAATGTAGTTAGCAAAAGTTAATAAACATGTAAGAAAGATATACGAATAAGTATATTTTTCTTACGTCTACAAGAATTATTTCCTTGAAATTTTTAATAATGAAAGTTTATTTGTCAGAATATGGATGAGTAGGTATGTGTATGTATAATAAAATTATAAAATACAAATAAATCCTTAACCCGAAAGAATGCTAAATGCAAAATTAATAAACTATAATTTTGCATTTAACATTCTTTTGCTAGCTGTCCTTTCGTGTGACAGATGACGTCACAAAGCTGTTATTGTGACAAGGTTCCATCGCAATATCATCGTGCGGGGCTTATAACAGCCATACTTTGTATACTTATTTACATAAAGTGATTGTAATATATTCTATAACTTATTTTAGCCGCATCTGACATAGGAGAGCTTAAAATACTATTACATACGCCAATATTAAAAGATTTAGGTAACAGTCTTCTGATGCGTTCGCCCCGTGCACACTCCATCAAGATGTGGTGTACATCCTCAATTACTCCGCATGTTTGGCAATTTGGTGTAGGTGTAATGCCCATAAGGAAGGTAAACTTCCTTGATGGAATGTGACCAGATCGAAGCCTCATAGCCGTAACAATATCTTGTCTACTCAGCAAACAATTATTTATCCACGGAATCATCAGAGGTTCCGGTTGTATAGTTCTATACCAGATTCCCTTCTCTTTCGATCTCTCGTCATGATACTCTTTCCACATTTTGTGGCAGTGTTTTTTAATTATATAAAAGTGGTCTGAAAAGAAGGGCAAAATATTCAATTGAGTACCTTGATGACATGCTTGTTTTGCGTGATAGTCTGCCAACTCATTACCGATTACACCTATGTGTGACGGAACCCACTGTAGTCTCAATATTCTTGATGTTTGATTACGGTTACTGTCTAAAATTTGTTCAATGATTGAGTAAGCTATCGGTGTTCCTCGAAAAGTCGAGGTGCACCGAGCTATATGTTGCAAAGCACTTCGGGAGTCAGTCAATATTAAAAATTTATTATAATTTATAGAAGTGGTATATGATAAGGCTTCGCTAATTGCCAACAATTCGGTATACATAACAGATACTTTAGACGTAATACTGAAACTCATAGAAGTATTTTGTTGAGGGTCATAGAAAGCAGCTCCCGCGTTATGATTTTCTATGGAACCGTCTGTAAAAATTTGATAGAAATTTGGATATTCTGTACTTAGAAAACGTTCGCACAATTCGTTTAAGACACCTGGTTGATACTTCCTTTTAGCTTGATTTATCACGTCAATGCTGGTCTTTATATTTTTAGATAAGTCTATGCTACTAGTCCAAAAGTTATATTTAAACATTTCTAAGTTCTGACTACAGTGCATTTGCACGTCATTAAGGTATTCATGACTTAATAATAACATAGGTTTATTTTTCCTTTTCCATAAATGAACAGTACCTAATAAGTCTTCTAATAAATTTATAATAATGTTATTACTACACAACGATTTACATTTTAAATAATATTTGCCCGCTAAATAATTTCTACGAATAAAAAGGGGTTGAATACATAACTCACTATTCATTACATGTATAGGTGTAGATTTTACAAAGCTTCCAATGATTCGCATAGCTTGATTTTGGATTTTGTCAAGTTTATATAAATGAATGTTACAACTATCACCGTATAAAAAACTGGCATAATCCATACGACTTCGTAACAACGAAATGTAGGCAATTCTTAGGTGTTTTTGATGTACACCCCAATTTGCTCCTGAGAGAACTTTTAAAATGTTAAGAAATTTCGCAGTTTTTTGATGCGTTTCATTAATATGTTTTGCCCACCTGAGAGATCGATCGAGCCAGAGACCTAAGTACTTAACATTTTCGACAACTTGTAACGAAGAATCATTTATTTTAAGATTAATTTGTTGTCTGCCCTTTTTAAAAATACAAAGTTTAGTTTTTGTAGGTGAAATTTCTAAACCAACATCAGACAGCAAATTAGCGAGTAAATTTAATGAGTGTTGTAAATATTCACTAGCCCGAAAAATATTTTTGTGAACCGAATATACGACAAAGTCGTCTGCATATTGCGAAACATAGACACTATCACTACTTATTTTCTTACAAATATCTATGGTAGCTACGTTAAACAACAGCGGGGACAGAGGATCGCCTTCCCAACTAACATTTAAGTCGTCGTGTAGACGTTTTCTTGGCGACTTAATGTTATTTAATATAATCGTATAAACATCATAAGGACGTTTACTCGACGGCATTAGGGCCCATTTTATACAACTTAAGGCCCTAAGAGTGTCGTGTAATAGTCATATATAGTCCTGTATAGTCGCGTAGTAGTCATATTTACGTTGCCGATTTGACTGCATGTCATGTAAATGACAACTGTAGCGGCGTGTATTCGACTTCGTGTCGAGTAATGGCTCACAATATGACTTTTATCCAATGTAATAGTTGTGTTATTGTCATTTAAAGGTGTGCTTATTTGAACGAATTCTATAACATATCACGTGAATATAATATGGCTGTGTTTTTGACAGCAGAGTTAATATTGTATATTTTCTTTGTTATTTGAGGTGATAAAACTATTTCATCAGTTGTCAACCATTGCGCAATCAAGTTTACTGATTAATGTGAGGTAAGTTTCTAACAAATTTTTTACGCGCTTTTAAAATATTAATGTTTTCACATATTTCTATTAATTTATTATCAATGTGACTGCGTTATATGACAACTACATAACTTCCCGACGTATAACTGCATGTTTATTCATTCGAGTACGCCATGACAGTTGATTTAGGGGTCAATAGTAAAATAATAAACGCCTAGCTAACATAGTTCAAATAGGTAGGATGTATTTGAACTAAGTTATCTAGGCGTTTATATTTTAAGAACCAATCTGCGTGACATACCTATAACTTAGAATACTTTTGTTTTAGGTAAACCCCACAAGGATGTTGATAAGTTTTTACCAAAGAATGCAAAAGTGTTGCACGAAAATAATCAGCCGCCAGTTGAAGAGCGATGCAATGTCCAGAATGTAGAGCTAGAAAATACACCACATCAGAAAGAAAATGCTTCGCCACTTGAATTGCCAGTTAGATTGGATTTATAAAATTAAAAAGTGATAAAAGGATTTTGTTTACTTCTAGTGCTTGAACTTGATTTTTTTATGTTGAAATTTTGTATTAGAACATACAAAATCTCAACATAAAAAAATCAAGTTTCAAAAAGATATAAAAGTTCCTAATATCGGAAGGTTAAAATAGGTTTGTGTCGATTGACGCACATTATCGGATTTAAACGCGATAACTTACTATTAGTTTTAAAGAAATGTACAGAAGACAACACGTCAAGCTAATGCAATCTGTCAGATTTCTTTATTGGATTTTCAACTTTATCTTTTAAGTATTAAGACTCAAGGTTGATTGGGAATATTTGGCAGTTTCGGGTAGCTTGACCTGCGGTCGTTCGTACGTTATGTTTAAGTTGCCTATTGTGTAGTAATTTTGTATGTTCTATTGTAAGATTATTAGCTACATATAAGATGTTTCAATGTGGCAAAATAAATGAATGTTTGATTTTGTATAATATTTCGTATTTTACATTTATGGATCAAAAAGCCATTTAAGTTTTTCCAAAACTAGCAATATTTTAAAGCTTTGCTTTTATTTCTATTTAATAAGTGTCGTCAAACTTGAAATGTTAATTACGTTCCTGGGAATAATAAAAAAAATGAAACAATTTTTACTGCGTTTTTTATTACCTATTTCTTAAATGTATGAATAACACACTAACCAACTGACACTTTATATCAGTAGAATAATATAGGTTTGACTTCAGTTTACGAGATTTCGTTCTCATATATTCGGATATGAAGATTTCATAGGCATATCAAAACATCATTCCTTAAGTTTCAAGTTATTCAATTGGTTTAATGCAATTTGGGGAATATTAAAGTCAGTAGCCCCCACTTGTTATAATGGTCTCTGAAGTCGTCATTTTGGGTGCCTTTATAAACGTTATCTTCATTTTCGGACGATGAATAACTATCTTCAAATTCGGAAAGCGAACAAGAGTCCTGAACTTCGGCAAATGAACTGCAAGATGTACCTACTCGTAGAATTTTGGTTAAATGTGATACGGAACCCTTCTCATTTTCTTCACTATCAGTTTGAGCTCTATTGTGGTTGAAGCGAATGATACTTGTTTTTAACTCCCCTCTTTTGAATTCCCCACTTCTTTTAATACTTTTCCACTTTTATCGATCCATTTGTTGTACCAAACAGTAAATAAATATGATTTCAAAATGATGGAAGTTGTTTATAAGGTGATTATAAACCTCTATTATGAGTAATAATTATATAGCGGTCGTATTATCATTTTTGTAATACTTTAGGGTGTATACAGGTCGCAATCGTAATACTTATTCGACTTATATATAATGGTTACAAACACTACGTGTAAACAACTATTATCCGTGTAGCAGTTGTTAAAAAGATAATTATATGACAAAATTGACAGTATTACGTCTTTTATACGATGAAAACGTTTACACTACAAAAAGTTTATAAGTAAGTTTTATAGAAGTCGTCGTAGACGCTATTATATGACGATCGTATAAAAATGTCGAAATAACGTCTACACGACATTATTATACGACGAAAAACGTATATGACTATTCGGTCACATAATGCACCAGTACATGACAAAGAGTTAAAAAATATACTATAAAACAACTTTAATAAGACTCAAGGTCATATAACTGTTTGATTATATGACAAAAATGTTAGTTGGGTTGTGCTAAACCTCGTCCCGTAGTTCTAGCAATCTGTAAATTATTTATTTTTATTTGTAATCTTCTCTCACGCAGGAATTCCCAGAGATAAGAACAAAATCTATGGCCTACCCCTAGTCGATCTAATGTTATCAATAACTGAGTTATGTCTACATTGTTATAGGCATTATCTACATCAACAAAACACCCGACTGTGACACAGTTTGTACAAAATCCTTTTTGTATTCTTGTTGTTAATCGACTTAAATTGTCTAAACAAGATTTACACTTTCTAAAACCTACAGTGTCAACAGAAAATAATCCTTTATTTTCAAAATACCATTCCAACCTTTTTTGTATTATTGAATCGAAAATTTTGCAAATGCAAGATATAAGAGAAATAGGTCTGAGTGAAGATGTCGTGTTCTGATCTCTCCCTGACTTAGGGATCGGAAATATACCGACTTCACGCCACTGATTTGGGACCTGACCCAAGTAAAAAAAATTGTTAAATAAATCTATAAGTAATATCTTAGCATTCTCGGGGAGATTTTTAATCATAGAGAATGAAATTTTATCTACACCTGGTGATGTGTCTTTAGATTTAATACTTTTGTTGAATTCGGCTAATGTTATTTGCGACTCTAATACTAAATTTTGAGATTGAAATAAAGGTTGACAGTTGACCGCATAGTCAGGTGTTAAACTGTTCAGTAGTAAACTAGCTTGTTCATTATCAATAAAATGTTGAGGTGTTTTAAAGCCCTTTATCCATTTCATTTTTCTCCATAAGTCGTTCACTGAGCATTTTTCATTTAAAGAAGAACAAAATTCCTGCCAAGAACGAGTTTGAGCCTGTCTTAGAAGCCTTTGTGATTCTTGTATTCTTTTCTGTAATGTGTCCAAATTTTCGGGGGTAGGATTGCGTCTTAGGTCACTTAAAGCCAATCGGCGCAAGGCTATTGATTTTGACAGTTCGGTATTCCAGTATGGTTTTGGAACGAATTTACTGCTAAGATTTAAACATATTTTAACACAAGGGATGAATTTATCCGACGCCTCCTGTAAATAATCTATAAATTGGTTATACGTAGTTTGAAGATCAGTCGCCATAGAAAATGAATTAAAAATAATTTCTAAGTACTCAGTATATTTTTTCCAATCTGCTTTTTTAAAGTTTTTCTTTTTAATAGAGTTTACGACTGAGGCATAACATGTAGAAATTTTTATTATAAGATGATCGCTATTTAATGTCTCTTTGGTCACATTCCAATTAAGTCCCAAGGATATGTCCCCAGTAACCATAGTTATATCGGGTGATGACTGTCTCAAGTTACCATTAACAAGTTGTATACGTGTAGGACTACCATCATTTAAAATAACATAATTGTAATCAATCACAGAGTCTAAAATCTGATTGCCTCTCGTGTCTATTTTATGTGACCAATTTGTGTGATGACCATTAAAGTCGCCCAAAATAATGGTATACTTTTGAGAGAAAATAAATAATCCCACACATTTTGATTTGTAAGGATATCAGGAGGACAGTAAACTGCGATAATGTTTTGGATTTGATCACAGTTAAATATTTTGACGACAACGATTTCTAAGTCTGTGTTATTGTTTGGTAAAGAAATACGTTGAACTTGTATCGATTTGTGAGTGACGATTGCTACTCCTCCATAAGAGAGGACCCTATCCTTCCGAAATATGTTATAGTTACTGAGATTTAAAGTAGTATCCTGATCGAGCCATGTTTCACAAACTGCAGCTATATGTATATGTTCTCGATTTAAAAACTGCTCAAATAATTTTAATTTTGGTTTTAAGCTACGGGCATTCCATTGTATAATATTTAAATCTATTTTAGTATTACTAATTCTATCCATTACTATTATTATTATTATAGTTACTCAAAAACATATTTGTTAACGTTGAAAGATTAGGTATTAGGTCCGAAAACAATGTCGACAACCAATTTATAAATATTTTGACTATTACTTTTAGTTTTGCCATTAAGCTATCTTTTTTTTCGTTTATATAAGTCTTGATTTTAGTTACTAGATCACTTAATAACCACGATTTCCAATCTGTAGCTCTATCGTTCACGTGTTCGTCACTGTTGTTTATAATTTCTGGACGCCTTGTCTGATCAGCCGGATTATCAGCTGATTCTTCAGAAGCTGAAGTTTCAAAATCCGCAAGCACATTTCTCGTTAAAAATACCTTTTTCTTCCTCTTGCTACGCTTGGCACTGTTATTTTTGTTACCCAAACCTGGTTGTAAATTTTCATCTGCAGTATTTTGTTTGTGTTCTTGTCCGTTATTTCTCGTCAATGTCGAAGTATCCATTCTTTGTATTATAGGTTCTTCTGTTGTATTTGGCGTTTGATTTTCTATTAGTGCCATGTCTAGACTCGAGCTTTCAATAATCGGATTAACAATGTGATGACCAGTTGATACGGGCAGAGGAATTAAAGCACGATATTTTGAAAGGGCTTGTTGGTATGTACAATTATTTTCTGACATTAGTTCTCTAATGCGTTTTTCTTTCTTGTATATAGGACATATTTTGGATATTGCCATATGACTACCCATACAATTGGCACACTTGTATACAGTTGTATCGCAAGTTGTATGGTGACTGCGGCATTTTGGACACAAAGCTTTGCTGGCTGGACACATTTTAGCTATGTGCCCGTACTTCCAACATTTGGAACATTGAGTCACCGGGAATTTATAAGGTTCTACTTTAACTTTCAACTCATACAATAATATATGTGACGGCAGTGAAGGGCCTTTAAATCCTATTCGAAAAGTCTCGCTTTTAATCCAATTTCCTTCTTCTTTCTTATTTAGTCGCTTTACTGATATAACTTCTTTCTCAGAAAATATGTTTTCTAAAAGTTCTTCTTCGGATAACTCCACTTCGATATCTCTAATAATTCCATACGATAAACCTACCTTCCATGTCTTTTGTGTACGCCAACCAAGCACCTTTAACGCTGGACACCACAGGAATTTATCTGCACCGCTTTCATTATGGAATGTTACTAACAACTTGTAAGGATTCACATATTTGATTTTTTCAATGTCACTAATTTCATGCTGTTTTAATATTTTAGCCAGTACAAATTGCTTCGGCAATTTATCCTTGCAGGTTACGGCCACTTATAGGTATTTTCTCTGTCGATATCTTTGGATCTTTCGATTTCTTTTTTGAATTTCTAGCTACGGTTTGCCAGCATTCTTCGTTGGTATCATCGCACCTTGGTCGTTTTGAAGACGACGTCATATTTGAAACTACGGGGGTAATTTCCATTTCTATTTTTTGATTATGTTGTGTTTGGTCATCTGCAGATAATAAGATATCATCCGTATTTTGTACTTGTGTTCGGTTATCTATTGAGTTGGTACTATTGTTTACGTCGCAGCAATCGTCTTGATTTTGATCGCTATCCATTAGCAAAAAGGTTCATAATCACCTAACTACACACACGAAACAATTACCGGCCAGCGCGAGCGCAGGCCGGCAGGGAACCGGTTTTTGTTTACGTTAATAAGTAACAAAAGGCGTTCGAATCGCACGGAGTGTGACTTAGGACTGGGTCCTATTTTATTCAAATAGTGTGCACTCAGGTCCCAACTTATCGCGCACGGGTAGTACCTACACATTCTTTTCTTATAACGAGTCGCATTTACTTACACTCCATTCCTGTTCACACTTAACTTACATCACGTTATTGTACACGTCATAATAAACATTGTACTCCTTTACTTACGTGCAATATACAACGTTCGATCTATCCGAGTTTTAATTATGTAATACGACCTACGCGCTACAAATTGATTGTTTATTACATTTGGATACATATGCAGGTCTATTGAAGTATTATGTGAAATGTGATACTTTTGGTGAATTGTGTGAAATTTTAAAAAACATAATATGTAAGTAATCTACTTGAGTTTCATAAATCATATAATTTATTCTAGAAACAAATAAGGCAGTTGTGTTTAATTGTAGCAATGGGTTTCAAACGGCACCCATGTGAAGGCGAATGATCCTTTACACACATTGATATAATATTAGACAGATATGATATGCTCTAACAAATTAACCGAAATAAATGTGCCGATAGGAGCAGCAGCACACATGCAAATTTTTTATTCTGCGTACATTTCACACGTTGGTACAGTGTGAGTGAGATGGGGCGAGTGTTTGTCGTTTGCGCTTAAATGGAAATAGCGCACCATTCATGACAAGTTTGCCAAAGAATAACAAAAATGCAGATAGGAAATATAACAGAGTTAACGGTAACCAGTAATTTCGTAGGTGGTAGTGTAGTAGGTGCTCAATAGGTGCATATTTTTTTTTTATGTACAGTTTTACACTTCAATCAAGTATTACAAAATTGTAATGTTTGTCATTGAAGTTTTGTAATACTTGATTAAAGTGTATTTAATATTTTGTGACTGTGATTAAAGAAAATCTAATGTAATAAAATAAACAATTATAAACCATAATAATTAGTGAAATTAATTCGGTTTTTTCTATATTTACTATATTTCAAATCCTATTTTAATTTTTCAAAATGTAAATCATTATGCAAACATTCTGTATAAATATTTCTTTATGCTAGGCTAATTGGTGTGAGCGTAGGAAATATTTGTTTATATTATTGTATACTTTATGTTCATTGAATATCGACTCACACTTTCCCATTTAATAATTTCATTTCATTTGACTCTGTTACTTAGCAACGCAAAATAAACTCGTAATATTATCAATGTTTTACTTAACTGTTGTAATAAGATGTTCATAAATTGTAAATAAGGACACAGGCGCGAAAATAAAGTGAAACAGAACTATAATTGTAGGTATAAAAGTCACCATAAACATTATCGATTCTGTGCAACTAATCTATGTCAAATGCGTTCGCGTCTTTATCACACTCGCAAGAAATCCTATTAGCTCTCTCTTTTTTTTTATCTAAATATTTTGGAACTAGCTTTCCGCCCGCGGCTTCGCCCGCGTGAAGTTCGGTTATATCGCGCTTTTTAGATTTCCCTCGGGAATATCAAATTTTTCCGGGATAAAAGGTAGCCTATGTTCTTTCTCAGGGTCTAAAGATTGTCTGTGCCAAATTTCATCAAAATCGGTTGAGAGGTTTAGGCGGGAAAGCGTAACAGATAGACAGACAGACAGACAGACAGACAGACAGAGTTACTTTCACATTTATAATATTAGTATGGATAATTATTTATGGTATGTGATTCCATGACTTTTGTTGGCTTTTCTAAAATAATTCGTGCATTTACGCATTACACTAAAGGTCATTTTGAAAGGCGGAAAAGGTTTTCTTAGACACCAGCACACACGCGCGTACGGAACGAGAGTATCGAGCGAGACTAAACTTACTATACTCTTTGGACTAAAGCGAGATATTGGAATTACCATCTTTTGTGCGCTTCATTTTCAGTGCGCTAGTGACCTATCTATACACAAGCTTAGTTCATACTCATTCCATATAGGGACACGAAAAAGAGTCGTTACATTATGGTATCGATTAGATTTCTTTCGATTCGATTACCGATTCTTTTTGTACTCGATACTATGTATCGATACTTTTACTTAACAAGTCGAATAAATTCCATTGCCGGTAGGTAAGTTACCGATGATTCACATTTCACTTATTTAATTCTAATTCGTTCGTTCAGTTTTTATTGATTCCTGCGACTTTAATGCACTCAGAAAGGTTGTTTTCGAAAGCTGGCAATACCGACGACAGCAGATCAAGCTATCCGAAACTGTCAAATATTCACACTCAACCATGAACCTTAATGCTTAATTGATAAAGTTGAAAATCTAATAAATGTAGCTGGCAGCTTGATGTGTCCGTACCTACAGACGACAGAACGTCACGCTACCCTAAACTGTCAGATATTCCCAATCAACCTTCAGTCTTAATGCTTTAGAGATAAAGTTAAAAATCGGATAAAGAAATCTGTCAGATTGTAGTAGCTTGATGTGCTGTCGTCTGTGCAATTACTAAATATCTGTAACCGCTTATCGCTAGAAAGGCTCGACAACCTTCTTTTCTTGAGAGATTGTAACGAGAAGGAATGGGATATAAAATATTTTAGATTAAAGAATTGTGGCTTTACTTACAGGATGTTTCTATTTGTCTAATATTTACGTACGGACGACAGCAAGTCAAGCTACCTGAAACTGTAAAATATTCCCATTCAACCATAAGCCTTAATGTTTATAGATAAAGATGAAAATCTAATAAAGAAATGTGACAGATTGTAGTGTAGTAGCAACATGTCCTGTTGTCTGTACCGTTTGTTATTTTTTCATGTTAGTCAACCGAAAGTAGGTAAATACAGATGATGCTTACATTGCTTACTGACTAACATTGACAATCTAACATATGGCGTAGGCCCTGCCTTAGAAAAGAACTCGATACTTTGAGGTATCAGTACTTTTGTGTCTATTCTTTTACGAGTAGGACACTTTTTTAATGATACTACTCATGAATACAGTATTGATACTTTCTATTCTATTTGATACCGTGTCCCCAATTTTACGAACCACAAACCACTGGGCAGTACAGGCGACAGCCGACAGCACATCACATCAAGCTACTAACTACAATCTGTCAGATTTCTTAATTATATTTTCAACTTTATCGCTAAACAATCAATCGATATTTAAATCAATTATTTTCTATTAATGTTACATCCCTAGGCAAGTGTTAACGTCAAATAACGTCAAATTGATAAGTGTCAACGTCTTTCTTATTAGTTCATAATACCAACAGAAGAACGAATATCAGAAATAGATAACAAAAACAAAACCTCTAATGGAACGCAAAATTTGTCGGATGTGCATGAAAAATAGAACTCATCTATGTCTTATTTGATTGTCTGATAAAAACAGATAAACAGGTTGGTTATTTTCTGGATGCACCTTCCAAATAAGCAATGATCGACAAAGCATAACATTTACTTATTAGGCGTTTTATTCTATAATAGAACGTAGAAACTAGTAGATTGAGTGCGAATACACATCATCAACGAGTATGAATAACACGAGTGAAATATCTTCAGAAAATGATAACAATCACAGCAAAGACACCCAACAGGTTTTGATCAGTAATTTATATATTTACGAATATCACACTAATTTCACAAATAATTAAGTGTCTAAGGCACCTTTATACTTTAACAAAAACAATACCTAACTGCTAACAATTGTTGTGGTTTAGCCTAAACATGTGTTTTGTTATTAAACTTGGTATTCTTATTATTTTATTGACAAGTTCAATATAATATTTATTTATGAATGTTGTCCTTTATTTAATCTAGCCCTCATTTTGTTTATAATTTGTTGCTTTAAATATCGTGTCGCCATACTATTGTTTACATCCATTTAACTGTATGTACTACATGTATCAAAATACTGTAAAAATTGATGCAAATAAATTATTATTATATAGAATGAAGTTAAAGGCAGTATTTGTTCAATTACATGGGCAAAGTTACACATTATAACACACACATTGTAACACCAAGTTTTTTGTTGTGACTAACAAGTGAATGGTTAAAGCAAACTTGCATGTATTTATTACGTATAGACTTGCAGAGAATCTTTTCTATTCTTGTAAGTCAACAATATGATTGCATGATCATATTTAAGAACATAATCTAAGTAACAAGCTACAGATGATAGAACATCAAGCTACTGTAATCTGTCAAATTTCTTTATTAGATTTTCAACTTTTTTGCTAAAGCATTAAGACTCAAGGTTGATTGAATAATTTGACATTTTTGGGTAGCTTGAGCTGCTGTTGTCTGTACAATCATTATTATAACATGTTGTCTGATTTCAGGTAGACTTATTTAATTTGATTGGAGGTAGCTGGCCACCAGCACCTCGTGAGCCATTGCACTCTGAGTATGGAACATTGCACCATAACTACAAACACACTATGCAGCGAACTTCACAAAATGAGCGAGTCAAGTCTGTAAATTTACTTGCTCATTTAGCACCAGATCGCCGGCGCAATAAAACAAATAATCAATCACTGCTTTCAACAGTTAGTGAAGACTCACAACAAAAAATGGTTCATGAACCTAAAAAGATTGAGACTGGAATTTTAGTTGGTGAGTATGTTGATGTTTTGCCACTGCATAGTAAAATTAATAATTTTTATTACAATATACTGCAATTGCATTGGCTGTAAACTTTCCTGTGTATAATGTGGGAGAGATTTTGCCACATGCCTATGGCTACAAAGTCATTATAGGAACTCAAAAATTTAAAAGATTTTTTTTAGTTTAATAAGCTAGAAATATACTGCTGAATCATCAAAAGTAGATGCAGAAGGGCTCCTCTGCAGTATAACCACATGACAACATTTGACAAACATAGTATACCTCATTATCTTAGCATTATATTGTCATTAGAAGACAATTGATGGCAATAGGCTGATAGAGGGTCTATTACATGGAATTTAAATGCAACTGTTGAAATGTAAGTGCACTATAGATACACGGCATACACCACTATCATACAGGTGTGATGTGACATTCTTTTTCTGTATTATAAATATTTAACAAAACAAAAGTAGAAATAAAATTGTACTCTTATTATGAAAAAGCATGACCATAAAACAGTTTTTTGTAGTTCACCATAGGCATCTGCAGATATTTAATTTTGTGAAAACTTTGTTTTGGTCTTGACTTCTGTATTCTTACAAGCAGAAACATTCAACCCCAGAACAAGTATCTTTCACCAACCATTCTTTGGTTGCCTGGAAGAGATTGCATTACCAATAAGGCCGCCCATTATTTTTTTTATATGTGAAATGTATTTTGTTCAATGTTTGATTAGTGTACAATAAAGAATAAATATTATTTGTTAAAAAAAAGCTATCCTTTAACAGACAAATATCTCTGGATTCATTAACTGTTTTGTCTTCTGAATATGATTCAATTTTGTTTAATGACAGCATAATTATGTTTTTACGAGCTATTGCCCGTAGCTTCGCTCGTGTTAAACTTGGGCTAACACGGTTCCTAAGCGAGTGTCCATTGGAAAGGCCTTCCTTTGCATATTGTGAAATGTTTACATCGCACATTTTCATGTTTTTTTTTAAGTGACTTAATAACATACGTTAATAAACCCAAGTGTCTCAAGTTTTACCACCAGTAGTTATAAGATACTAGCTTCTGCCCCCGGTTTCGTTAGCGTTAAATTCGGGGTAACACGGTTCCCCTTTAAAATAACAAATTTAGAAACGAACTTTTTCTCTTTTTCTTTATTTATTTTAACTTCAGACAAAAATAAGAAGAACATAAGGTGACTTTATAAATGTCAATGTTATCAAGTTCATCACTCAATCAGTTTTTAAGTATATTATTATTACACTTTCACTTTCACTGTGAATATTTATTATGACATATGGAACTATACTTTACCAGTTTATTCATGGATGTGGAGTAATTAATTGTATTTTAGATTACTTATTTAATTTTATTTACAAACAACACAATATTTTGCAAGAGCAACTAACGTAGAACACGCATCTATCTATCGGTCAATTTTAGCTTTTCAGTATCTAAATTTAGGCATTAGTGAGGCAGGGGGGGCGGCCGGCCGGCTGGCACGCTCGCGCAGTGCATCGCCCGCCAACATGTCGTATTTACGTGACTTACCTATTGATGAAATACCGCTCTGTGTGCTTGAATGTGAACAGTGTATGGCCAAACTATTTCAAATTTCTATAAAAACCATTTTTAATTATGCTACAGGCGGACTTTTTGTAGGAAACTTAAGTTCAATAGTTTCCTGGTGACGGAGTAGTGTCCTAGATTTAAAATTTACCAAAATATTGCTACTTTGGGATTTCTGTTTCTATTTAAATTAATATCGTTTTATTGGTTTTTATTTACAATATACCTAGTATACCTTTTAATTGTATAATTTTTAGACATATGCAACCCAGATGTTGCCCCTGAGGAGTTATATGATTCGCCGACGCTGGGGTCGCCTCGGGCGGCTCCACCGGCCTGCAGACCCTCGCCTGTACACGTTCCTGAAGATATCGGAGTAGGATCCCTTGTAGAAGTCGCTACAGATGTTGACCAACATTACTACGGCGTAGTCAGATGGATAGGAGTTATTGATGGTAAGTGGTAAGATTAGCAAGCTGTATCGCGGTCTTGATCATTAACGTAATCTTGCTGGTGGATCCTTGCAAGACGGAGGTATTGCGTGCCGCAGTATGTCTTCACCGCAGACTTGAGCTAATCTCGCATCCAACAGCTGGTGTTTTTGAATATGTACTTATAAGTGAAAAGCCTGCCAGTAAATGGATTAGTGTAACGATTATGTAGTTTAGGGTCAGGAGATGTTCTCAAATCACCAAAGCTCCTCAGCCCACGCCACATCACAGTCCTTAATTAGTCTACAGTTCTTTCTATACATGCCATCATGCACCATTGAAAGGTATAAGATCTAACGGAAAGGATCCACATGCGGCTGTAGAATTTCGACCCATTTAGAATGCGGAGATGCAGGCGGCATGTGGACTTGGTAAATAAGCATGGGCGTACCCAAGTGGGGGCAGGGAGAGGCAGCTGCCCCCCCTCCTGGACATCTCGTAGAACATGTATGAACTCCCCTAATTACTAAAAAAAGTATAAACTAGGACTTATCTCTAACTTTCAAATAATCCACCCAAAAACAAAAAAAAAGAAAGACTGCTCTAAAAATTTGACCTCCCCAGGACGGACTTGCCTCTGTCTATAGTACCGTGAATCTAATGATCTAATCTTTAAACGGTCGAAAAATAAATGAGAGTGCAATTTGTAACGTAGACACAGCAACAGCCGGTGTGGAGCTAGAGCAGAGCGTGTGCGGGCTGGGCGATGGGACGCGCGGCGGTGCTCGCCTATTTTCTTGCGCGGCCGGGCGGGCGCTGTTTGTGCCGCTGCCGCTGTGCCGCCGCGACGCGCGGTTCCGCGACACGCCGCCGCCCGATCGCAGCGACCTTCACGACGCCGATCGCTTCGACCAGGTATAATATGAAGCTGTTTCGTTGAGCTGCACTCTAATTGCGCAACACACCATTAAGGCTGATTTACACGGTGCAATTTAATTGCCTGTGGCATACAATAAAATTGATGGAACAAATGACTTGCATCGTCTAAATGGTGTTTTGACAATGCAACTTCTATTGTTGCTTCAACTTAATTGAAGCCATAGGCAATTAAATTGCACCGTGTAAATCAGGCTTTACTATCAGTTCGAATCGTTTCAAAGCCAGTCCATTGCCCCGTATGTTCGAAAAATGTATCTGTTCAGCAACGTAAATAACGCAATGAATGTTGTTGAACTATCAAAATAAATTGCTACTGAAAGTAGGGTTGCCAGACCGCCGGGAAATCCGGGATTGTCCCGGAATCTTGCCTCTTGTCCCGGAATGAGCGGTAATTGTCCCGGATATTAAAAGTTACCAATCTTGTATAGAACATATTAAGAAAGATGATAGTAAGGGATTTACGAGTGTCCGTTTTTTTTTTTTTTTTTTTTTTTTTTTTGCAGTATTTTTTCCGAGAGAGTCTCTGTCGACGGCTGTCCCGGATTTTGTAACTTCCTATCTGGCAACCCTAACTGAAAGTTAGTTACTTATATACCCTACTGCTTTTATGGTACCAACGATAAGACAATATTTAATAATAATACGACAGTGCCAATACGGTGAGTATTGCCTATTTATACTTACGTATGTAACTTATAATAGTAGCAGCCGTAGCGTAACTGAAAAAAAACTATTTCAGCCTGACTGTCCCGTTGTCCCTGGTGTGGTGGCGCCGCTGAGTTCGCTCGGAGAGCTGGCAGGCAAGAACCGCGGCATTCAAGGACATCACAACTCTTGTTATCTCGATGCCACATTGTTTGCGATGTTCACCTTCACAAGTGTCTTCGATGCTCTTTTGTATCGTCCACCTGAGCCTGAGGTAAAATCTTACTATTAGGACAAATGCGAAAGTTTGTGTGGATGTATGGATGTGTTACTCTTTCACACAGATGGTTTATAACTGGATAACCCAGGATATTTAATCCCGATAAACACGGGATCGAAACCTACGCGGGTGACATCGCGGGGCGCAACTATTATTCTAATAATTTTAGCACAAAATTCTTAGTAGGTATTCAAAATAAAAAGATTTGATATTAAAACAAAACACGCACTTAAAAATAAAAATAGAACTTTATGAGCCATGTTAATTGTGTGTAATATTTCATGCATCTTACGAAGACTACTTATAGATTCAAACACTTGCACTAAAGTCGTCTTGTTCATAGGTTATCGTTTTAATATTGAAGGATGCTAGTGGACAATCAACCCTAGCTATTATAATGGCGTATAAGATACTGTTAGCGCCGTCCCATATTCAACCCATCAGAGAGGCTATATGTGTGCGCAAAATTGTCTTAAAATATTCAGTATGCTAATTCTCGCAGTCACATCCCGGTGATAAACATGTCAAAAACTTTTCAAAATTTGACACATTGAGTCAGAAAACAGACTGTGAACGTTTTTAAAGCTATGGAAATTGGCCCTCTGTTCTTGCCTCTACATCGCAAGTAAGCAATTTCTTGCCTGGCCCCAGTAAGCAATTTTTTTTATGGCGTCTCGTACTTGACCATGAGAGGCCGTGACTACTTAACCGGACTATCCTGTGGATGCCTTAAGGCTTAAATACATTAAAGCCTCCAGCCAGGAGCACTTAAGAACTACAGAGCGATTACGCACCCCCCGTGGAGTACGAACCTCGGCTCAGAGCGTCGCTGGAGAGGACAGCAAGGGACGGCTAGATCGAAAAGTTTTTAGTGGTTTGATGGCCGCGGCATTTCCTTGTACTATCTCTGAGAAGAAATGCCGAAATAAACTTAGAGGTCATAGTCGGG
Source organism: Sesamia nonagrioides (assembly GCA_017933935.1). Classification (NCBI taxonomy): domain Eukaryota; kingdom Metazoa; phylum Arthropoda; class Insecta; order Lepidoptera; family Noctuidae; genus Sesamia; species Sesamia nonagrioides. The sequence goes on from JADWQK010000056.1 coordinate 324,490, forward strand.
GTGGATACGATTTTACTGGCTGCGGCGCGTGCTGGCCTTCGTCGGACAAGGTTGTAAGCAAACAACACTGAGCCCTAATAAACGGATTTTATGGTACAGATGACAGCACGTCAAGCTACTACGATCCGTCAGATTTCTTTATTAAATTTTCAACTTTAACGGTAAAGAAGTAAGGCTTAAGGTTGATTGGGAATATTTGGCAGTATTGGGTAACTTGACCTGCTGTCGTCCGTACGATTGATTAGAGAGCTCTTCTGCTTGTGACAGCTATGTAACCAATTCTGTGCAGTTGAATCAAAAATTGTTTTACAGGACTCACCGCATTATTCCGAAGTCCAGCGGGTGCTTCGAGAAGAAATTGTGAACCCACTAAGAAAACATGGTTATGTGCGTGCTGATCGAGTCATGAAGTTACGTACTCTGCTTGAAAGGCTTTCTGACGTGCCTGGTCTGACATCCGAAGAAAAGGTAAGATTCCTGCTGATGGAAAACTTTTAGTGCTTAAGTACCATGTTATCTACAGTTATATATTTAATTATGTATATAACTAATCATTATAAATATTTTTTCATCCATTTTATTTATCCCAATTGAGCAAAAAACTGTCAGTTGCTCATGTTTTCAAATTCCTTAATATATGCTACTCAACACCGCATCTATATCCTCGGGTTAAGTAGAAGGGGTGTGCATACTACATATAATGTAATTATTATTTCAGGATCCAGAAGAATTTTTAAATGGTCTAGTAGCTCAGTTATTGCGAGCAGAGCCGTTTCTCAAGTTGTCTTCAGGGCAAGAAGCATACTGTTATCAACTGTTTGTAGATAAAGATGAACATGTCTCGTTACCCACTGTACAGCAACTTTTGGAACAATCGTTTACCACTTCTGGTGTGAAATTAAGTGAGGTACGATTTGAATACCCTTTTGTAGTGTATTGTAAAGCGAAATAATACTTGACTATAGATAATAAAAATTCTGCACTATCTTTGCAGGTTCCAGCAGCTTTCATCATTCAAATGCCAAGGTTCGGCAAGCAATACAAGTTATACCAAAGAGTATTACCTTCTCCTCTGTTGGATGTCACTGATTTAATAGAGGGCTGTAAGTATTGTGATTAAATAGTCGATGTTATTCCGATTACTTACAATTATATTTTCGAATATTAGCAAGAAAACATGTACTACAGAACGTTGTTTAAAGTTGCGGTCTATCTGACCACATGCCTACCGCGGCGCCAAATGTTATGCCGACGACGTGTCGATCGTCTGTCGTGACGTCACCGCACACTGTCAGTAGCGTCTCGGTTTTGAAGAGCCTAAGCAACATGGAATTTAGAAATGCTCCTTAGGTAACAGTAACGTTACGTATTGACAGTAAACAATAACTAACTTGTGACAGTGCCTCGCCAGTGCACGGTGTGCGGCTCGCTGGCGCGCTGGGAGTGCAGCGCGTGCGCCGGCGCGGCGCTGGAGGCGGGCGCGCTGTGCGACAACTGTCGCCGCATCGCGCACGCCACGCGCCCGCACCACAAGGTAATGTAAACAATAATGTTCGCGACATATCTAACGACGTTTAACCAAGGGCGGAACGGGAAAAATATCGCCGGCCCCGCCCCGCGCGTGCCATGTCTCGTCAGTGGTTCCACTGCGTATACACAGTCGCTCAGTTTTGTTCTCCACAGTAGTTATGCTATATAGATTAAAAGACTTAGTTTCATGAATCGTAATAATATTTTTTCAGGCCACACCGCTGACTGTGTGCGAAGAGTTCGCTAACATTCTGGAATCCTGTCCTGTTCCACGAGTTTATATGGAACTCTTTGCAGTCCTGTGCATCGAAACGAGTCACTACGTGGCCTTTGTCAAAGCAGGTGTCGGCCATGACGCACCTTGGTGCTTCTTTGATTCAATGGCTGATAGAAAAGGTAAGATCGCTATGAATTATTTATTATTATAGGATTCTGAATAAATAAAAATTCTAAATTAAAAAATATAGGTATTTTATCAATATACAATATGTAAAGAAAACCCTGCCCGATCCGTGAAGGTATTGTTAGGTATCGATAACTGATTCTACAAATGCCTACAAAGTCGAGCTAAATAAAAAAAAAAACCCCTAAAAAAATAAATATTATTTATAAAAGAGGTAACTTAAAACATGTGCGGTAGGCCATCCAGGCGCGGGCGAAGAGGGGCAGGGCGCGCGGCACGCGGTCGCATCGCTATTCGCTCAGAATTATACCGTCAAAAATAATGTTGTCACTTTATAAAAATTACCAAATTTTGGGGAAGTTGGAATTAATTCGAAAAAAATAATTTCATAATTCACTAGTATTGTTACTATGATGATTATGTAAAATTTCATATGTTATTTGGTCATGTGTTTACCTAACCTTTACTATCCTTACGGGTCGCACAGGGTTTTCTTAACATATTGTATACAATAAAATAAGACTTCTCGTTAAATCACAGTAAAATACAATATGTAAAGAAAACCCTGTCCGACTCGTGAAGGTATTGTTACGTATCGATAACTGATTCTACTAATGCCTAAAAAGCCTGGCTAAACTTAAAAAAATACCCCATAAAAATAAATATTATTTCGCAAAAGGAGGTAACATACATGGCGATACAGGCGTGCGTAAGCGACGAGACAGGGCACGCGACTAGAGATGGGCATTTACCCGGTAAAAACCCGAACTATGGGTAAATACCCATTTATACCTATTTTTACCCACCCAATTTTAATTTTTACCGGGTAAAAATTATAATCAGTTTAATTTAGGGTAGATCCGTAGTTACATCGTTATTATTATCGCAGATCATATTTTGATCAAGTTACAACCTGACACTGACCAGTAAATTGCAAAAAACTCGACAAAATCTGAATTACACGGGCTGCCACTACGGAACAGGCTATTTGATAGATTTATAATTTTTATCTCGAATTACTTGGTTGCGGTTAAGAAGTTCACCGAAAGTATTTTTTTTAATTTTAAATACGTATTTCGTAAGAAATATGCAAATAAAAATTCAAAATTCAAATAAGCCGCGAAAACTATATATTCAGCAATATGGCGTCGAGCTTTGTAATTGACGTCACAAGCGGTTTTCGGTTCTACGTGGTGTTTGTTTTTATTTATTATTTGTTGTTGTTATCTAATAAAATGGTTTACAAGTGGTGTGCTGTACCGGGTTGTACAAATAAATCGATAAAAACCCCCAAAAAACAGTTTATAAGTTTGCCGAAAACAAGCGTTGAGGCGCGTATGACGTCATCGCGACATTAGCCAATCCGGATCGTGTCACAATGTGTGGCGCGAGAAACAAAAAGCTAAACATATTTTTGTGTTTTGTATGTATTAATTGTTATTATTTTCAAACTCAAACTCATTTATTGCATTTTTTATTAAAACTCGTGTAAATGACATAAAGAACCCTCATTTTATGCAATTAAAGCAAAAATCCCAAAAAAATGAATACTGTCAAATAGCCTACTACCATTTTTTTGTTCTGGATGAGAAATCGTCAAATGACCTCTCCCGCTCTAGGCCTGTGCCTGTGTGTGCCTGTGCGCCAGGGCCACGGTTTCTTTTTAGGCCTCTGCCTCGAATCTTACGGGCAGCGTTGCGGCGGCGGCGGCGGCGAGTGAGCGGCAGGATCTTATGCGTTAAATCAAACGGACCGGTTCTCGAAAACAGCGGCGCGGCACAGCGGGGCGGTGGCGGGCAGCGAGCGGTGTACTTCTTGCGCTCGAATCTTGCGGGCAGCGGGCGGGCAGCGAGCGGTGTACTTAAAGTCAAGCGGTGATCGAGCGTTAGGAATAAATTTGAATGAAAAAGCTGTTGCCGCCATTGTTCAAACATTTCTTTCGCGAATAAAAACAAATATCTCGTCGACACAATCGTGAACACAATACTACGCGGCTATAGTGACGCGCGATCTGCCCGCTAGTTTCGAGAACAGGTCTTCGATGCCCGCCCGGCTCCCGCGCCGCTGCCGGCGCCGCCCCGAAATCCTTTTTTTTGTTTGTTTCCGGGGTGGAACATCCTCATGCGATGTCCGCCGCCCTGGGGCGGGCGACGGGTCTGTCGGAATCTTAATGATGGAAAACCACCCCAGTGTTTCATCTCATACCTACACCGGGGGGTTGCGAGAACGAAAACTGCTTCCGCAATCCTCCATTGATGCTGGCCCGCCACTGTGGGTCCGGTCCAGTGGGACAGGTCAGCCGCCTAATTCACACGCCGCTCCAACTGTCCGGGTCAGCCAGCGCGATGCGGACAGGGGACAGTCACAGTGAGGATATCGCCTCAGCATACATGAGCAACCAGGGAGGACTGCATATGCTCTTTCTACATAGAAAGAGCATTATATAGAGGCGTGTTCTTCAATCTGTATCTCTCCATGGTGTTCCGTACCCTGGACGAAACCCATATTGACACTCCCAAGACAGCATACTCCTGCCGAATCTGAGAGTCTATAATCCTCTCAAAATTCTTCAGGGTGTGTACCGAGCCCTTGCCTTTGAAGACTGGAGTAATAATACTCAGTCCCCATTGGCTTGAAATTTTGCCTATCAGGAACACGCGGTTCAGAAGGTTAGTTAACATGCCCGCATCGCGAGGACCCATCGCCTTCCAGGCCTCAATGGGGACTCCGTCAGTTCCGACAGCTTTCCGATTTGCCGAAAAGTCGTTTGGACTTCCACAGGCATTATCGGGGGCACTAATTCAAGATTTGGAATGAATTTCGGTGTCTGCACCTCTTTGTGCTGCTTATTCAGCAGCTCGTGGAAGTACAAGCGCCATTTCTCCTTCACCGTGAGTTCTTTGCATAGCAGGTTGCCAGTACGGTCTTTTACACAACGGCACTTGGATATATCCTATGCCGCTTTGACCCTGGAACATGCCAATATGGAAAAGATCTTTTGCCCCTCAAATGATTCCTACTTCTCGTAAAGCGCTTGCAAGTGGTCTGGCTCTGGCTACAACTCTTTTAGTGGCACGTTTGACAACCTTATATGCGTCACGATCTGGATGCCACGTTTTAAAGAGGGCTTTCTTCACCCTAGTCTTCCTCTGGACTGTGTCGTCCCACCACCAGGTCTCCTTTTCACGTTTGCGGCCGCCCTTAGGGACTCCGAGCACCACCCGCGCCGCCCCAATAATAGCTGCCTGGATCCTGCCCCAATGGTCTTGGACATATTCTTCATCGGTCCAGCGCACTTGTCTCTAATAACCGATGCGAACTCCTAGGACTTATTTCATCAAGCAGCCGCCACCAAATCTGGTGCCGGCAGTGCTTTACACGTCTACGATGGGCCGTTACGCAGAGATCTATGACAAGGTGGCGGTATTGTCCAGTGAGACTCTCACCGGCTATGACTTTGCAGTTGGCTGCTTTGCCGATGTGGTGTCTCAGAAAGTCTATTCGGGTAGCGCTTCGCCCGCTGCGAAAGGTGACAATGTGCTCCTGCTTCTTTTTGAAGTAGGTGTTCAAGATTGCAAGGTTAGCGGCTGCACACGTTTGGAGAATGTTGTTTCCTTCTGCGGTGCGGCCGCCGTACCCAAAGCCGCCGTGAACATGCTCAACCCGACACTCTTCTCACCCACATGACTGTTCAAATCACCACCCAGAACCACTCACTGGGATAACGGTATCCCGTGAAACTGTCCTTCGAGCTGGATCCAGAACAACATACTTTCGGCGTCACCACACCAGGAAAAGCACAACGGATTTTCCTGGTTTTGGCTCGCTTCTTCAGCTGTATCCGCCTCTGACACGTTAGACCTAGCCCACAGGTCACAGGGTCACAGGAGTCAGGCGTAGCTCCTGCGCGCCGTTTGCGGCGGCGCCCTAACTGTGTCACGTGCACTTCTTCCTTTCCTATGCATAATAGTTTGGCTTGTTTTGCTTTTACGAGTGCGACTGTTGTCAGACCACTCAGCTCCGAAGGGAAAACTGGCGTCAGCACCCTATCCGTAAGTCAGCGGGTGCACCGTCAGCAGGTGGGGTTAACTTGGGTCCCAAAGATGGTGGTAGGACCCCAAAGCACTCCAGTACCTGATCGTAGTATTGATGACGAAGTCAATTAAATAACAATTCATTTTATACCCGGTATTTATTATAAATACCCGGTAAAAATGGGTATTTTTTAATTTTTACCTATTCTACCCTTTTTTACCAATTTTTACCTACCCATTTTTTACCCACCCGCCCATCTTTACACGCGACACGTGATCACTTTACTTATACGTAGCGATGTCGAAAGGTCATTGCCTCAGTTGACCTCATGCATGTATAACAAAACTGATCTCAGTCTCTACGAGATTCTGCATAATTGCAGTCACTCCTATCCAGACACATCATGTTAAAATGCTCTACGTTAGAAAACGACATGATGACACAATCTACATATAGTCAACGAGGGAAGCAATGTTTATGCGAAAGTGATCATTGAAAGTAAAAGTGATTGTTATTTCATAAAAATAGGTACGAAGGTGCAATCGCGGCATTTTCTTTGACCTAGATGTGTAAAAAGTACTCAATTGTGTTGATGGCGAACGATACGAGTTACTCGTCTATTTTTGGTAACGATTTAGTATTGTAGAATATCATTCTCATTCTTGATTCAACATCGCATGGAATTGTTACTATGATGATTCTGCAAAATTTCAAATTTTATATCGACGCTTGAAAGGCAATCATATCTAAGCGACAAAAATTCGTAAATTGAGTTATATACACCAAACGACGCAGAAAGTCGAGAGTCTTTATGTTCTGTGGAGGTACAAAAAATGGACTTTATACTGCAATTTTACTCGACGACTGCAACATTTAATTTTATTTATTGACCTATCTACAATTGTTACACAATAACTTAACAATAGGTACAAGCAAGATACAAACATAGTGCATAATATGATGCAATAGACACAGCTGCATTTTGAATGAGTATTTAGTGCTAACAGTAATAGGGTATTTGCCAAAAAAAAAAAAACTAATTAGTCCGTCAGTTAGATTTCACGTATATTTTGTTTTATCATTTCAATAAAAATGGACAAATATAAAAGGCATCAAAGATCAGGAGTGGTGGCTGGTGACGTCACTGGCCGCTAAAAAGTATAGCATGCAGTGACGTCACACGAGTTTTCAACGCGCTGTGTCGTCTTCATTTTTGTTTATATGAAATAGAAAAAATACGTGTCTGGATTTTTAGGAAATCTGACTGACGGACTAATTAGTTTTTTTTAGTCAAATACCCTATTCTGAGTGGTGGCTGTGACTTCAGGCGAACGCAACGGCTACAACATCCCGGAGATTGTGTGCATCTCGGAGCTGAGCGCGTGGCTGAGCGAGGAGGGCGCGCGCGGGCTGCAGGCGGCGGCACAAGACCGCGCGCTGCCCGTGCACGCCAAGCGCCTGCTCTCCGACGCCTACATGTGCTTCTACCGCAGCCCCGACGTTGCCATGTACCGATAGCTCGCTGGTATATTAAGCTATTTGTAATTGACTGCTTATAAGTGGCCGCAGTTAAACAGAAAGGTCTCAAGTAAGTTATTGTGGTCTGAGTCCTTTCTATTTAAGTATGTCCAAGTGATGTCACAAACCTGCCGAAAATTACGTCGCAATATTCGGCGCAGACGTGTACCTACACCCCTTTTACGCCCACGATAAAATTGCTTGTAGTTAATAGATAAATTAATATCCGCCTGATGAGATGCGGGTTATTAAAAGTATTGTAGGCGTAAGCACGCGGAACTTTCGTTACATATTTCGGCAGGCGTGACATAACAAAATAGTTAAAACTTGTAGAATATGAAAATATTTATTATGGACCAGGATGGTTATCCGAAAAGGTTATATATTTTGAATACTTCAGAACTAAGAAGCTAGAAATAATGTTCTGATTAATACTTATAATAAAAATAATGAAGAGAATCTCTTTGTCTTTTCATTCCTTAACGAGTATTGGTACATGTATAAACCTGTGTTAGGACATAAGTATTTCTATAGAATGTACTTACCCGTGGGACAATTTTCAACCACCACGCAGGTGCAGTCTTCGGTAAGGGTCAATTCATCACACCACAGCCACAACCACACCACAACGACGCCACGTGGTCGGACGTATATTTTGTATTGAAAATGAGTATTACAATTTACACGTACCACATTTAGCCGTTGTTGCCACATCGCGACGGCACCACGTCTACATCGCCACGACATGACGTCATCAATAGCGCGCGCCTATAGTATTATTTTTAATTAGACGAAGTCTACTGACGTTTAATATACAGTATGTTAAATAACAGAGGGCGTTCCCTTAAACTCGTTAATATATATCATTAATAGATTAAAATAAAAATATCAGAATAGAAAAATAAGCATAAAAAAATCCGAATAAAAAAAAATTCTAATTGGAAATAAATTTGAAACCTCCTGTTTTAAATCAAAATAGTAGTCGTCATGTATAAATAAATTGCGACGTTGCCGTCTTTCATGTTCGCATGTACAGTGTGTTTCTTTTACATGTCAATTTAAAATTTTTATTGAATATTTTCATATTGGAAAAAAATTTAAAACATTTTGTTTTCGAATAGAAATATTTTTTTTAGCATGTATGTATGCTATACTATTTCGGGTTAACGGGAACGCCCTCTGTTAGTTAACATACTGTATAATAATATAATCTATACTAATATATAAAGCTGAAGAGTTTGTTTGTTTGTTTGTTCGCGCTAATCTCGGAAACTACTGCTCCGATTTGAAAAATTCTTTTTGCGTTGAATAGCCCATTAATCCAGGAAGGCTTTAGGCTATATAACATCACGCTGCGACCAATAGGAGCGGAGCATAACTAACTCCACGCGAACGAAGTCGCTGGCGGCTGCTAGTAGTAAATAATTTGGTAAGGTTAAATAAAAATTGTTGCCTGAACAATGTAGGAAAGCAGATTTTTAAAACTTCGGTAGTGATTCCATCTTTTCAGGATTAATTATTTTTAAAATAAATAAATTGAAAACAGATATATTGAAAATTATTATAATTTATTGTATACCATAGCAGTAACAAACATGTACACATGTAGGTACTTGAAAAATACTTCTACAAAACGATGTTACCGCTTACCAGACAACCTAGCATCTGAGATAGAACAAAGCGATTGTTGCTAAGAATGATTAAATCTACAGTTATAAAAAAAAATATAAGTAAATAGGTATACCTACAAAGCAATAAAAAATAATTTATATTAAACTTTTACATTATATTATGATTTAAAAAAAAATGTTCCTTTAACTATCTACATTATGACGAGATTACGACTTTGATATTTTGTTAATTTCATAATTATATTTCCTAAGTATTACATATTATTATAATTAATATCACAGATCTTCACGGTTATTTGACTTTAAGGATTTGCAATCGCAAGCATTCTTAGGCTGTTGAACGTGGGTCATGTCTTCTATATCAACGTTGCTTTTTACAACTTTACTCCATTCCTGAAAGTCAAAAAGTTTGAATATGAAATTGAACTCGATCATCAATCACCAATCGTGTTCGATATTGAAACAATCATTAACTTAAATGAAAGTTACATTTGGAATTGGTCATTCGTTGTATAAAAAATACTTTAATTTTTAAAGTATTTTTTTATGAACTATGAACTGGCGCACGGACGTTGTTGCAGTTTATTCAAATCCTTGTTCCAACACATGTTTATTTAAGTATGAAATCTGTCCAAACCAGATCATAATATAAAGTCGTCGGCTGATCAAAGTCTTGTGGTAAAAAAATAAAAATACGTTTATTAACTTAAAATTATAAAGCAAGGATTGTAATCCGATCATGATGTGATCATGATGATCAATGTAATACGTGTATGACAACACAAGACCTATACCACCACCTGACTGTGATTTTCAGCTGCAACCCACGAGTGCTACGCATTTTTTTTTTTTAGTTTATGATATGGCATCTCGTAGGTGCCTACTAGGAGACCGTAACTACTTAATCGGACTTTCCTGTGGATGCCTTAATTAAAATTAAAGCCTCCAGCCAGGGGCACTTAAAACTAAATTAAAATTAGGCGACTACGCACTAAGGGCACCCCCTGTGGGGTACGAACCTCGGCTTAGGGCGTCGCTAGAGAGGACAGCAAGGGACGGCTGGATCGAATGTGGGAGTGCTACGCAGGAATAACAAACACAGATTTACTATTTTATGGAAGTGTCAGTACGACAGCAATTATGATTATATTAACTTACCCAAAATAAAGCCGCATGATAACAAATAACATGCTGCGGCAATAAGTGTTCATTTCCGAAATTCTTTGCATTCGTCGCAATTTGTTGTGCCTTCTGATCGTTTTCCCGCGCCCATTTCACACGATCGACTAAATCGGACAAATCTCGCGCTACAGGTACAAAATGTTCCCAAGCAATGAGTTGCTTGTAAAAATGTTCGTAATAAGGGGAATTCTGTTTAAGAACCAACCCACCGCCTGCTAACAGGTACGGCATACGATATGCGGCGACTGTACCATCAACATTGATTTGATATTTAAACTGCAAAAAAGAAAACACTACTAAGTAGAGATGATAAAATAAGTATAAAGCACTAAAAAAGCATGCTTTTTTATAAAAGCATAACATGTTGCTTTTTAAAAAAAAAAGCAGATTCAACTTTTTGTGATGGTAATCCTACCAATATACATATATACGACTTATTAAGTTGGAAAGTGCTTTTGCGGCGCAACTTTTACGTCATTCCGTATAACTTTTCTTTCACCTATGCTTTATGCTTATTTATTTAGTTGCTTTTGCTTTTTCTGCTTTGGCAGATTGTTCGAATCAGTTCAACTTATTGAATTAGTGGATTATGTTTTTTTTTAAATATAGGATGCTTAATGGCAATGGTCAGTGTTGATAGTTGATACACGTTTGGTTATTGTAAAAATATTATTTCATTTAGACTTTTAGAAAATGTCTCGCAATCGTAATAATAACGAGATTTGGAACTTTTTTGAAAGAAGTTCACTTTCTGCCAAAGTCGTGGAATGTAATTTTTGTAAAAAATCTTTTTGTTTAAATCGCCGGTTACCAACATTCGTGTTTAATAAAAAAAGCATAAATAAAATAGCAAACAGCGATCCTTAACTACCTATCCAACAACATATCATACCATAGGGTAGGAAAGAAAAAAAAACCTCACTTTACGTGTATGGGTCCTCCCCTAATAAAATATTTTATTCCACTTTGTCGGCGTGTTTGATATACATATTGGTGCCAAATTTCAGCCTTCTAGTGCTAGCGGTCACTGAGATTATCCGCGGACAGATAGACAGACTTCGCGAAATTATAGGCGTTTGTAACTAGGAGCCCTTATAATTTCGAACCCCTGAAAATACACTCCGTATCTACGTATAAATGTAAATCTACGTATTTTATTTCGCGGTTGAAATCCTCGTGGATCCTCCATCGCGGGGGTGAAACGCAAAGGGATATACCAGACTCGTACCAGCTAAACCACGGTAGTGTTTCATTTCTAGCAATGGATGGGGTTGCGGGATTCACAAAACCACAACATATTACGACAATAACTATGTAACGACGTAACGCGACAATAACTTTTTATGTATGAGAAACTGGCCAGTTATAATTTATTTAAAAAATATTATTTATAACTAATAATAGGTACGTTCCAAATTCAAAACATCCATCCACATTTTTTGTGAGCTAATTGAAATTATCGTGTCCCTTTGAAATGATTTAAAGCCGAGACCATTTTGTTGAGTTTTTTACGACTTCAAATGTCGCCTTAAAACCAGAAGAATCGTATAATAAACTTCAAATGGCATTCATGGATGAAGGCCCTTCTAAGGCGACCGTGTATCGGTGGTATAATGAATTTAAGCGCCGTCGGCTAACTCTGGGGGATGAAGAAAAAAGTGGTCGTCCTTTGACAGCTGTTACAGAAGAAAACGTGCTACCAGTGAAAAGTTTGATCCAGAAATTCAGCATAACCTGCAGATTGGATCAGGAAGCCTTTACGAGATTCTACACGCACAATCGCACCGATCGATGCTCAGAAGCAGGCACGGGCGGAATGGTGCCAAGATATGATAAACAAATTTGAAGCAGGCTTGTCTCGGCGTGGTTACGACATCGTTACAGGTCTTGAATTTATCAATACGGTCCAAAAACAAAGCGCCCGTCGACGGTTTGGGTGTTTCAAAACGAATCAACGCCTACCAAAGTGAAGCGATCTAGAAGCGGGGGTAAGATTTTTATCGGGAGCTTTTTCAGTTTGACTGGCTACTTGATGTCAATTCCTTTACGAAACCAAAGAAGCATTAACGCTGAATGGTATACAACCAAATGCTTGACAGAAGTTTTCTCTGTTGTGAGTAACAAGCGACCACACACAGGGCCCCGCGGGTTATTGCTTCACCACGACAATGCGCCCGTCCATACCGCAATCAAAACGAGGGACTTCCTGGACAGTACCTACACCGGTCAAACTCCTGGGTCACCCTCCTTACAGCCCTGACCTAGCACCGTGTGACTTCTTCTTATTCCCGAAAATAAAAGATCAGCTCGAAGACATACAATTTTCGTCGCCGAATGATGCGCTGTCAGCGTTCGAGCAGGCTGTAAACGAGGTGTCTGCGGCGGACTGGAAAAAGTGTTGCGAAAACTGGTTCAGACGCATCAAAGTTTGCACAGAGGTTGATGGAGAGTATGTACTTTAGAAAAATGTAATAAAAATATATGTACCTATAGAACATTTTTTTTATTATCGCAAAACTTTCTGAGTGTCCCACGTACATAGACCTCGCCAATCACACGCCATTTATCATGATTTTTGGTATGTCTTGCGCAGATACCAAGAGACTGCTGGGAGAGAGCTGCCTTACGAAGATAGTTGCTCCACCTATTTCGGTATAGGTATAAGGTTCGCAGTTACCGCTCTGGGGCACGTCTTCCCTAATCGGTCCCCTAATCCTAATCGGTTCTGTGTTACCATTACCATGAATGCCCATATTCGGCCCCGTAAGTCGTAATAGCTGAGTAGCAGGCAATTGTTTTGAGCGAATATACAAAGAAAAGAAAAACTTACGTCGAAAAACTTAAAGAATGATATGTGGGGCTGTTTCGGGCCATATTGAGCCTCTTTATCTCGAAAGAAAAAGAAATTCGTGAGAGAAACATTAAACAAGTCTGGATTGCCGCGTGCAATATCAACAAGTTTCAAACGTTCAGCACGCGAATCTCGACCACGCCAAACAGCTCGTGGCTCGCGCTCTTCCCATACAAGTTCTGCACCACTTTGAACCGATAATGTATCTAAAGTCACTCTGTAATCAGGAAAAAAAAATAATATTAGGAAATACGTGCGTAAATATTTAACTTTTTCCTAATGTCTATGGATAAAAGGGGTTATTACGTGTTAACTAGGTACTGCCAACGACAGCGTATGCGTGAAAAAAACTTCTAAAATTTTTAATACGCTCTCCAACGATTTTTATGAGAAGTATTGGAAAAATTCGAAATTCATAAATTATGATTATCAAAAATTAAACTGCATACATTGATAATTGACACCCATACATTACGGATTTTAAGTAATACATATGAAATTACCTACATATCAGTTTCTGGTAAGAACTAAACATTTAATATTTAATAAATTTATGCGAGGAAGTTTCAGGCATATAATCATTAATGGTAATATGGAGATAGACGATAATATAATTAATGTGAAAACTATTTAGTGACTTACCTTCCCATATTTTCTAAAGTGGACTCTGTCAAATCATATGTTGGCATTACAATGTCATAAGTTTCATCACTGCCACACCATGAAAAAACGGGTAATGGTTTGTCACGCTTGTTAACCAAGGGCCAATCACCAAGATTTATTACCAGTTCCATATCAGGTAGTTTCACTTTCCTCATTAAAGATAAGAGAATATTATCAGAAAACATATTAAAACCAACATGTTTCCCATAACAATTACGATACATTTCGTTTTGTTTTATGGCATAGTGGCAAAAACTGGTACTTTCCGGTTGATGATACTTTTCTATAATCTTTTGTACTTGCTCTTTCATATTTAAATTACGAAAAGGCTTAAGATCTTTTGTGATTTGCTCATGTCCGGGTTTGCAGCCATAATTTTTGAACCACTTTTCAAAGTCTTTTTCTGGGCAATCACACTGATCCGGATAAATTGGCCCTGCAAAAAAAAAAATTAAGTGGTCATTCTTGTATTAATAATATATGATACTAGTTTCTACTCTACTGGCAACCTACTATGCAAAAACCTCGCGGTGAAGGAGATGGCGCTCGTACTTACACGAGCTGCTGAATAAGCAGCACCAAGAAGTGCAGACACCGGAACTCCCTCCAAATCTTGGATTAATGCCCCCGATAACGCCTGAGGAAGTCCATACGGCTCTTCGTCGCATGGCGAATCGGAAAGCTCTCGGAGCTCACGGAGTCCCCATTGAGGCTTAGAAGGCAATGGGTCCTGGCGGTGTGGGCATGTTAACTAACTTTCTGAACCGCGTGTTCCTGATCGGCAAAATCCTGAGCCAATGGAGACTGAGTATTACTCCAGTCTTCAAAGGCAAGGGCTCGGTAGAAACTGTGGCCGTCGCACAAGCAAGTGAAGAAACACGGGTGGGTTTTAGTCAGTAAAAGTCTGACACGCCCTTCCGCTCTGCCCAGAGCGGGAGAAGTCATTTGATGATTTCCCATTCCAAAAAAAAGGGTTCGGTACAGGAGTGTGGCAACTATCACGGTATAAATGTCATGCCCCAAACCATGAAGATCTTTGAGAGGATCCAGGAGTCTGTAACTCCTAGATCCGACAGGAGTGCGCTGCCTCGGGAGTGTTAATATGGGTTTCGTCCAGGGTACGAAACCATGGATCCTACCTTCGCCATGGAGAGATACAGATCGAAGAACACGCCTCTGCATATGCTCTTTCTAGATATGCAGATGGCCTTCGACTGTGTCCATCGGGGGGTGATCTGGTTGGTACTGAAGTCCAAAGGGGTACCAGAAGCCTATGTTGATATAATTCGAGACATGTACCTTAATTCCGAATCCTTTCCCATCACCGTCGGAGTCCACCAGGGTTCCGTACTTAGTCCGTTTTTGTTCAGCGTCAAATTAGACGTCTTGTCGGACAGCATCAGGGATTCACATGAGCAACCTCCATGGTTGCTCATGTATGCTGACGATATCGCGCTGACGGATGCGGACAAGGATCGGTTGGTGCGGCGTGTGAATGTGTGGAAGGACTCGCTCGAGAACGGAGGTCTGAAGCTCAATGTGGCGAAGACCGTGTATATGGCTAGCAACACGACAGACCCCATGTTTTTGCGCATAGGCGGAGACATGGTCGAGTGCACAGATCAGTTTAAATACTTGGGGTGTGTGCTCCACGCATCCAGCGACATTGATTGCGATGTCAGGACACGTATTTCCGCAGTCTGGCAGTCTCCGTGTCCGTGACATAGCAGACAAACTGCAGGAGGGTCGCCTACGCTGGTACGGTCACGTCTTACGAAAATCAGCATGTTACGTGGGTAACGTCTTGCCGTGGCGTCTCCGCCAGGCCGGAACAAGCGGGGTAGACCAAAGAAGTGCTGGCTTGACGTTGTAAGAGATGACATGCGTGCCAACAATCTCACACCACAGAATGCTAAAGATCGCGCGAAATTGAGGAGATTGAGCAAGAAAGCGGACCCCGGGCTCTAACTCGAAAGCCGCTGATGCAACCGGGATAAACGCTGAGATGATGATGATGATGACGATGGGATACAAATGACGTCATAGATCACCTTTTAAAGGCGGGCGAACCCGCTTATGGAAGCTAGTAGTTTAATAAACGAATATATTTAAAACATATAAATGTATTTTATTATTATTGCACCTTTTGCACTTATTAATGTCTATACAATATAATTACACTTAGATACTTTCAACCAAGGATCATAATTGAGAGGAGGGAGGGAGAGGACCCTTTTATCTAGTAACCCAGTCAAAATAGACATTTGACTTAACCGGCACTAGACGCGGAGATGATGATGGACTTGTTTCTACCCGACGCTTTGACCGGATGACGGAAGTTATCCCACGGTAACATGCTACAGAGGCAAAAAGTTACCTTATTTATTGTTACGGGCTAGGGGTACTTAAACGCCGGTTAAGGGTTACGAAGTTTATTGGCAACGAAGGTACAGTCGATTGTAGGCAATGACAAGTAGAACGTAGCTGATGTCGTACTGAAGTCTTCTCTTACGTCCACGAAGTCCGTGTTGTAAACACACAATAACGCTACAGATGTTTCTTCACGTAGTACTTACAGTTCTCGTTATAATTGTCGCAGTAGGTCTTCTTTAAGATTGCTTCTTAACTGTCGCTGTTTTCGTATCGCTAGTCGAGTGTAGACTGACTCTGCGTCGGCGTCGCGGCGCTTATATAGGCCAGCTGATCGAACATTCCAGAATCCTCTAGGCGTAATAATAATAGCACATAACTTCGAGGTCACTCTGGAAGTACCTACGGTAATTCCCGGAAACGGGTTTCTAGAAATTTCGATGTCGACACTTTGTTGACAAAACTGTTGAGACCTGTACCATTCGATAGGCCGTCCTAAGTCTAGTAATGCGTTTTATTATTGTACCTAGAAAATGTCTAGATCTGGAGGAATAGGACTTAAAAGTGACACACTGCATATCACGCGATATTGAACCTTATGCCATCGACATAAGGTCCATTCGTAACATTGCCCCCTTCTTAGTCATGCTCGTCCCGAGCATGATTTGATCCATAATAGCGAGCTAGGCGGTCTACGTGTACGATCTTCAGCTTCCCTCTAGGCCCTTTCTTAATCCTGTAGGTGACATCGTTTATTCTGGTTACTATCGTGTACGGACCCTCCCATTTGGCTTGAAATTTCGGACTCTTTCCTTTTCTCCTTATGGGATTATGTAACCATACCAAAGTTCCCTCTTCAAATCCGGGCACGTTAGCTTTGCGGTCGTATCGGATTTTCATTTTCTCACTGGTTTTCAGACCATTCTTTCTCACTAGCTCATGTATTCCATCTAATTTACGCCGTAGGTCGGCCACATAGTCGACGGCTAGGATAGGAGTATCGGGAGGTGTTCCGGTTAGTGCATCTATGGGTAGTCTAATTTCTCGGCCGAAGTTGACTTTCGCCGGTGTGCAATTTGTGCTATCATGTGTTGCAGAGCGGTATGACATTAAGAAGAGTGGAATGTATTGGTCCCAATCCCTCTGGTGTCCTTCCACTACTTTGGCCAAATGATTCTCCAACGTCTGATTGAATCTTTCGACCATTCCATCTGACTGTGGGTGATACGGTGTTGTACGAGTCTTATGTATCCCGAGTAGTTGGCAAATCTCTTGAAATAGTGAAGACTCGAAGTTTCTACCCTGGTCAGAGTGTAACTCCAAGGGAACGCCAAATCGACAGAACACCTCGTGAACTAGCTTTTTGGCGACTGTATGAGCTTCCTGGTTAGGTACTGCAAAAGCTTCTGGCCATTTGCTGAAATAGTCTTGCATGACGATGATATACCTATTCCCTTCTTCAGTAACAGGGAATGGCCCAGCTATATCGACAGCAACTCTTTCCCATGGTGCACCAACATTGTACACTTTCAGCCGACCTCTGGCTCTCGTTTGCGGTCCCTTTACTGAGGAGCAAGCTACGCATTTTCTACACCAGTCCTCTACGTCTTCGCGGCAATGCACCCAGTAGAATCTTTTCCTCACCTTCTCCAGGGTTTTCTTTACTCCTAGATGTCCTCCGGATACTCCGTCGTGCACCTGTCTTAGCACTGACGCGACTTTATCGCAGGGGACAACTATCTGTAAGGTGACCTCCTGTCCACTGGGTGATTCCCATTTCCTCTTGAGAACTCCATTATCAATTATCAGGCTGTCCCATTGAGCCCAGTAACTTTTTACTGTTGGGCTAAGCGCTGATATTTCACTCCAAGCGGGCCTCTGGCCACGTTGTTTCCATTCGATTACTGTCTTCAAGTCACTATCTTCCCTTTGTGCGTCTTCCAATGATTGATTATCCCAGTCTTCGTCCAAAGCGTTCACCTGGATAATCCTTACGTTCTCTTTCTTTTCCTGTTTGGCACAATGTCGGCAAGACTCTTCGCAAGGTCGTCTAGACAAAGCATCAGCGTTATTGTGTGACTTGCCTTTCCGATGTTCAGTGACAAAGTCAAATTCTTGCAGCTGCTCTATCCACCTTGCTACTTGTCCTTCTGGGTCTTTGAACTGGAGGAGCCACTGTAAGGCAGCGTGATCGGTACGAAGTGTAAACTGCCTCCCAATCAAATATTTCTTGAAGTGTTGTAAGGTCTTAACAACGGCTAGAAGTTCTCGGCGGGTAACACAATAATTTCTTTCTGGCTTGGAAAGGCATTTGCTGAAATACGCGATAACGGCCTGCCTATCTCCTTGTGTTTGAGAGAGAACTCCTCCAATACCCACATTGCTGGCATCTGTGTCTACCAAAAATCGGCCTTCCCTACTAGGGTAACCTAGTACAGGAGCCTCACACAAGTGAGTTTTCAGTAGAGCAAATGCCTGTTCGCAGTCAGAGTTCCATTCAAATAGACACTTTTCCTCTGTTAAACGATGCAACGGTTTCGCTAACTCGGAGAAGTTCTTCACAAACCGACGGTAATATGCACACAGACCCAAGAAAGAGCGTACCTCAGTTTTATTACGAGGGGTAGGCCACTTCGACACGGCTTTTATTTTTTCAGGGTCTGTTCGAATTCCTTGCGCCGAAATAATGTGTCCCAAGTATCCAACTTCTTTCTGGAATAGTGTACACTTACTAGGACTGAGTTTTAAATTCGCTTCACGCAGTTTCTGGAACACTTTCTCCAAATTGCGTAGGTGTTCTGCGAAGTTTCGTCCCATAATGATGATGTCATCCAAATAGACCAGGCATGCATCACCAAGCAACCCCACCAAGATGCGCTCCATTAGGCGCTCAAATGTAGCTGGAGCATTGCACAGTCCAAAAGGCATGACATTGAATTGCCAGAGACCGTTCCCAGGACCAGTGGAGAAGGCGGTCTTTTCTTTATCCTGCTGACAGATTTCCACCTGCCAGTATCCACTTTTGAGGTCAACTGTGGAGAACCATTTCATGCCACTTAGCAAGTCCAAAGTGTCATCTATACGTGGCAGGGGATAACTGTCCTTTTTCGTGGCATCATTCAACATCCTGTAGTCAACGCAAACCTTGTACTGCCATCCTTTTTCTTGACTAGGACAACTGGAGATGACCAAGGGCTGGTAGACGCTTCGATAATCCGATTTTTCTCCATATTTCTTAACATTTCCGACACTTCCTGTTCTCTTGCAAAGGGGATACGACGTGGTCTCTGTCTTATCGGCTGTGTATCGCCCGTATCTATATGGTGTTTGACGAGCCCGGTCCTTCCCACGTCACTGTCGGTCTTAGAGAAGATGTCATGGAAGTTATGCAACAGTTGCTTAACTTTGTGACTTTCGAACTTGTTTAAATTGCCCTTACAATTTTCGAGTAGTGTCGATACATGTTCCTGCCACTTCTTATCACGTTCCTTTTCGTGCGCCTCTGTTTTTCGCAATGATGCTACATGGTCGCACACACCCACGATGCAATTCTTTTCAAGAATTATTTCCTTGTTACTAACGTTGATAATGCGTACTTTTGGTTTATCGGAAATCATCATCAGTGTCCTTGCTGTTATCCAGTCTGGGTGATCTCCAGAATCTTCTATTAAAATGCAACGTTTACGGCATCCTATTGGTGATAATCTAATATCTACTAAGGTTTCTGATCTTGGTGGTAATATCGTTCTCCTTACACAGTACACTGACCCCTGTTTTCCACCTTGAAGAAATACTTCTTGTTCTGGAAAACTCAATACTCCTTTTGCCACATTAAGGACGCACTGCTGTTTCTTCAAAAAGTCCAGTCCTATTATGCAATCATCTGTAATATTCGCTACTAAAACAGGGTGCGTGAATGTCTTATCACCCATTTTCAAAGTCACATTCGTTTCACCAAGGACGAGTACTGGTTGGCCAGTGGCGGTTTGTAATCGGCATTGTGAAGATCCTCTTTTCCATACTATGGTCCGAGGAAATAGCTCCGGTCGTGCAATGGTTCTTGATGCACCAGTATCCAATGTGAAACTGCAGGATTTACCATTCAGTTCTCCTTCTATAATGAGACTGTTTCCGTCACCCACTTGCGATACTGTTATAATGGGGGCTACATGTCGACCAGCCAGTACTCGCCCCATAGCCCTGGCTGTTCCTAGTTTAAATCCTCGGCTTCCACCTGTGTCCCAGAAGTGCTTCTTCCCTTAGCCTTCCTGGGACAATTGATCCGAATATGCCCCTTTTCACCGCACTCATAGCATATTGGCCCTTGTCGGGGTTTCATTTGTGCGGTTACCTCACGAATACGGTGGTGTGGTCGGCCGTCTTGGCGTACTGCTTCCACCTCCAGAGCGTGTGTCAAGGCTGCCTTCAGAGTCTGATGGTGCCCCAGACGAACCGCAGCCCTGACTTCCGCATCTCGAATTCCATCAGTAAAAGCTTGCACCGTACTAGCATCAATTACTCCCGGCGTTGAAGCATACGCCCTCCGAACAATATGTTCTATTTCCGATGCCCATTGTTGCAAACCCTCACTGCTTTTCTGTGTGCGGTCGCGGAGTTGAGCCCTGTAGACATGTTCCAGGTGTTTCTCTCCATATCTAGACTCCAACGCTTCTAACAGACAGGCTAGGGTATTGCAGTCGCCGGAAATATTTTCGAGGATTTGTACCGCCTCACCACGCAGAGCAAGCGTAAGGGCGGTTACAGCTTGATCGTCGTCCCAATTGTTGCCTTTTGCGACCTTTTAAAATTGAAGACGGAAGGCCACCCATGATGTTGTTCCGTCAAAATGAGGTACCTTGAAGGTCGGCAAAGCACTGGGTACAGGTACCACACCTTTAATGCCTCCTTTCTGCACCTTTTTATGGAGAAACTGTATTTCTTTCTCACACTCCATGATGGTATTGTCTAGTTTCTCCATACGCGCATCTTGTTTGTCTATACGCATGTCTTGCTGGTCCATACGGGCATCTTGTTGTGCTGTTTTTATTTTAAGCTCATTAACCTCTTCTTTGGTTTCTTTCCACTGTTTATTTAGTTCTAATACTAGTTGCTGGGATTTTGCCTGGGATTCATCTATTTTTGCTTGGGTTTCCACCTGGGATTGTTTTATTTGAGCCTGGGTTTTTTCTATATGTGCCTGGGTTTCTGCCTGGGATCTATCTATTTTTGCCTGGATTTCTGCCTGGGATTTTGCCTGGGATTCTGCCATACCTTTTATTTGCATCGTTAATTGAGCCAGCAACGCCGATAAATCGCATCCACTGCTTCCGGGAATAGTGGTGGTAGTAGGCGCACTTATAGGTGTTGCGACGGCCGCTTCTGTTTCCGATGCAGGGACACTAAGCAATTCTTCCTCTTGACGCGCCAAATCCATCGCTGCTTGTCGTCGCGTGCGAACCCTTTCGTCTTCCCTTGGCGTGACCGGCATGCCGCTTCTGACACCAATTGTTACGGGCTAGGGGTACTTAAACGCCGGTTAAGGGTTACGAAGTTTATTGGCAACGAAGGCACAGTCGATTGTAGGCAATGACAAGTAGAATGTCGCTGACGTTGCACCGAAGTCTTTCCTTATGTCCGCGAAGTCCGTGTTGTAAACACACAATAACGCTACAGATGTTTCTTCACGTAGTACTTACAGTTCTCTTTATAATTGTCGCAGTAGGTCTTCTTTAAGATTGCTTCTTAACTGTCGCTGTTTTCGTATCGCTAGTCGAGTGTAGACTGACTGTGTGCCGGCGTCACGGCGCTTATATAGGCCAGCTGATCGAACATTCCAGAATCCTCTAGACGTAATAATAATACTGCATAACTTCGAGGTCACCGGCCAAGTACCTACGATAATTCCCGGAAACGGGTTTCTAGAAATTTCGATGTCGACACTTTGTTGACAAAACTGTTGAGACCTGTACCATTCGATAGGCCGTCCTAAGTCTAGTAATGCGTTTTATTATTGCACCTAGAAAATGTCTAGATCTGGAGGAATAGGACTTAAAAGTGACACACTGCATATCACGCGATATTGAACCTTATGCCATCGACATAAGGTCCATTCGTAACATTATTATGCACCAGCTTTCCACCGCGGCTTCGCCCGCTTGGAATTCGGTTATGAAGGAATTCGGCTTTTTTTATTTCCCTCGGGAATATCAAATTTTTCCGGGATAAAAAGTACCCTATTAAGTATTTAATTCGGACTTCTAACTTTACATCTGCAAACTTTCAAAGCAATCGGTTCAGTAGTTACGGCGTGAAAGCGGAACAAACAAACGAACTCACTTTCCGATTTATAATATTACGATCTTCGATTAAGATCGCCTTTATACCTTTTTTTGTGTGCGAAGTTTAAATAATGTTACATAATCATAAATTTATAATTATAACTCCATAACATCAGCTATCTGCCAGTGAAAATCGATTAGCCGGAACAATCAGACAAACAATTTTTTTTTTTTTTTTTATACTTGTATATTTTAATAATACGCGTACAGTAAAATTTTGATATTACATACACGCATTTTATTTGCTTCCATAGGCAGGTGCCCACATATTTAAAAATGAGCATCTCCAGTTGAACTGGGTGCAGAATACGACATAGTTGCGAAAAAGCTACATAGAGATATGAAAAATACTATTATTTTTTTTCTAATAAGTACGGACAACAGTAGATCAAGCTACCCCGAACTGCCAAATATTCCCAATCAACCTTGAGCCTTAACGCTTTAGGGATAACGTTGAAAATCGAATAAATAAATCTGAGAGATTGTAGTAGCTTGACAAAGTTTTTAATTCCTTTAAGATAAATGATTGCTGATAAAAAAAAAAACTATGTACGGACGACAGCAGGTCAACCTACCCGAAACTGTCAATAATTCCCAATCAACCTTGAGCCTTAAGGCTTTAGAGATAAAGTTGAAAATGTAATAAAGAAATCTGACAGATTGTAGTAGCATGACGTGCTGTCGTCTGTACCTACCCCTTATTACGTTTACAGATCGTTTACAAATTTGTATTGTTAAGAATCCTTTTGATTATTTATTAATTTTAAATTGTCTCTAGCTCTTTTCGCATGAAACACAGGGTATCCTAGTTCAGGCACGCAAGACTTGGATTTAAGCTTATATTTAAGACTATGTAATTTATCATGTAAAGATTTTTGAATAAAATTATTATCATTATATTATTATTACAAAACATGAATTTTATTATTTAGGTCAGCTTAAAACTACCTAAATGGTTATTGAAATAAATAACTTGACCATTATAGAAAAGTAGTTCTTTATATAAAAATGACAACTATGGTCCGTATTACAGAACGTCATTCAAAACTCAAGCTCTACTTAGTCTCGTTTCAAGCCATTTGCCAATGTTTAAGCAGAGATCAATGCTTGAGTTTCCTTCTGAAATACGGACCATGGTCCGTATTACAGAACGTTACTCAAGCATTGATCTCTGCCTAGTTTCAACCAATCAAAAGGCTTGAAAGGAGACTTAAGTAGAGCTTGAGTTTGAGTGACGTTCTGTAATACGGACCTTAGTTTGGTACTAATTTGTCACTTTTATGAATTTTGACTTAGTAGTTACTAAAGTTTGAAATACAAATACTGTCAGTATTTGTATGTCAAAGGTGAAGTCTGGAACTAAAGTTAGATTTTCTTTTGTAATAAAGGAGTTAATGTCCTGTCTTGACTGTCAAAGGTCCCGAAAGCAAATCTTAGCAAAATAGTAATTTTCGGGACCTATATACAGAGATATATAAAGGATCGACGAGAAAACCCACCATCAACCTTGTCAGAATTCAGGGCCTCAATAAGAACATCTCAAAAGCGGTAAGGCGAGACCTCCGGAGCTTCAACTCACGCCCCATAGATGAAGCGATAGAGCTAAACCGGGGGTCGAAAGCTTGGGAGGAGACATCTGACGAAGTTGACGACATCGTATGGGAGAGTCGTTACTTTGAGGCCGGAGGTCCTTGCGGAAGTTGAAACCTTCTATAGTCAGCTGTATACCTCGCAAGCGCCTAAACCAGTTCCTCGCACCGAAGATTCCAGAGCCACTCACACACGGCACTACACCGAAGACCTCCCTGAGATCATTCTAGCCGAGATCGTGGTAGCTCTTGGAATTAAAAATGGGAGGGCCCCGAGCGAAGACGGGATTACCTCGGAGCTCTTGAAAGCTACAGGTACGCCTGTGCTAAAAGAGCTTCAGCGTATATTTAATTCTGCTCTTTTTTCGGGGAGAACTCCTAAGGCATGGAACAAAACCGTAGTGGTTCTGTTTTTCAAGAAAGGTGATAAAACCTTACGGAAGAACTATACAACGTGTAACATAAAGGGTATATACATAACAAGGGCATGGCATCTTTACATAGTATCAAACGATATTGGAAGGATTTTTAATCCTCTATTTCTTTATGTTAGGAAGTTATGAGGTAAAACACCGCCTGTGATAGGCTACTACCATACTATGCGCACAGAATTATTGAAGACATTTATCGGGTTTTGGAAAGTAATTTGACGTGTGACGAGTATTTATTAACGTATGTAGTGTGGTGCCACGTTCGTTATCATTTGATTTTAAGAAACACATGAAACCGAAAATTTGGTATCAATTTTTTGAGTATTTTATTTTGAGTTGAAATCCTTCTGATATCGTTTGATATCATCTAAAGATGCCATGCCCTTGGTATGTATATACCCTTTATGTTACACGTTGTAGAGCCATGTCTACAAGTTGTTTTAGAGAGTGATCACGAACCGACTAGCGCGCATACTCGACGAATTCCAGCCGCCTGAGCAGGCCGGGTTTCGAGGAGGATTTAGTACAATAGACCACATACACACAGTGAGGCAGATTATACAGAGGACCGAAGAGTATAATCAGCCCCTGTGTCTAGCATTTGTGGACTATGAGAAGGCCTTTGACTCCATCGAGACCTGGCCTGTTCTGGAATCTTTGCAGCGATGCCAAGTCGATTGGCGATATATCCAAGTGATGAGATATCTTTACGATGCTACCACTATGTCCGTCCAAGTCCAGAACCAGCAGACTAAACATATCCCTCTTAAGCGAGGAGTGAGACAAGGGGACGTTATTTCCCCCAAATTGTTCTTCAAAGAGCTGAAACAAATGCTGGCCAACTTAGGTGACTCCTCCCAACGCATCGGTCTCCGGATGAACTTAGACAAGACCAAAATTATGTTCAGTGAACGGGTCACTCCGGGACCGGTTGCCGTAAACGAAATGCCGCTCGAAGTTGTTTCAGAATATGTATACCTCGGGCAAACGTTGCCGCCAAGCGATTCGTCGTGTTCCGGCATGATGTCTGGTAAAGCCGTACGGAGGACGGGTCTGAGCAGTTGTGTTGCGATGTGTGCCGGGTACGATGCGCCAAATGTTGTTGTGTCGGGAGTTTGGTCGTGGAGAGTCTCCAGATCAATCTTCCTCTGGCGTAGCATCGTTGGTCGTGTTGGTCTTGGGTTTAACATTGCATCACCTCGCTCAACTGCTGTCATCCTTCTTATTCCTAAGTTTTTTAAGTGACTAGGCTTAATAAATTTGTGCGCTTTACCAGCAACGATTGCATCACTGCTTACCATCAGGCTGGATTTCGGTCAAGCACTAGTTTATAATTATTAAAAACAAAAAAATTAGGGAGAAACAACTTCGAGAAGGAGGCATATAGAAGGATCCAGCTGGGATGGGCAGCATTTGGTAGACTTCGTGCGGTATTTTCGTCGCCCATACCCCAATGTTTGAAGACTAAAATCTTCAACCAGTGCGTCCTACCTGTCATGACTTACGGAGCCGAGACGTGGACACTAACGGGCAGACTGGTCCATAAGTTTGAGCCGCTCAGCGAGCTATGGAGCGGGCTATATTTGGCGTCTCTCTGAAGGACCGCTTCAGAAATGAGGTGATCTGACAGAGGACCAGAGTTACCGACATAGCTGAGAGGATTAGCAAGCTGAAGTGGCAATGGGCTGGTCACATATGCCGCAGGACCGACAACCGTTGGGGTAAACGAGTCCTCGAGTGGACACCGCGGCTCGGCAAACGTAGCGTAGGACGCCCTTGGGCGAGATGGAGCGACGACATCAAAAAGGTGGCTGGTAGTGGCTGGCGGAGAACTGCTCAGGATCGAGCTTCTTGGTGTGCCATGGAAGAGGCCTATGTCCAGCAGTGGACGAGTAGAGGCTGATGATGATGATATACAGAGTGGTACTGATAATACGACATCCTATCCAATCCTAAACCATAGAAAAAACCTAGCATCAAAAAGAAAAAAAAAATTCAAACAAACTTAATCACATAAAATTGTAAACGGAATAGAACATCCTTTAAAATATTGGTTCACTGACCTCCGATCGGCGGCAGTGCGGTCTTGTATAGACTTACTTTTTTCGGGCCATTTTATTAAAGTTTAGTACCTACCGCTGGATGCGGCGGTCATCAACCTGTAAGCGCTTCCTTATCAACATAAACATCATGTAGAAAATGTGAAAAATGAAAAATAATTTCCTAAACTAATGGATATATTTATATGATTTTTTATGGGTAGACTGAGAATGTGTTGAGGTACACAATGTTTAATTTATTGTCATATTGTCATCACCACTATGCATACAATACAATATTTCGTAGAGAAATTTGCCCTTTAAATTTAATTTTAGGTAAGTACTACAAGTTTATTCTTTACATAATTTTACATGTTGACATAACAAGATTTATCCAAGATCAGATCAATATTTCTTGAGATGTACAGACGACAGCACGTCAAGCTATTACAATTTGTCAGAATATTTTATTAGATTTTCAAATTTATCTCTAAAGTGTTAAGGCTCAAGGTTGCTGTCGTATGCTGCTGTACCTACAGCTGAAAATAATTGCACTTCATGAAGTTTTCACACAGATTTACTATCATTTTATTAAAAATAATTTCAGAAAAATCAGTAGTACCAAATAGGTAGTTATTTAGTTGTTATCTTAAACGTAAATTAAAAGAATAAACTGGTTGGTCAGGTGAAGAAAATATACAAACCTTTAAACTTATATGGTGACTTTCCCAAATCTTTTCTATCATACTGCACATGAATAGACATATCTAAGCATGTTTCATATATCTTGTAGCGAACAATGAAAGTACCATCTTTCCTGTCTAATTTGTTAACCCAGACAC
Source organism: Sesamia nonagrioides (assembly GCA_017933935.1). Taxonomy (NCBI): domain Eukaryota; kingdom Metazoa; phylum Arthropoda; class Insecta; order Lepidoptera; family Noctuidae; genus Sesamia; species Sesamia nonagrioides. The sequence continues at coordinate 351,912 of JADWQK010000056.1, forward strand.
GACAATGTTTACTTGTAGTAGATTTACCATCTATTTCCACAACCAATTTTTTATTTATTTCTGGAGTATACCTGTAAAACAGTTTTTAATAAATACAGTACTTAAGTTGAAGGCATATGAACTGCTGAACTATAAAAGGAATGAGCATAGAACCTAAAGAACCCCACAGGGGGTCTAATCGCTCATAAATAAACCTGTTGAGCTCACTCCCAAACTCTTCTTCAGCCTACAGAGGTCCGCTGCTGGACAAGGCTTCCCCCAAGGCTTTCCACGATGACCGGTATTGTGCTGCCGTATCCATCGGCTACCCGCGACCTTCAGCAAGTCATTGATCCACCTTGTTGGGGGCCTCCATAACACTAGAGTGCTCGCGCTCTAAAGTACTCCGAGAACGCTCGCGCGGACTACATATGTAGCCCTTTTGCACGACAATTATTTTTGAAAATAGGTTGATAAATTGATAAAACACCAGTTATTTTTAATAATTTATTACATTTTTAACATTAAATGATACTATGCTTTTAATCTGAGGTCTTTTTGTTAATATTATTACACTATACATAAAATAATTAAAAAATTGCAATATTAGGATGGTATGTGATTAATCAGCCTTATTTAAAAAGTCTTGTTAATCAACCAATCACAAAGAACATAAAATATTATACATTTTCATTGTATTGAGGGCACACTATCACCTGATGGTCACTACATATTGATGCTTCCTCTTCATGCACGTGCATCTGTATTGAGCTGTATAATAGAAAGCACAGCGACCTATTCAATCACGAATTGGCATATTTTGTTGTGAAGGTTGTTCTGATAATCCCAAAAGTAATCTTCCTTTCAATTTTAACAATGTTTTTCAACATAACAGGCCATGGATGACTATTGCGTGAAATCATTTTCGGATGATGAACTGTTATATTCCTCGTCGCCCCTTGAAGCATCCTGCTCACTTTCAGAACCCGCCTGTTCATGGACACTGCTTTGTTTGGTCGTCGCTCGTCACAAAGCTCTTTTTGCTCGTTATCACTTGGATTGTTACTGGTTTCATCATCTTCCATCAACCAATCTTGTATAAGCTTCTCATTAGTGTTTGCTGCCATAGTCAGCTGTAAATTAGAAAAATTAGGTATAAATATGAGGTTTTATATCATAAACTAACATTTAAGTCATGGCAAAACAAAAAAAAAGATAAAGAAAATACTTATATTTGCACCAAAAATCTTGAGAAATTCACGTTGTCAAAAAGTTCCGCAAATGGTGGAGTGGGGTACATGCATAGCCCGGCCACTTTTTACTTGAATTACACAAATGGCTGTTCTCCGCGGGTGTTGCCGCGCCGACTAACATGCTCGCGCATTCTTTCTCGAAGAATACATAGAAGGACAGCGTTATACGATCAAGCGTAAAAGGGAGAGACTACAATATGTACCACTGGGCTACTTAGGTAGCCCACGCGCGCACTCTTGGTGTTAAGCTGCGTCTTCCGGTACGGTCTCCCAAACAGTCAAAAATAACAGTATGTATAAAACAAAATATTTAATCGACTGTATCTGACATGGTTTTGTCAAAAGGTTTTATGCAATTATTAAGCATATTGCAAGGCGTATATTATGCCACACATAGCAAACTTTTCTAAGCCAAAGGAAACTATTTATATATTTTAAATTGCTTTAACATTCTTAGTACCAACTTTGATCAATAATTATTAGTATGATAGTGTGAATTGCATAAAATAAAGTAATAAATTGATAATTTACTCACGACAGGGCACTAATATGCGTAAAGTTAATATAAAAGTATCTTGCTGGCATAATTATTTCAAACGGATTGAGCCCTGGACCTAATATAATTACATCATCATTCTGCGATTGTGTTAAAACACATAAAAATAATATATTTATTATTTTTTTCAAATACATTTTTAGTTTACAAAAACAAACATAACCTTACTCTCAAAGTTTTTTTTTTTTTTTTGTTTGTTTCATTCAAAAGACAATCAATGGCATAGTACGCCATACAGCCTACACTTCAGTATGTTTTTTCTTGAGTAAATATCCTAACTTATACTTTTTTTTTTGACGCTTTGGGAATGCATTTACGCACCGTACCCCGAAGGGCGTGTGCGGGACTCGCCCAGCCGAAGCTGGGAATACCCACTAAAAACCACAGCAGCACTCCGGCATCACCATAGTTGCGGAGGAGTGGGAAACTAGCGCAGCCTGAGCTACCTCTCCCCCGCCGGCGAAACCTGCCTAGCACGGCGGTCATTTGGTGGCTTAACCACCCACGTGGTGAGCGATGTAAGGCGGGCGTCGGCACCTTTCCCGTGCCTCACGCCCGCCGCTCACCTCAGGGAGGGAGAAAGCGGGCGAAATATCGCCTTCTCCTGCCCCTACGCCGCCTGCGGAGCGCCGGAGCGATGGGATCCTCCTCCCGCTCGCGCTCCGCGGCCTCCTTGTGCGACATCACGACCTCGCAGAAGGAGGCCATCGCCGCCCAGGCCTCCTCGCTCCCAACCATCGCTCTGACGATGACGGACAGAGAGAGGTCCCCTCCAACCGCCGTGACAAGATCGCGGCGCGGCACGGCCCACGACGGGCACACCGCGAGGGTGTGTTCCGCCGTGTCCTCCGCCGCGCCACAACCGTGGCACGACGGTGTCTCCTCTCGTCCTATCCGGTGCAGGTACCTGCTGAAGCAGCCGTGACCGGAGCGTACTTGCACCAGACGGAAGGAGAGGAACCCGTGACGCCTGTCGAGCCAGTCCTCCAGGACCGGCCCGATGGCGTCGAGGGTACGGCGGCCGAAGACGGCGGAGGCGAGGTCCTGCGTCCAATGCTGGACAAGAGCGACCCTCGCCTCCCTCACCTCTGGGGCCGGACGCTCGCCCAGCGCCCTGCGCCCCGCCGTCCACTCGTACACTCTGGCGAGCACCCACGCCTCGAGCTCCCAAGGCGGGGTGCCCGCCAGAGCGCATGCCGAAGCGAAGCCTACTGTGCGGTAGGCCCGCGCTGCCCGCTGGGCCCTCCCTTTGGGGCGCCCTAAGATCCTTTTTTTTTTTTTTTTTTTTTTTTTTTTTTTTTTTTTTTTTTTTTTTTTTTTTTTTTTTTTTTTTTTTTTTTTTTTTTTTTTTTTTGACGCTGTGGGAATGCCTTTACGCACCGTACCCCGAAGGGCGTGTGTGGGACTCGCCCAGCCGAAGCCGGGAATACCCACTAAACCCACAGCGACACTCCGGCATCGCCATAGTGGCGGGGGAGTGGGAAACTAGCGCAGCCTGAGCTACCTCTCCCCCGCCGGCGAAACCCGCCTAGCAAGGCGGGCCCTCAATTGCCCCTCCTAGGGAGGGGCCGTGGCTCCCGCGTGGTGAGCGATGTAAGGCGGGCGTCGGCCTCACGCCCGCCGCTCACCTCAGGGAGGGAGAAAGCGGGCGAAACGCCGCCTTCTCCTCCCCCTACGCCGCCTGCGGAGCGCCGGAGCGAGGGGATCCTCCTCCCGCTCGCGCTCCGCGGCCTCCTTCTGCGACATCACAACCTCGCAGAAGGAGGCCATCGCCACCCAAGCCTCCTCGCTCCCCACCATCGCTCTGACGATGGCGGGCAGCGAGAGGTCCCCTCCAACCGCCGTGACAAGATCACGGCGCGGCGCGGCCCACGACGGTCACACCGCGAGGGTGTGTTCCGCCGTGTCCTCCGCCGCGCCACAACCGTGGCACGACGGTGGCTCCTCTCGTCCTATCCGGTGCAGGTACCTGCCGTAGCAGCCGTGACCGGAGAGTACATGCACCAGAGGGAAGGAGAGGAACCCGTGACGAGTATCGAGCCAGTCCTCCAGGACCGGCCCGATAGCGTCGAGAGTACGTTGGCCGAAGACGGCGGAGGCGAGGTCCTGCGTCTAATGTTGGACGATGGCGTCCCTCGCCTCCCGCCGAGCGGCCTCCCTCACCTCTGCGGCCGGACGCTCGTCCAACGCCCAGCGCCCACGCCTCGAGCTCCCAAGGCGGGGTACTCGCCAGAGCAGACGCCGCTGCGAAGCCCACCGTGCGGTAGGCCCGCGGTGCCCGCTGGGCGATGGCCCTTTGGGGCGCCCGAAGAGCGGTGGCGTTCTCCCTCCTATGGAGGGAGTCCGCCCAAATGGGGGCCCCATAAAGGGCCATACTCCGCAGTATGCCGGCGTATAGACGCCGGCACCGCATGCTTGGCCCTCCCATGTTCGGTATAATCCATGAGAGGGCGTCCGCAGCTTTCAGCAGGCGCGTCGACAGCCCGCTAAAGTACGGGCCGAAGCACCACCTGCTGTCCAACACGATGCCTAGATATTTCATCTGGGCCTCAACCCCAACCGTCACTCCCTCCACAGTCCACATAAATGTGGGCGTCAGATGGAGGCGCTGCCAGGGGCCGTGAAAGAACACGGCTTCCGTTTTGTGCAGTGCCACCCTCAAACCCAGGCGGCGGATCTTTCCCGCCACTAAGGATCCGCCTGCGGACGCCAAACTGGCCGCCCCCCGGAACGTGTTCCCGCGGGAAGTGAGGAGAGTGTCATCCGCGTAGCAGATGACACTCGTACCTCGAAGGAGGGCCCCCGCAGGAGCCAGTCGTAACCGACGTTCCACAGAAGAGGCCCTAGAACGGACCTATGGAACGCCGGCTTTTACGCCATACTGCCGGACCTGGCCAGCCCTGTCCACGTGGAGGACGGAACTGTCCTCCAAGTAGCTGGCCGGGAGGCCCCGCAAATACAGGGGTACACCGTGAAACCGGAGTGCCTCCAGGATGGTTGAGTGGGAGATGGAGTTGAAGGCGTTGGCAATGTCGAATGACACAGCCAACACTCCATCCCCCACTCCTACCGCCTCTGTCACCTGGCCCTTTAGATGGGCCAGGGCGTCCACTGTCGAACGGCCAGCTCGAATACCGAACTGGGCGTCCGACAGGTCCGGTCCCACGTTCCGCATATGGCGCTTCAAGCGGGCGGCGATAATCCCCTCGAACATCTTATTGGCGTCGTTAAGCAAGACGATGGGCCGGTAAGCCGAGGGGGAGTCCGCCGGCCGCCCCTCCTTCCGGAGGAGGCACAGTTGGTCTTCCCGCCAAGGTTTCGCAAGGGTTTGCCAAGGCCTTGAGTTTCCTTCTGGAATACGAAAGTAAATCCATGATGTAAAATGATCCATCAAGACCGAAACGACTTTTAATTAGTGCAGTAGGTACCAGTTTATTCTGTACAATTATGCTCCTGTGGTAATAGTGTTAAGGTATGCTAAATACATTGTCAAAATGCGCTGCTTTAGCTGCTTACAAACCCAGCTATGTTGATAACAATTTATTTCGAATTACAGGAATGTACAACACCATTCAAGTGCTCAGCTTTACCTGATGTTATGATAAAAACTAAAACTGATACTTGTTCCTCTGTGTCAGAAAAAAAAAAACGCAGCTACTATGAGAAGGACATGCCCATCACATACAGTGAAAACATTCTACGTACATACTTAAAGCTTAGCGTTGGACATTACAATATTAAGATTCATGGTTAATGACAGCTCTTGAAGACTATAATACAGCAAAATTGTAATTTGCAATCAAAATTTGGTGTTAGCGGTTTTAGAAAAATTCCAGCCATTATTGCAGGAACTATTTGTTCCGAAACATCCAATCAATGAAATTTGCATGGATTTACATGAAACTGAAATAATAAAATTTATTTCAAATATATATATTCTTAAAAATAAGAATTCATTCATCTTAACATATCCAAAAGCCTTTGGGTGATATTCGCACCAGAAGGCAGAAATTGCACAAAATCGTTTTATTTTTTACATGTGTGATAAAAAAAAATGATTTGTTATTAATAAAAGTTGTGTAAATGAAAATGGTCTTTTTTTTAACATATCCTGCCAACTTGAAATATGTAGGTAAATCAAAACACTGTCTGGGTAAGTGCTGCAATTAAACAAGTTGGACCAACCTCGAAATCGCGAGAAGTAAAAAGCAGATTTCAGATTTTTATGAAATGTACAGTCAAGACCAAAAGTCGAGTTACAATCTCACAAAACTATGGCCAAGCAATACTAGTTGTAGTTACGACCTTCTTCTATAATAAAGTTTGATACACACTCATACACTTTGACAACTTGCTGACCGCTTATGATTGTTATGTACTACTTACTAATTTCAACATTCACAGTAAGTGTTTAAATAGCCTAGCGGTTCTCGCCTTGATAGGCGTTCAAGGTGGTTCGAGTTCAAATCTAATAACTTACAAAATATTTTTGAAATGTTTATTGGTGAGTTATGAATGCTGACAACAAAAATATGTAAAAATACCGATCCGCAACTTAACGATGATACTTTATTTTAAGATTTTTTCTATATTAGAGTCATTATAAAAAGATGACGGTAGATTTGAAACAAACTGAACAAAAAATATTCCACTACCTGCAATAACTATTATTAACTACAATAACTCAAATAATATTACTTAGCTGTTGTTGGTTGGTGAACATATAGTTACGAGTTCGTGTTATTAGTTTTACTTTTTTAATCAATATGCAGGCATATGCAGCAATATATCTCAAATATCATAATATGAAACCGGCTTTTGCGTAAGTTGTTTTTATTATTATTTGGGTAAGATACAAACCAATCGCTTGTTGCAAGTGTGTAATAAAATTGTTATTGTTTTAGAGAAATACTGTAAGCCAAAGTCAAGAGGTTGGAGGACGAAGGTGGCTTATGTGTCGAGATAAGTGGAACGAAACAACAATATTTACCGTTGAATAAACCTTTGAAACGTGCGAAGAAGGGAGGTTGCATTTGTGGTTTAAAAATATACTGGCTAACAAAAAAAAAAAAAAAATTATAACAATCACAGTGCAGAAGTGTCCTACAGAAAAAAGCGCGGGAAACCTTGAACGTGGCGGGCGAGTTTTTTTTCTGCTTCTTTGAGTTTTTATTAGTAAAAGTGTAAATAATAGTATCATTTAGGTGGTTGTATATATAATTAAGTTTAATTTAGTCTAGTAATTTTATATATTTGCTGCTTTAGGTAAGTTTTTTTTTTTTCTTTTTCTCTTCGAGATGGATGACGACCCAGAGGACCCTGGTGGAGGTTCGCCTCCGGAGGTTTCACTTGTAGTCACGGTTCCAAATTCAGAAATGGATACGGAGGGCTCCCTTCTAGATACAGATGCTTCCGAGAGCAAAAGCAACAATAAAAGAAAACGTATCTCCTCTCGTAAAATATGCAGGCACTGTAATAAAAAACGCAGGCGCCATAAATCTTCCGAAACAATATGTGAAACTGACTGTCAATGTGCTTCTAAGAATGCTCAATCCGAATTTATACCGCCTATACCAACTAGCACTTCACAACCACAATCCTCCCAACAACCCAATGCTGATAAACAATCATCTGACCCAAGCACATTGGTAGGTAGAAAACTATATGAGGCGAATGATGCAGCTCCATACACAATCCACATCCAAAAGATACAGACAAGTGCAAATGATAATGTTTTTATTCACCCAGTCTCTTTTGGTCATTTTCTAAAAAAGAATTGCATTAAAAATATAGTAAATGGTAGTCTGAAAAAAATAGGCAGAAACAGGGTTTTAATCTCATTCACCAATTTTACAGATGCAAATTCTTTTCTAGAAAATAAGACATTACAACAATATAATTATAAGGCCTTTATACCCACCTCATCAGTCACTCGGATGGGTGTGGTTAGAGGAGTCCCTAAGGATTGGTCTGAGGAGGATATACTGAATAACATATCTGTGCCTATTGGATGTGGAAAAATTTTAAAAGTACGACGCATCAATAGAAAACATGTTGTGGATGGTAAACCAAACTACATTCCTGTTGAAACTGTTGTAATAACATTTGATGGTCAGGTGTTACCCAAAAGAATATTCTTATGTTACAACTCTCTTCCTGTTGAGCTTTATATCTTCCCGACAGTCCAGTGTTTCAACTGCTGTCGATATGGACACATCAAATCACAGTGCCGTTCAGCTCCACGTTGTTTTAAATGTGGTAATAACCATTCTGGGGACAGTTGCAATGTAGATGAGGAGGAGGCTGTATGCTTTCTTTGCTCCGGATCCCACTTTGCCACAAATAGGAAATGCCCAGAGTTTAGTCGCCAAAAAGCTATTAAGGAAACTATGGCTAACAATTGCATTTCTTATGCAGAAGCGGTTAAGTTGCATCCTCCTGTTAACAAGGCATATTCGGAAGTTTTAACTTCTGTCGCAGTTCCTTCATCACCTTTAAGACAAACATTTGACTCCTCCCCCAAAGGTACTAGAAACAAACAAACAAGTTCATATAAAAAAACTGTATTTTTTAATAAACCCAATAATTCTACTAAACATAGTACAGGATATGACAAATACACTCATTTTGCCCTAACAAAAGATTATGATATTCCTTTACCATCTATTGGCACAAATATTGACAATAATAATTCTATAGATAATAAGTCAACTAGAGATTTAATTATCATTTTAATTAATTTGCTAACGAAGAATATGTCTGAACCGTCCAACGCTGCTATACAAAGTATTAGTCAACTTTTTAATAATATCAATAATGGATCAGCTGTCAACAATCCTTCAGTGGAATTGTCGCAGTGTTAACTCTAAAAAAAGCGATTTACTGCATCTTATTAATGTGTATAAACCTGTTGTTGTATCATTGCAAGAAACCTGGTTGAAGCCAGGTTATAACTTTAAAGTCTCTCAATATTTATGTTTAAGAGAAGATAGAACAGATGGCTATGCTGGTGTTGCTCTATTAGTTCATGACACAATACCCTTTCACCACATTCCCATTGCAAACCATAGTGTCGATTTTTCTATAATAGCTGTATCCATCAATAAAATATGTTTTGTGTCTGTATATGTTCCCCACCCTTCATCATCATTATACAACGAAATAGAAACCATTGTAGCACAATTACCTAAACCACTTTTAATTATGGGTGACTTTAACGCTCAGCACCAGGCTTGGGGTAGCTCCAACTCTAGTTATTACGGGTCAAGGATATTAGACATTATGGATACAAATAACCTCTGTATCTTGAATACAGGCCTTGCAACACGTCTCACTAAACCTAATGAAGGAATCAGTGCCCCAGACCTCACGATAGCCAGTCCTAGTCTTGCGTCTACAGTGACCTGGAATACCCTGCCTTCGACTTTTGATAGCGATCACTATCCCGTAATAATAACTATGCCAAAATTTATCAAATCTTTATCCAGACGCCCACCAAGATTAGCATACAAAATTAAAATTTCTAATGACATTGACAGATTTGACAGTGACAGATGGAGAACGTTTAGTGATCGAGTTGAGCAGAAGCTATCCAGCCTCCCTGAAAATGTATTAAATTCATCGACAACTCGGGCTGATTCCTTTGCATCACTCTTGTTGGACGCTGCTAATGAAACATTCCCAACTAAACGATGTAATAACAACATTCCGTCGCCCCCATGGTGGGACAATGAATGTTCTTTAGCAGTGCGCCAACGGAAAGAGGCTGAAGTAAAATATAAACAGTGTACAACATTAGAAAATTTTAATAACCTCACGTTAATTATGAACAATACTCGTAAATTATTTAAAAGGAAGAAATGGGATGGTTGGCGTCGTTTCTGCGCTTCGCTATCGCCTGACGTTTCTCCATCATTAATATGGCAAAATATACGTCGATTTAGATCAGCATTTAAGGAAACAATACCTCACTATCTGGATGAATCCGTTGCAGATAAATTTTTAGACAAGATCGCTCCTCCTTTTGTTCCACAAATGTCCATCATTTCATCTCATCTCGCTTTCCAATCACCCTTAGAGGATGTAACGGGCCTTGACAGTCCTTTTACCCTTAAAGAATTGAAAGGTGTTTTAGCTTACGTAAAAGATTCTGCTCCAGGTCATGATGGTATTCCTTATTCATTCCTTGCAAATTTAAGCGACTCAAGTTTAAATTACTTTTTACACATAATCAACTGTACAATAAGCTCTGGTATAATCCCTTCTTCATGGAAAATATACGAAGTCATTCCCATTCTAAAACCAAATAAATCACCGTTAGATCCTAACTCTTACAGACCAATAGCCCTTGCCACAGTGTTTTCAAAACTAGCTGAACATTTAGTTAAAAATCGAATAGAATGGTATGTAGAATGTAAAGGTTTACTATCTCTGAGTCAGTATGGATTTAGGAAAGGAAAAAGTACCATGGACAGTCTAGGGATTTTCATTACAGATGCGAGATTGGCTTTTTCTAATAATGAATCCATGCTTGCTGTGTTCCTAGACATCTCTTCTGCATACGACAATGTTGATTTAAATATTTTGAATACTAAACTTTATAATCTAAAAATACCTCCCATATTCTGCAATTTTATTCTTAATCTTCTCTCAGGCAGACAATTACAAGTCGACATAGGTGAATCCGACATTAAAACAAGAGTAACCTGGAAAGGACTGCCTCAGGGTTCGGTGCTGAGCCCACTTCTTTATAATATATATACCTCTGATTTAGAATTCCATATCACTGGTAAAGCCAATATTTTACAGTACGCAGACGATCTAGTCCTTTATGTATCAGGGCGCTCTGTAGAAAAACTAAGTTCCTCTCTAAACTTCGCTCTAAAATTTCTTAAATCATGGTTGGACAATAATTCTTTGTGTCTTAGTGTTAACAAAAGTAGTGCTGTTTTATTTTCTAGAATGCGTTTACCCCCTCCATATTCAGTTGTGTACGATAATCAACAAATACCTGAAAATAATGAAGTAAAATTTTTAGGTATCCTTCTAGACGCTAAACTTTCAGGTTTATCACACTGTTATTATGTATTGGCTAGATGTGAACGTTTATTAAATATCATGCGCTGTCTTTCTGGAGTTTGGTGGGGTTCCCATCCATTCGTGTTAAAATTATTGTATAACGCTATCATTAGAAGTATTTTAGACTATGGGACATATTTCTTAGAACCATGTAGTGCTGTAGGTCTGACAAAGTTAGACTCCATTCAATCTAAAGCCTTGCGTATTATAACTGGTGCCATGAAGTCTAGCCCAATTAGCGCACTCCAAGTGGAATCTTTGGACCCTCCTTTAAAACTTCGTAGACAGTACTTATGTGATAAATTCATTCTCAGAACCCTTCAATTTTCCAACCACCCCCTTTATCAAAAACTTTTTTGTCTTTCAGAAAAAATTGAATGTTCGTCTTATTGGTCTAATAAATCGCTTCCATGCTCTATTATAAGTTTCCGTAAATTCACTTCACTTCAAGCTCCCACACACCGCTCTCAGTCTCTTCCAATTTTTTCTATCAGTTACGAAGCTCTTATTTTTTCCCCTCAAATAAACTATAACTTTATATCGCTAAAGAATGATCGTTATGCTAACTCTAACTTAAACTTCATAGTCGAAAGAGACTGGGCTGATAGGCATTACATTTACTGTGATGCTTCCAAGCATCCAGTTTCAGGCACGATCGGGGTAGCTGTATATCATGAACAATATAGCATTCATCAAAAAATAAAACTACCTTCTGAAACATCAGTTTTTTCTGGAGAATGTTTTGGAATTTTAAAGTCCCTAGAATACATAATTCTTGCGAAACTCAGCAAGTCTATCATTTTCACTGACTCGAAGTGTGCTTTACAAGCACTGCAAAAGTTTCCTTGGTCAGGTTCAAATCATCCCTATGTTATAGAGTCCAGGCAGCTCCTACTAAATTGCAAATTAAAAAATCTTGATGTTTTTTTGGTGTGGATACCTGGCCATCACAATATTCGCGGCAATGAGATAGTAGACAAATTTGCTAAAGAAGCTGTAGATGATGGTGATAAGTTTCCATATAATAACGTTGTATCTGACCTTCACTCTCTTCCTAAAGATCATCTGTATGAAGCCTGGGAAAACTTATGGAATATTTCAAGTAGTTGTAAAGGTCAATATTATAAACGTATACAACAAAGAATACCTCTCAAAGTATGGTTTTCCAAATTAAAACTTTCCAAGCTTGCAACCTCCAGTTTGATACGAATGCGCTTGGGTCATGTTTGCACAGCCTCTCACCTTGCTAGACTTGGGATTATTCACAATAATTTATGTTCTTGTGGTTGTGAGGAAGATTTGAATCATATATTTTTTGCATGCCCCAACCGTGACTGCTCTTCATTCATTAACTCCCTTATAGAACTCAGTGTCCCTCTCCCTACATCAATCCCTTCATTGTTATGCTCCTTAAATTTTGATATTTATAATTTAATATCTACCTTTATAACTATTAATAATATTAAAGTGTAAGTTTTTTATTTCCCAACTCCCAATTTTATTTGCTATATAATATAATATGTTAGGTATATCTTTATTTATTTATTATATTACCACCAAACCTGATCCTATTATCCGTTCTTCCCAAATTCCGTAAGCCGTTCCTACGCATTTCAATGAATTTATTTGGTTTCCCTACCTTTATACTTGTAGTGGCAAATGCACAAACCGTGCGAGCCAAATTAAAAAAAAAAAAAAAAAAGTGTCCTACAGAGTGTTTTAAATATATACCAGTATATATCTTAATAACAGACTCTAAACCAACTCGGAAAGTAATTTAGCTAATTGACAGTAATATGTTCGGTTGGCTTAATGGCTAACAGATGTCGCCTTTTGCAATTTCAATACAAATTACTTTTGGTAAATTATAAAAACAATAATTTCGGAATTCGATAAGAAATAAGTTCGTTTACTTTTGAACTAAGAAAGCGCTTGAACATTATAATCTCATGCCTTCAAACTCCGAAAAAAGGCACTGCAGGATGACAGCACTAGTACCATGCTATACACGCAAAAAAATTGTAAATGTAATAAGCACTGTTTTGTGTTCTAAGTATAGATTATTTTATGATTGTAATAATATTCAGGTTAAGCTTCAATCCTCTTTTCTTTAAGAAAATGAATAATTAAGCTATAACCTCTTTAATGATAAAATATAATACTATAACTTTCATATCTAAAAACCAAAAATGTTTTTTATATTTTTTAACATAATAATATCATAAGTTTGTCAAGGATTACTTTTATATAAAATATTACAATACCTACTGCCATTTCAACGTTTGTTTCATTTATTAGTATAAGTATATCTATACCGAATAATATATAACCTTATAATATATTGCATTATAATATGCTTATTGTTTTATTTTTATATATTTTTTATTATATTACATCTATAGTAAACTAAAACATATAATAAAAACCTATTTTGGTATAAATATTCAGTAAATTTTCCTATTCGTTTAAATATTATTTGCAAACATTTTTACTTTAAAATACAAATCAGTTATCATAATTTTAAATTATATGAAACAACAAAAAGATTTGCCATTACTAAGGATCGAACCCACAATCGCTCGCTTATGATAGACCATTGTTAAGTGCGGCCGCTAACTTAACCTCAAATGAAGTAACGAAATTTTGCATTACTTTAAAGAAAGACGAAGACTGCGATAATAAAAATAATGCGTTAGTGTGCGTGGCCGGTTTAGCGCAGGCGACAGTAGTCTTTAACGTGGGAATGGACTTCTACAGCTGATAGTAACTACAATAATGTATGTATCTGGGTCAAGAGTAAGAAGTTTGGCATATTGTAAATCTACATAATAAACAGCCTATCTGGAATTATGTAGTTTTCAAAGAAGCCATGTTAGGATCTGTGTGTATCTGTGGTGTATCTTTTATACGACTTTCTTTAAATCAAAACGCCTATTATGCTTTTTTGACCTTTAGTTAACTACAGTACAATTTACGAAAAACAGGTTTAGAACAATTATATTAATAAGCATAGATATGCTACTGCTAACACAGTCAGAAACCACATTAAAATGTTAATGTACTAATTTTCTCAATCTATAAAAAAAAAAATCACAAAATGTGAAAATAAAGTGACTGGTGAAAGAGACGCAAAACATAAATGAATTGTTTCAAGGTCATTTTTGGCTTTAGTTCTTTATAGGGGTTGCAAACCGGAATACCGAATTTCGAAAATAAGTTTTAAAAATAATTTCAAAAAATTTCAAATTTAGGTCTAAGTAATACCGGTATTCATTTCACAAAAACCGGGATATTCGGTATTTTCGGTTTTAGTAAAATAAATTAACCCTCTGACTCGGATGTGAACACATGTGTGCACGCTTAATTTTACTACCTTCCACTCGGGACGTGAACACATGTGTGCACGTGTTGAACACATGTGTGCACGTGTGCATGTGTGCTGTCAAGTCAAACATCGGGTTATAATAATGTTTTGTCTTTTTCTTGACATATGATGTCTATGAGAAAGAAAAGGAGAAAATATCGCTCTTGAATTTAGTACCTGGACCCCGTACTCAAGCCAGTAAAAAAACAAAGAAATCTGTCTACAAAGTTTGTCCTTGGAAGCGTGTGAACCAAAATTTCGGTGCTCTTGTGTTTTTGGGTATTTTTGGTGTATTTTTGAGGATAAAAAGGTATGTATTGTTATTTTATTATAGTTTATAACCAGAAGAAGCATACAAATATATAATTTATGGTGTAAAAGTAAAGGCAAGTAAATAAAATGTGTTCGAAATTGTTACTGGGCTTTCGTGCTGAGAATTATAATTGGTATCTTGTGTACGCCATTTATGTAAGCTATTGTATTTATTTCGCAATCAGTAAAAAAAAAATGCATTCCTTGTTTATTCCTCAACAAAACCTGAAAGTTTCAATGAAAAATAGTGCCCCATAACATAATAGGAGGGAAAAGTCCAAACTATTGCGATTTCGGTTATTTCTGCCGCTGCCATGTTCGCGAGCGAAAGGGAGTACGTCAATGTGAACATCTGCGAGCGGGAGGGTTAAAATGAAATACAAATGGAAAAAGCTACGCGTCATTTAATTCAAATTACGCGGGCGCGAGTTCGTTCACCGTACTCAAGACCGATGAATCACACTGCCTCCTCTGTTTAAGCCTGATGGAACTCTGGCTCATACGGCGAGAGAAGAAGTTTACAAATCGTGGCTGGATACTAGCAGTGCTACACCGAATTTACCTCACTGGGACACTTCAATGTCCGAGGTTCACATTAGGAATGATGAAGTGCTGAGAGTACTGTGTCGTCTGGACGTGAATAAGGCTAGTGGACCAGATTGTATACTAGCGATTGTTCTCAAGGCTTGTACGGCCGAGTTGTCTCCTGTATTAACATGCACATATGGCCTCTCATTTAGGACTGATATAGTGCTCAAGTTCCGGAAGCTTGCCGACTTGCAACGCGTGCCCAAAAAAGAAAGTTCCAAACTATCGATCGATTTCAATAACTTCTATGCGCTGCAAGCTTATGGAGCGTGTATTGAACACGCGCCTCTTGATATATCTCGAAGATAATGATCTCCTTAGTGACCAACAGTACAGGTTTCGCCGCATTCGGTCAACTGGGGACCTACTACTATATGCCACACACTTACAGGGCGAGGCTCTTGAGAAAAATGGAGAAGCGATTCCCGTCTTCCTAGATGTCTCGAAGGACTTCGACCGGGTATGGCACGCTGGCCTGTTGAGTAAGCTTCTTAATTTCATATTGCGGTCAAGCACTAGTTTATCCATACTAATATTATAAATTCGAAAGTAACTCTTGTCTGTCTGTCTGTTACGCTTTCCCGCTTAAACCTCTCAACCGATTTTGATGAAATTTGGCACAGACAATCTTTAGACCCTGAGAAAGGAGGATTTCCGAGGGAAATCTAAAAAGCGTGATATAACCGAATTCCACGTTTGCGAAGCCGCGGGCGGAAAGCCAGAGATTTATAAACAAGAATTTATAAGTCATCGTCATTCGACTTACTATTCCTCCTTAGTCCTTAACCTAACCAACTTTTATTATACTAAATATGCTAACTTTAGCTTAGTCCCGGAAATATCGAAAATACCGGATTATCGGTATTGGTCTGGAGCCAATACCGAAAATACCGGTTTTGCTTAAATGGTTCGGTATTGCGACCCCTAGTTCTTTATTCTTGGCGTTATAGGCAGTGTTCTTATTAAATTCTTGCGGGTCACCCTTTTTTTGTGTCAGCACAGAGCAAGTAATCACTATGGTGTCAGTGGCGGGAAAGCTAAGATGAGTGCCACGCTCACTTTTCATTGGACTTTTAAATTATTTATAGTGTCGTTTAATAAATAAAAGCGCGTGATTTATGAAGTAAAAAATGCATTCAGTGAATAATTTATGAAGAACATTGAAATATTGTAGCATAGTGGCCACATCATGACTTTACCTCAAACCTCACCCCTAGTCGGCTAACGCGGAAAACGAAAGGAGATAGGTTAAGATTAACGAAGAAATGGCTCTAAGGTAAGGCTTAGCAACCAAGCCAAAAACTCCTATAAAAAAACAGTTTTGTATTAGTGATAGTGACAGTTGCAGTTGTCATTTTACTGACAGGCATTAAAATGCTGCTATACTTACACCTACCACGAATGGAAAAGTTCGACGGCCTGCCTCTGTTTGCTGCCGTCACCACGTGATACTGGCTGTCGCGACTGAGCGCGAAATCACTCATAGTAATACATAAGAAGACATTCTCGCGAGATCACTGACACTTTTGCACAAGGTAAGCGAGAATACCATAACTATGGTACTTTATAGTCTGTGGACTTTCACGTAACCACGCCATGCTAAGTGAAAAGCCCTTTCGAATTCCCGCCGCCATCGAGTACAGTCTTATAAGAATATTTTAAAGTCTAGTGTGAATTGAGTGAGTTCCGGAACAAGCGAGAAGCCTCCAGTTGATGAAAGCTAAGTGCCTAGGGTTTATCTAATTACTTGTTGTTAATCCAATCGTATATGTATTACGGTAGTTTAAACTAAAGTGAAGTTACTGAAGTCGAGTAACTCAAATTGAGTCAAAGATTGCATGTCCTGTCGAGCTGTGTATGTACTGAAAAGGGCGGGGAGTTGTTATCGCCTATATGGGAAATCCTATGCCGCAGGGTGTAGGTAACATGTGCAAGTTCTGAGACGGGGGCTATAGAGCGGCTACAGCCTATATGAGAAATCCTATGCCGCAGGGTGTAGGTCACATGTGCAAGTTCTGAGACGGGGGCTATAGAGTTGCTATAGCCTATATGAGAAATCCTATGCCGCAGGGTGTAGGTCGCATGTACAAGTTCTAAGAAGGGAGCTGTAGAGTTGCTGTAGCCCATATAAGAAATCCTAAGCCGCAGGGTGAGGGTCACAGACTCGGGACATCCAATATCGTTCTCTGATTAGCTTAAAGTACTAAATCCAGAACACATGGCTCTGGAACACACAAACCCTCATTTGGAGGTTAAGAGTAAATACGAGTAAACAATCGAACAATATAAATGTAACCCGTGTTATAAAAGTATGATTGACCCTGCGCACTTAGTTCCAAAACAAGCAAATGATGATTGCTTAATCCCTACAGATTGAGGACTGGAGAGGTTAACAAAGAGCATGGGATAATCATAGTTGGCACACATCTCATAACAAGGCGAAGCAGATCATTACATCATCTACGTACCGGCTGAGACAACTACAAACTCGGTAAGTCAATGCAAGTTATCATCGGACAATTAAGTACTTTCGCGGAGTCGTGGTTTAGGGCCAGGATCCTCGCTAATAAGTTCCAAGCGAGGCCTGAAAGACGACTTCACGACACAGGCAGAATAGTCGCAACCGGCTCAGTTGCCAAAAACGAAAAAAAAAAGAATCCTTAAATCCCACTATATAGAAAAAGAATTATTGAAAAAAACCCTTTTCTGGTAAACTTCATTGCCTTCAAACGGATATTGGCCAAGTCCAGGAAATTCCTAAAAAGGAAAAAACGCGAAGGTTGGTCAAAATATTGTAGTTCGCTGGCTCCGTCCACCCCGGTTTCGGTGGTTTGGCGAAAGATGAAACGTTTTAGGAGCAGTTTAGCACCTACATCCTCTTCCAACAACCTCACGGAAGAACTGCGATACCAGCTTTTTTCAAAAATCGCTCCGGCTTATGTTCCAAGTCTTGAGGAAACCAATGTTGACATCTATGATGCAGACAACATTGAAGAACCAATGAACATGCCGTTCAGCTTGGACGAGTTGAAAGCTGTGCTTTCCCACGTCAAGGACTCCGCGCCGGGAGAGGATGGATTCCCGTACTCCTTTATTTCTAAAGCCGGACCAAAAACTCACAAATATTACCTGGACCTGGCTAATTTCTGTTTTACTTCTGGCTTCATTCCCACAGAGTGGAATGTTCAAGTTGTCATCCCGATTTTAAAAGCAGGCAAAGATCCGAATGATCATTGCTCATACAGACCCATTGCCCTATCGTCCATACTTATCAAACTATTGGAACACTTAATTAAAAACCGATTAGTGTGGTTGGTAGAAAACAGGAGACTGCTTCCAACGACTCAATTTGGCTTTAGGAAAGGTCTGGGCACAGCTGATAGTGTGGGTATCCTCACATCAGAGGTCCGGCTGGCCCTTAGCAGGAATGAGTCTGTGGTTGCTGTCTTTCTGGATATATCAGCTGCTAGATTAGGGAGGAGAACGGAAGCATAGCTTCCGTTCTCCTCCCTAATCTCAGGCAAAAGTTGCACGAGCTCAGAATCCCGGCTAGGATTTGTCGCATTATTGGTAGCATTTTTACCAGTCGCACCATTCAACTCAGAATACCAGGGAGTGACTCTGAACAAAGATCGGTCTGGAGAGGACTACCTCAAGGATCAGTTCTTAGTCCCCCATTATACAATATCTACACAGCTGACTTGCCCTCTTCCCTTAATTTCGACTGTAAGATCCTTCAGTATGCTGACGATATTGCACTAATGGTGTGCGGCAGTTCCATTCAGGATGCCGCCCTTTCAATGAATGTCTCTCTGGCCTCATTAAACCAATGGCTGCTTGACAATGGTTTGTCCTTAAGTGCGCCAAAGAGTAAAGCTGTCATTTTTACACGCAAGCGTTCTGTTCCTCCCATTGACCTAACCGTCAATGGTCAAAGCATTCCAGTCGAAGATAAGGCTAGGTTTCTGGGAGTAACCTTGGACTCAAAGTTGTCTGGGGTTGATCACATCAGCAACACGGTCAAAAAATGTGAACGTTCCGTGTCGGTCCTTAAGGCTTTGGCTGGGGTGTGGTGGGGAGCTCACCCCTACACCCTTAAACTGGTCTATAATGCTCTGACCAGCGCTATGGATTACTGCAGCTACCTACTTGAGCCTTGCAATAAAGAAGCGCTAAAGCAACTAGATAGCATCCAGTCCAAATGTCTAAGATTTGTGATCGGGGCTATGAAATCATCTCCCATAAACGCGCTTCAGGTGGAATGTGCAGACCCTCCCTTACATCTTAGGAGACAATATTTGGAATTCGATTCCTAACTAAAGTATTTATCCTCTCATCCCATTCCTTGCTCCCAATTTTAGAATAAATTGACCTTTAATAATTCTTCCTATTGGAACCATAAAACAGTTCCCCTATTGATAGATAGGTATAGAGAGCTTAAAGGACTCTCCGTGCCTGTCTGCCAATACCCATCTCTTCCGGTCTTCTCCGCCGCATACGAGTCGATTTATTGTGAACCAAAAGTCTTTTTAGGTTTAGGTATATTAAGGAATTCTCAAAGCGCTAGAGAGGACTTCGAGTCAGCTGTCAAGCGTTATTGGGAAGGATGGAATTTCTTTTACACTGATGCTTCAAAATTTTCTGAAACTGAATGTACTGGGGTGGCAGTTTATTTTCAAAATTCAAAAATAGACTCGGACATTGTTGTAGCCCAGTGTTCCTGAAAAAGATCCACGTCCGGGATAATTCCCAGTACGAGTGCGGTCTTGACGATGGCACTTTAGACCATATTTTCTTTTCCTGCTCCCGTAATAATAAATCTTTTGACCTGTATTCAAAAATTCCCAAACTCAACATCCCTCTCCGGTCTCCCAACTAATTTTCATACCTTACTTTCCCACTTCTCTCCTAAATGAATAAATCTTTTGGCCAGATTCTTAAATGAGAACGAGTTGAAATTTTAACTGGGGCGTAGTTTGTGTGTAAATAGTCTGTTTATAGTATAAACTATAAACTAGTTTAATTGTTGTCTCATGTGTCCCTGTAAATTAGATTTTTCGTCTTACTAGCCCATGTGTGTGCCCATGCAGCTTCACTCACACCTACCACGATTACCACGAAGCGAAAAGTTCGACGGCCTGCCTTTATTTGCTGCCGTTACCACGTGACACTGGCAGTCCTGGCAGAATAGTCGAACTGGCTCAGTTGCCAAAGAAGAAAAAAAAAAAAAGAATTATTGAAGCTCGTGTTTGTTTTGGACGTAATATTTTAATAATTACTAAAAGTTATATGGTTTCAGCAGCTGAAACATAATTTTTCTTATTTTCACATTTACAAGTACCAATTATGGCTTCTGCAAACCTAAACCTTTTATGCAATTCTCTAAACAAATTGAGGTTATAAAATACTCTTTTTCTAATTCATTTCATGTTATAACACCCAAATTTCCAGCTTTTAGCCTCATTTATTAATTATTATTTTCTAGGATAGATCATATCTTCACACGATCTTTACAAAAACCTAGGTTTAGACCACCGTATTGGTATGCACCTAAAGAAAGAGCGGTATGTATTTATGTGATGATAAAGTACCAAAAATTAAACGTTTTTGTGTGCTTAAAATTTTATTTATATTTTTAATTTCAGGTTTCAGAGGAATTTTTAACTCAAGAAAATAAACATTTTATTGAAGAGGTGATGCAGGACCAACTGCTGCGCCAAAGCTCAGTGCAGTCACCTCTGCAAAATATTGAATTGAACAAAACAGCTGAGTGGAACCCACTAACCCGCAGAGTAGGCCTTATAGCTCGTAAAATAGGCAATTATCCTCTTTGGTCCAAGGATGGAAGAAAAATGCAGACAACATTATTACAGGTACAATGCACCCTACCTTTTGTGGGTGAATAAAACATTGACAAGGCCCTTGTTTTGTGTAATATAAAAAAAAGGTATGTATTATTGTTATTTATTTTATGTGATTACAAATTTTGTGTACTTATTAATTTTAGGTTGTGGACAACCATATTATAAAATATATTCCTCCAGAAGAATTTAAACCAATGAAGACCTCAGGGGGAACTGTGTGGAAAGAAAAAAGGAAATTGGGATGCTTGTTAGTTGGATCTGAAACCATAGATCCTAGCACTGTTACGAAAGATTACTGCGGATTATTCAATAATGCTGGTATGCTGCCTAAGAGGCACTTATGCAGATTTATGGTATCACCAGAAGCTTATATAGCACCTGGAACACCATTATTTGCTACTCACTTTAGAGTTGGTGACTACATTGATGTACGAGCAAAAACGTAAGTAATAGAAAATATTTCATTTAAGTCAAATGGAAATTATTTACAGGTTGATTTTTTTAAGCCCATGTATCCATAAGAATTTGAACTGATTTGCAAATCTTTTTGAATTTGTTTGTATGAACGCGCTAACCTCTGGAACTACGGGTCCGATTTGAAAAATTCTTTTTGCATTGGGTAGTCCATTATTCCACGAAGGCTTTAGGCTATATAACATCACGCTGCGACAAATAAGAGCTGAGCATGACTAACTCCACATGAACGAAGTCGCTGGCGGCCTCTAGTATTAAATAAGATTTCAAATTAACTACATAGAGATTACAAGGTCTAATGTTTAGTTGTATAACATTTTCAAAGCTCATTCTCATAAAAATAAACCTATTGGTGAAAGGTTCCTCATGAATAAAAAAGTTATTTGTTTTCTCAACAACTTTAGCGAAAAACAAGTTTATTGTTATAATTTTTTTTTTTTATAATTTATAAACTAGCGCTTGACCGTAATCCCGCCTGATGATAAGCAGTGATGGTAAAGCGCACTAGTTTATTAAGAGCCTATTCACTCCAGCCTTGAAGACACTCAAATTGTAGTCCGACGGAAACACCACAGCTGGCAAATTGTTCCAGTCCGTCGATGGACCCGGTATAAAGGAGGAGGCGAAACGCTTCACCCGGATCGTAGTGGTGTTAACAACGTAAGGATGGAAACCAGCCGTACGACGGGTCATCCGATGATGGAACGGAGATGGGAGAATTAAATCATGCAATTCCCTCGCACACTCCCCAAAATGCATCCTATAAAACACCGAAAGCCGGCTACTCTACGCCTGTGCTCTAGGCTTTGGAGACCATCTCGAGTTAAATTAGGGTCACCATTCAGCCTCTTCGCACGCCTCTCCACTGAGTCCAAAATAGCCAGGTGACACTTAGCAGCACCAGCCCAAATGTGGCTGCAGTACTCCACACACGAACAGACTTGTGCTTTGTACAACATTAGAAGCTGCCCAGGTGTGAAGTACTGCCGGACCTTTGCGTTAACGCCAAGTTTCCTGGCAGCCACCTTGGCCTTGGACTCAATGAATCGCCCAAAGTTAAGGTTCGAGGAAATTTCAACTCCCAAAAGCTGAAGGCGGTCGGAACACTCCAAGGACACATTTCGAAAAGTAGGAGCCAAGGTGAATGGGCTCCTTTTGGCCGTGAAAAGACACACCTGTGTTTTGGCTGCATTGAATGCTACAAGATTGGCATTGCCCCATTCGGTGACTGCCTGTATTGCAACACTCGTTCGCTCAACACTGGAATCTCTTTCGGACCGGATTGATTCACTACTAGCCCGAGCATCCGGCAGGTATCTCTCTACAACCGTCGATCGTTAATATGCAGCAGGAACAGAGTTGCAGAGAGAACAGTCCCCTGAGGAACACCGGCATTAGTCGACATGGACTCAGATGAGCTTCCGTCGACAACAACTCGGAGGGACCGTTCAGTCAGGAACCCAGCCAGTCAGGCTAGGGGAAATGCCGTACGCTGGAAGTTTACTCAAAAGGCCAGCGTGCCATACCCGGTCAACGGCCCTCGAGACATCAAGGGAGACAGCAATCGCTTCCCCATTCTTCTCCAGGGCCTCGCCCCATAAGTGAGTGGCATACACCAGTAGGTCCCCAGTTGACCGATTGCGGCGAAACCCGTACTGTCGGTCACTGAGGAGATCGTTACCTTCCAGGTATGCCAAGAGGCGCGAGTTTAACACACGCTCCATAATTTTGCAAAGTATGGAGGTTCTCGAAATCGGCCGATAGTTGGTAGGATCGGCACGAGTACCTTTTTTGGGCACGGGCTGCACGTTAGCAAGCTTCCAGGACTTGGGCACTATACCAGTCCTAAATGAGAGGCGATATAAGCGCGTCAATACAGGAGACAACTCGGGCGCACATGCTTTAAGAATAATCACTGGTATACCAACTGGACCACTAGCCTTACTCACGTCCAGACGACACAGTACTCTCAGAACCTCCTTGTTCCTAATGCGAACCTCAGGCATTGAAGCTCCGCAGTGAGGTAAATGGCTCAAAGTCACTCAAAGGGCAATGGAGAGGGCTATGCTTGGGGTTTCACTGCTCGATCGAATCAGGAATGAGGAGATCCGCAGAAGAGCGAGAGTAACCGACATAGCCCGAAGAATTGCACCACTAAAGTGGCAGTGGGCTGGATACATTGCCCGTAGGACCGATGCCCGATGGGCCGGACGGGTCGGAGAAATGCCGTGTGCTTACTCTGTTCAGCTTGGACACAATCGGCATCGAACCATGGGCGAGCCGAGCCACCGACGGTCACATCGGTTATAGCGGCCGCACAGGTCGACGGATTGTCAGAAGAGAAGTAGACCTGCTGCCAAGGATAAGACGCAAAGAAGTGGCGCATCTCATCCCAATCCGCTGACCTGTATCGCCACATTCGCCGTTCACCACGAGAGTCGTGATCTGGTGGGGAGAAGGTCGATACAGACTTCACCAGACAGTGGTCTGAAGTTCCCAACGGTGAGGAAACTGTTATAAACATCTGTCCGGATCAGTGGTCAGCAGAAGGTCCAAACAATTGGCAGTATGATCAACTACATCAGGCACCCTTGTCGCTTGCTCTACCAGCTGGGAAAGGCCCATTGAAAGCGTGAAGTTTCGCGCCTCTCCCAGCGTGGTCGGTCCTCTGGTATGGGACAAACCAGTCCTGGTGGCAGGTGTTGAAGTCCCCCAGAGCGACGAACTGTGCGTCAGGGTGCCGATGCAGCGCATTGTCAGCAGCCTTACTGAGGTGGTCAAATAATCGAGTTGTCTCCTGATCACCGCCGTGCGGTCGGTAGACACAGGTGTAAACAATTTTGTCCACACCAGTGTCAACCAACAGCCGGCGGAGGCGCCGGCAACAGATGTCATTACGGACATACACCCAGACCCCGGCACGCTGCAGGAAATGATGCTCCAAAGAGTATCCCAGGTAGCCGAAGTATGCCGCATCAGATGGACATCTGATCTGGGTCTCCGTCAAGAAAAGTAGGTAGATGGGGCTTAACTGACTGTGTGAACATAATTGAATTATGCATAGGGTTCCTTAGCAAAAATGGAACACTTCTAATTTCGAAATTCTCGTCTAGATTAGATAGTCATTTAGCTTATCTATTTCAGAATGGATCGTGGTTTCCAAGG
Source organism: Sesamia nonagrioides (assembly GCA_017933935.1). NCBI lineage: Eukaryota > Metazoa > Arthropoda > Insecta > Lepidoptera > Noctuidae > Sesamia > Sesamia nonagrioides. Next base: position 376,545 of record JADWQK010000056.1, read on the forward strand.
AGTAATGAAGCGTTGGGGATTTAAAGGAATGCCAGCATCACATGGTGTCACCAAAACTCATAGAAGACCGGGAAATATTGGCAGTGGAGGTGAAAAAGCACGAGTGTGGCCTGGTACTAAAATGCCTGGGCACATGGGGAACAGGTATCTTGATTTATATTGCAGAAACATAAGAATGAACTTATTTGCTTGGTAAAATTAAAAGATAAACGGTTTAGTGTTTCGAAGTTTATTGGCAATGAAGGTAAAGTAGAATGTAGCTGATGTTGCACTGAAACTTACTTCACTTACGTCCACGAAGTCCGTGTTGTACGCTCACAACAACACTACAGATGATACTTCACGTAGTTCTCAAACTTCTCGTTGGGTTATCGCTGTATATGTTCTCAGACTGACTCGCGCTGGCGTCACGGCTACGGTACTTCACCGGAGAAGTTTCTAGAAATTTCGATGTCGACAATTCGTTGACAATATTGATGAAAGCTGTATCATTCGATAGGCCATCCTAGGTCTAGCAAAGCAATTTACATCGTACCTCTACAATGCCTAGGCCTCAAGATATAGGGCTTAAATGTTACGTTCTGCATGACACGCAATATTGAACCTTATGCCATCGACATAAGGTGCATTCGTAACAATATGTCAACAATTTTGCAATGTTTGATTCCGTCATCCTGGCACCTATTGAAGTGATAACTTCCTTAGCATGCGTAGTTGTGATTTGAAAGTTGATGCATCTTGCAACCGATATTTTTTTTATAATGTCACTTCTTCACACATCAAAATGTGGATGGAAAGTAAACTTAATTATATTAATTAAAAATACTTATTCTAAGATTATAGCACACAAGGATAATTTTGAAAAAATTGGATCCTACTTTTTTTTAATTTTTATATTACTAGCTGCGCCTCGCACTTTCACCCGCGTAAGTTTCGAACCAGAATCAATGTAATGAATGAAAACCGGATAAAAATCTGTGTTATTCCTGGTTATAAACATCTGTGTGCCAAACTTCTCCGTGGTAGGCAACAACATCAGCCGCCGGCATAAGTTACCACCCACCTGACAAAGTCTTGCCGCCAAGCGATTCGTCGTGTTCCGGCATGATGTCTGGTGAAGCCGTACGGAGGACGGGTCTGAGCAGTTGTGTTGCGATGTGTACCGGGTACGATGTGCCTAATGTCGTTGTGTCGGGAGTTTGGTCGTGGAGGGTCTCCAGATCATCCTCTGGCGCAGCATCGTTGTTGGGTTAAACATTGCATCACCTGCCATCAACTGCCGTCTTCCTTCCTATTCACTCAGTTTTTTTAAGTGAATAGGCTTAATAAGCTAGTGCGTTTTACCATCAACGATTGCATCACTGCTTACCATCAGGCGGGATTGCAGTCAAGCACTAGTTTATAACTAATCATCCAAACCATCCAGTAGTTTTTTGTGTGAAAGAGTAACGAACAACTATACATAAATCTTCACAAAGTTTCACATTTATATTATTAGTCGATTTCACCCCCAAAATAAGTATGCTCAGTAGTTCCTTCCAACCACTCTATGTAAATACCACCAGAGATATCTAGTATGTATTTTATAAGACTGTTTCCAACAACAGTCTTAACAACAGTCTTAGGAAACAGTCTTAGATAGCTCCTTCGATCTTTAAATGATTTTACTTAATCATTTAATATTTATTTTTAGATGGCGGATACTACGTGGTGTGAAGATTCTACGTATAAACACAAAGCATAATGTGATTTGGACATTAGGTGTAGCTATACCCGGAGAAACGGGTGCAATGTGCTATTTATTTGACACAGTGCTTCCATTGAAAAAACACACGACATCACCCGCTTTTCCTACCCAACCATTTAATGAGGATTTGCCGTTGGAATATTATGATGATTCTGTCCAACCCTTCGAGGAGCAGTCAATTTCTTTTGAAGAAAATTAAAAGTCCGGAATTTAATCATAGGAAAAGATGTCTATGTAACGAAGTAACGAATAGAAGCTAAACTAGGCGTATAATACGTCCTGAAGTCGTAGGCTATTAGAGTCTTATCGCATTCAAAGTGTATCTGCTATTATGAATATAAGTATTATTTCCTTTTTATGGTCGGGATTCCGGTAAATATTTCTACTGTTCATGTGCCAGGTTGTCACCCAAGTGGTCATTGAGGATAATATAATAATGAAATACATTTTGGCGTAAATATTTTTTATTGAATTCATCATTTTCTAATTTTAGTCTTAATAAAGAGAATCGCTTATAATTACTTAAATTAGCACAAGTGTTAATCGTACATACCACTAAAATTGTATTCGCCGAAGCTGTAATTCGAGGATGCAACACAGTGATAAATTGTCGAAAGTCAACTTGACTACTACTATTCACTCATGCATGCATGAGGGCTTAAACTAACATTCTGTCCATTATGCACTAAAACTTATAAGTTAGTCTAGTTTGTGAACAAGGGAATGGGCGCTATTGCCAAATTACAGGTATTCGTTAGGTTAGATGCTAGAAGCACAGGACTATCGAATATTTCCAACGATCAATAGATCTTTTTATTGTCATGCATGTTTGCGCTCGCGCCAGGCCAGACACGTATGCTTGTTGCAGGCGGTACTCATCCGTGCTAGCCACCCTCGTATGGCGTGCATGACGATAAATACATGTATGTTACGATTGGTGTGCCTGACCAGTAGGCCTAGTATGAGTTTTCATTACGAAACTCGATCGTCGATGTCGAGCGGGTTTGATTCATCGATTTGCCCGCTTCAAGGTTGTAAGAACTCTCAACCAATGAGAGCGCCAAACGCGGTCGATATCGACGATCGAGTCTCGTATTGAAAACTCATACTATAGTTGAGCCAAATTCGATAAAGAATAGAGGTAAACAAAACGTTGCTAGGCAACGAGTAGTTTACACCTAAAAGACAGATGTTAACAACTTTTTCTACATAGATGATTTTCACAAAAGTAATAATCCTACTTCCTACTAATCTAAACAGTTTATTTATGTTTAGATATTTATGATTGCTTAATTTCAATGAAATATGACACATGTAAGCTAATTTCCTAATAAGTTAAATTTTTTGATACATATAATTATAATTAGTCCATACTTGAAAGTATTACAATGTATGTGTTATGTAGTTGATTTGACAGTAGTTAAAATACGCAAAATTGTATTGACAAATTTCTCAACTTTATTCATTGGTTGAATTCCACAAAATGTGTTTAATACCTGGATTTCATCCATCTTTCTTTTTTTATAGGGCTAACACGTAAAATTAATGTCGACTTTTTAATGGTTTTTTAAAATACCAAGTTATTATACATGTTATTTTAGTGATTCTATTGAAATATGATGCAATAGGAATTGTTAATAAATAGTCAGCATGTAAAAGTCGATAATCATGTAAAAGTCGATAATCATGTAAATAACAGGAGATTTGTAAAACGTAAGTTGTGGTAACCCTAAATTGGTTTATTTACCTCTATTCTTTAAGGAGCTTGGCGAGGGTATAGGCATACTGCACGCGGGCGCAAAAACGCACAATTTCATATGAACTTCCCCCACTACAAAATCTCTTGCAAACTTACGTGCCGCACCGTCGTAACTTTCCTTGCCTGTTCTCTATAAGAATCTACTACGCCTTGGAATAGGCAACGAGTTTCACATTTCTCTCTAACAGACCGGACAGACTGTAATTGGTTTACTTCAAACAAATGCTTTTTTAATTTAAACATTTAAATAATGAAAATTTTTGAATATCTTTCACATTTACTAGTAACAAATGATGATATATTTATTATGCTTTGACTCACATCACAAGCATCACAAATTTTGAGACATAATAAAATCACATAATTGTTTTCATGATTGCGCTTGTGGGCAAGGCCAATTTGGGGGCATGGCATGGACAAAGACGGTAACGCGCTAAAAAGTTTTTAGGGGCCCACTGCAACTATGATCGTTGATATAACTACTTACTAAAGTATATTTAGATCTACAGATAAACGTCTATCAGTACAGAACCATTCAAATATCATTTAAAATGCCTTGTTAACAATATTAACAGTAAATCCGCTTCACCACTCACCACGCAGACTAAAAACAATGGGAAGTCTGCCGAGTTGAAAAATAAATTGCGCTCGTTCAGTCACATGGGAACCACGAGGCTGTAAATCGAATTAGTACTTAGATAGGTACTTCTACTTTCACTGCTGTGTAGGTGGTTGGAAACCATATCCTGGATATGGTTGTGGAGCACCAGGAGGAGGAGCGCCAGGTGTTGGCGCACGAGCATATGGGTACGGAGATGGAGGATATTGAGTTGGAGGATATCCTTGCTGATAAGCATGTGGGGGATAACCGCCACCTGCAGGAGGATAATTTTGTGGACTTTGTTGGTATGACGCCTGTGGAGGTGGCGCTGTAGAAACAGATGGTGCAGGGCTTCCAGGTTGAGATGATGGATTAGAATAAGGAGGCTGGGTTGCTGGAGGGTAAGGTGACGCTTGTCCAGGAGGGGGATATTGTTGGCCAGGTGGGCCACTTGATGGTGGTGCCCCAGAAGCCACGGAAGTAGGAGGTGCATTATTTCCATGAGAACTGGAATTATATGTTGGAGATTGCGCCGACGGAGATCCATAACCTGAAGCTGGTGGATTTTGCGATGAATATCCAGTAGGTGGAGGTTGAGGAGAACGATTTGGCTGTGATGTGGGAGTTGTACTATAAGCCGATGTAGGTGTAGTATTGGGGAAGGGTTGTGATTGGTAGGGTTGAGGTTGCGATCCAGTAGAATTGTTATAAGTACTAACCCCCACATTTGAATAATTTGAGCCAGTTTGTGATGGCGGATAAGCTGAATTCCCAGTATAAGCTGGTTGTGTTGCTCCACGTACAGGGTAAGGGGTACCAGCAGCAGCAGGACTGCCAGGAGGAGGTGCATAGGGCTGTTGCGCTGATGATGGAGGATAACCTGGGCCTGGGTGTGTTGAAGGTGGATAGTTACTAGGCGAAGTTGTTATAGGGGGTCCATAGTTTGAGTTTGGAGGGTAACCCTGTGGTTGTTGAGGAGGATTAGGAGTCCCATATCCTTGACTAGGTGGTCCATACCCTGGTTGTGGCGGGTAAACACCTGGTGCACCTTGATACTGTCCTTGATATTGGTTCTGTGGGTATGGTCGCTGACCATAAGATTGTGTTGGTCTTGTTGGTGTCGTTGAAACACCAGGCGGCCTGTAGGATTGCTGAGCTCCACTAGAAACCTCACCACCGCTTGGAGAAGGTGAATTGATAGGAGGCGCTTGAGAGTTTCCAGCAGCTAGCTGATGAGGAGGCTGTGAAAAGCAATTCTAGTGTTAACAAATGGTCCTTAGCACCAATTAACACCAACCAAGCAAACCCTTGTGCGCTAACAAACTAAATTTATCAGTGCATCTTATTCTTTCTATTCCATCAAGAGAAGGGCAGAAAATAATTCTTGATTGAGTTAGTTGCTTAATCCTGTTAAATTAAGATACATATTCCTTAGTTTTTTTTTATTATTATTATTAAAAACAGTGATAAAAAATGGGCACATCAATTATTTAAACTTTCATTAATTAAACTAACATTAAAGTCTGTCCTTTTTTTGGAATAAGATGCACTGCCCTTTAATTTATTTTAGGCGTACATGGGAATCAAGGCCAATGTCAGCCGTTATATGTACATAATTTTTTTTTTAAGCATAATCAACCTATGAACATTTTCACTGCCAGGACACAAGCCTCATCAGTACCATTGATCTTTCCAAAACAAACTAAGAAGAAACTTCAAAACAATATTACACTGTTATCATAGAAAATTATTACTGGGGATGATGATTATTTTTTAACCGACTTCAAAAAGGAGGTTACTCAATTCGACCGTATATACAATACTAGCGGCCGCCAGCGACTTCGTTCGCGTGGAGTTAGTTATGCTCCGCACCTATTGGTCGCAGCGTGATGTTAAATAGCCTAAAGCCTTCCGGGATTAATGCGCTATCCAATGCAAAAAGAATTTTTCAAATCGGACCAGTAGTTTCTGAGATTAGCGCGCACAAACAAACAAACATCTTCAGCTTTATATATTAGTATAGATGTAAAAGGAAACCCTGGACCCATAATAAAGGTTAGGTAAACACTTGACCAAATATAATATAAAATTTTACATAATCATCATAGTAACAATACTAATGAATTTTGAAATAATCCTTTTTTCCCTGGAATTAATTCCAATTTCCCCGAAATTTGGTAATTTTAAAAAAAAGTGACAACACCGGTATTATTAAAAGCGAATAGCGACGCGACCACGTCACAGGTGCCGCGTGCCCTGCCCCCCGCCGCGCCGCGGAAGGGGTTGTTTATCGCACATGTATTAAGTTACCTTTTTTTGGCGAAATAATATTTATTTTTTTTAGGGGGATTTTTTTAAAGTTTAGCCTGTCTTTGTGGGCATTAGTAGAATCAGTTATCGATACCTAACAATACCTTCACGGATCGGACAGGGTTTTCTTTACATATTGTATGCTTTTTTTTTATGTTTGTTCGCGCATAACATCGTCGTTTATGAACCTCTCTCTCTTTCGCCTCGCCTTTTCCCGTTACGCGGGGTCGGCTTTCCTGGTTTTGAGGCGCCACTTATTCCGCTGATATACGTCGTCATCTGAAAGCCTCAACTGCTTCATATCCTTGCGGATATTCGTCATCCATGTAGTTGGGGGCCTTCCCCTCCCTCTCATTTTTATAGCCATGGAAAGGCACTTCTTCACGACATGGTCGTCCGGCCTTCGCTTTACATGACCGTATCATCTCAGTCTAGCCTCCGTGATTTTATCTACAATTGGTGCAACCTTAAAGGTACCACTCACATAGACATTGCGCACCTTGTCTCTAAGCGTAACTCCGCCCGCCCAGCGCAGCATTCGCATCTCGGCTGTGTGTAGCTTCTGTACGTGACTTTTCTTCGCAGCCCATACCTCGCTGCCGTAGAGGAGAGCCGGTCTAACAGCTGCTTTATAGACCTTGCCTTTTGTTCGAATTGGCATTTTGTTATCACACAGTACTCCTGTAAGAGTTCGCCATTTACTCCACCCACAGGTTGTCCGATGAGCTATATCCACTTCAATGGATCCATCAGCCGAGATAACGGAACCCAAGTACTTAAAGGTGTTTACTTTAGGCGGAGCTGTGCCATCCAACCTGACGTCCGCGTGTTCTGAGTTGTCCGGACCGAAATTAAAGAACATGTATTCTGTCTTAGTTCTACTGATGCGCAACCCATTTCACATTGACTCAAGTGCCTCCCTCCACTGCTCCAAATTGTCTTGTACATCTTGGAAGTTATCAGATATTCGTCGTTTATGAACCGATTTTGATAATTCTTTTTTTAACCGACTTCAAAAAGGAGGAGGTTACTCAATTCGACCGTATGTTTTTTTTTTATGTTTGTTCGCGCATAACTTCGTCGTTTATGAACCGATTTTGATAATTCTGAATGAATGAAGACCAGAGAAAACAAGGGGAACTTTCAAAAATTGCAGAGGCGACTAGTGCATTTCTTAGCATTTTCATTAAGTATTTTAAAGTACTACAATTTAATAAAGGTCTGGAGTAGATCTGATGATGGAGCCGGGAGACAGTCGAAGGAACTCCCCAACAATTCACAGCAGCTACCTTGTGTTTGGGCTCGATTAATTTGTATTGATAAGAACTTTACACCTAGATGGGTTGTGGCTGTCATAAGAGCTCTGATGATGAAGACAAAGGCCAGTTCCGGGAACTCCTCAACGGTTTACAGTAGCTACTTTGAGGTTGGACTTCATTCATTTATACTGATGAGACCTTTGCACCCATTGGGTTAAAATAATGGTCTGCAGTAAATTTGATGATGAAGACCATAGGCAGTTGAGGGAATACTTACGGGTAAAAATTAAAGTAAACAAAATTACGTCGTTTACCAACTATATTGGCGCCAGCTTCCAGTCTGACGGATGAAACTGAATACATAGTATTTTTAACAACTAAAAAGTGTAAAATAAAAACTTTTTTACAAAAAAATAACCGACTTCCAAAAACCACTACAAAGTGAAAAATAACTAATTTCAGAAGTCGGTGTCAAAAAAGGAATATACAAAACCAAAGACACCGACTTCCGAAATTAGTTATTTTTCACTTTGTAGTGGTTTTTGGAAGTTGGTTGTTTTTTTGTAAAAAAGTTTTTATTAACTGTAAAATTAGTTTATGACAGAGTGCAATGTAACCTGTTTTGAGTGTATAAGTCTGAAATCACCAACCCTAACACTATACCTAACCTATAACAATATCAGACTTAAACACAAAAGCAGCAAGGGTGGTGATAAAAGCTTTTGCCTTCTCAGTATTAGATTGGACAAAATAGGTTACTATAATCAAAACTTAATAGGGTATTTTTAGTTATGTTGGAAACATGTTTTTTATCAGTGATCCTAAAATAGACATAGTGCATTAAAATTTTAATCGTTCCTGTATCATATCCAGTACTTAACAGATAATAGTTTTCATAACACTATCATCATACACACTCACATTTTCAATGTACATACATGAAACCATAATTAGTTACAGCTATATATGGGCAATTCACCGGGTTTAAACCCTGTTCTTGGTAAACATCTGTTAAACACCAACCACACCAGGTCTGGTGGATTGCCCATCTATAGGTAATAGAGGTACACTGGTAATAAAGTTTACACAATATAAATAATGTGCTGTTTAGCTTGGACTTCATTTATATTTACAGTTTGAGACAATAGTGTTAACTTAGAAAGTTACACTATAGTTATACTATCATCAGAAATAAGTAAGGAAGTAGTTAATACATATAATTACCGGAAGTATGCTTTGAATATTTTGGTTCACATCTGCGACCGAAGCCAAATAGACCAAATTTCTGTGTAATATTTGTTGATACTGATGGCACTCCATAAGTTGACCTTTGGATTGATATTCTTGAATGGTTTGAATAAGATGAGCGTTTTCATCTAACATCTTCTGAATTTGTGCCGGGCTCAAAGGCGGCCGATTGCCGCGTGCTGCAAATGCTACAGACATGTTGCTCTAGTTTCCCACACAAATAGTTCAATGATGAAAAAGATAATTTCGTAAGAACGTAGAATTGTCTGAATGTAGATTTCGGCAAATACGAAGAAATCACTTTAACAATATACAAAGCAATACACATTAATTTGAAAACGCTTAAGTTCTCTTTAATAAAAATATATAAGCCCCGCACGATGATATTGCGATGGAACCTTGTCACAATAACAGCTTTGTGACGTCATCTGTCACACAAAAGGACAGCTAGCAAAAGAATGTTTAACGCAAAATTAATATTAGGGTTAAGGGTTTATTTGTAATTTATAATTTTATTATACATACACTCTTTATACCTACTCACCCATATTCTGACAAATAAACTGTAAAAATTTCAAGGAAATAATTCTTGTAGACGTAAGAAAAATATACTTATTCGTATATCTTTCTTACATGTATACTAATTTTTTCTAACTACATTTCTGTTAATTTGCGAGCGGGAATAGAACCAGAGTCCACTGTGTAGCAGTCATGTGTTAATTAATTACTACCTACATCTTTATAAATAAAACCAGGATAGAATGAAAAAAAAAAATGTTTATTTATAATTCAATATAATCTTACCCTTACCTTATCTTATTTATTCAATTCCACTCATATAGTCTTCCGAATCAGAACTGCTTTCTGTGTCTGTCGTTTCCGATTCACTGTCGTCTGCCGTATTTATGACAAATAACTCGTCAGTTATTAGATCTTTATTCCAATATTTCCTCTTCAAGCCGTTTAACATGATTGATTGAGTTATTGACGCCAACGCCTGCAACGTCAGATCTTCAATGCGACTTTCCAACTGCTCCACATTCTTTTCTGAGATCCTCATCTTTACCAGGTTCCAGATGCACTCAATGAGGTTGCGGTCGCAGTTGTAGGGTGGTAATCTAACGACCTCATGGCCATTGCCAGCTAATAAATTGTCAATTTTATAATTTTTCGGCGGTCTGTGCCGTTTAATTAATAAATACAGTTTAGGTTTTGTACTCTCAGATTATAGAACAAACCTAACCAAACCTTTTGTTCTATAATCTGAGTTTGTACTGTTGTTGGGAAAGTCGATGTTGTGAGCTTGTAGTCACTCAACCATCAACTGTTTTTTATTGTTCATACTTGGTGGCCTATTCTCTTCCCTACTGTGATAAGGGGCGTTGTCCATCACAATTATGGACTTGCGTGGTAATTTGGGTACTAATTTTTCTGTAAGCCACTTGGTGAAATTCTCAGCATTCATTTGATCATGGTAATCCCCCGTTTTGATGTCTGCTTTAAACATTAATAGGGCATTGTCAAGTGTCAACAAAACTGCTTTCACTTCCCGCGTGAACTATTATCCATCAACGGCCAGGGCTGTCGTTCCGTCTCACTCCAACATCGGTTACTGTTTGCCAACATTTTTTTATCGTGTAGTGTGCGTGTATCCACGTTTCGTCGAAATAAATAACGAGTCTTTTGTTATTACAAAGCGAGTCATTTTCTTTCATACGTCGTAAATATTTAGCCCTCCATGCTTGAATTTGGGGTCTTTCAATTATAGCCAGTCTTTTTGGTAGCATCGTTTAAATTGGTAGCCTAAATCACATTTAATTATTTTTCTTAATGTAGTTTCACTACCAGTATAGGTACTAAGGTACTAAGGCAGTAAAGGTACTAAGGTCTACTTTGAAGACTTTGCGCATTGTGGGTATTTCTCTCCTCACCACATCACAGGAAAATCCGTCGAAATATTCCTTCTTTTGTCGTTTTCCTTTAGTAGGAGTTCTCATTTTGCTGGCTGTTGCTGGCTCATGCTCTCGTCGCAATTTCGTCACAGTATTTTTTGCAACGCCTGTGGTACGTGCCACACGCTTCGTGACTTTCGTAAAATTTTGCCAAATATTTTTAATAACTATTAGCAGTTGCTTTGGTATTAAAATTTCCTCAGTAGTGTCCGAAGCACTTTTTAAAGCACGGTTTATAATTTCAAGAACTAACTTACAGTCCTCTTTCTCTTTAACAAAATAATTGTCCACTTTAATTATAATTTCACGAGCACGACTGTTAATTAATTTCTTACTCATTTTAACGAGTAACAGCTAACAAAACTAAACAACAAAACTCAAAAACAGCAATAAAACAGGATAACAAAAACAAAAAGCTAACAAAAATATTCGATGTGCGTAAGTGGCTAAGCGCGGACTGAACATGCGAACGGTACCGACGGTGCGAGTTCGCCTACGTCATCAAGATGGCCGCCAGTCGCAATATCATCGTGCGGGCTTTATACACTAAACAGAAAAAACAAGCAAACTGGCCGGTAGGGATGTGACATTAATGGAAAATAATCGATTTAATAAAAATCGATTTTTCTTTATTCAATATTAATCGATTTGTTAATAATCGATTTTAATGAAAATAAATAATCGATTTTTGCGAAAAAATCGATTTTTTCTATAATTTAAAATCCTATATGCTTTTCATATTCTAATAATAAACCTATGACATTCCTGTTAATAATTCATCATATTAAAATCAAATAAAAAATATTAATTAAAAAATAACCAATTCAAACTAAAAAATAAATTTTCAGTATCATTAAACGTGTTATTATAATAAAAAACCGACCAAGTGCGTGTCGAACTCACGCACAAAGGGTTCCGTACCATTGATTTATGAAATTAAAGCATTTAAGTTATATGAAAGATTACGCGGTAATAAGCGGTTTATGATTTACGAGGTATTAAAAAAAACTGGTTACTAGATCTCGTTCAAAACAATATTACAAAATAATTAATTTAAGCTAAATAAAGCTGAGATGATGATGGTGTGGTGTGAAAATGGCTGTGACATACGGACGGACGGACGGACAGACGGACAGACAGACATGACGAATCTATAAGGGTTCCGTTTTTTGCCATTTGGCTACGGAACCCTAATAAAAAAGAAATGAACAACCAAAAAAATGACAATCTTAATATCTCAGAAACTAAAATATAAATAAAAAAAAAAAAATGTTACAGAAGTCCAATCTATTTAACATTTCATCATCAACCTTTATCGTCCCACTGCTGGGTACAGGTCTCATCTCATACAGAGAAGGATTGAGCGTAATCACCACGCTTGCTCAATGGGTTGGCGATTTCAGACTTAAAGTCCAGGTTTCCCTCAAGATGTTTCCCCTTCACCTTTAGTCATTGGTGTCCAAGATATACTTAGAAAGTACATATAACTTTTAGAAAAGTTATAGGTACTTGCGACCTGGAATCGAACCCGCACACCATACTTGAGAGGCTGGTATTTTAACCATAGGCCACCACGACTTGACTGGAATTAAAATATAAAAACTTAAAAAAATTAAACAACGACGTTATGGTCTCAAAAACAAAATATAATATTTTCGCCCGGTTTTAGGTCTTTTACGGTTCGAAGACATTTTTATTGTTTTCCAACAACCACAGAGTACTATAATTTATAACCAACAACTACAGTGTGAGTGTGTGTAGTGATATCTGACATAATAATATCAGATCTCACTCACCATTCACGCTCTGAAACTACTTTATACGCATACATACCTAAAGATCTCGTCGCTTTTCATTTAATCAACTTGAAAGTAATAATGAACTAAATTCGAGTTTTTATTCGGCGCATAGATGGTGCTATTTATAAAAATCGATTTTATACCGTGATTTATTTAATCGATTTATAAAAAATCGATTAAAATGATTTTGAAAATTGTTTATATAAAATCAATTATACGAAAAAAATAATCGATTAAAAGAAAAATCGATTATTTTTTAACATCCCTACTGGCCGGACCACAGACTACAGAGCAAGTAAGCCCGCTGCCCGGAGCCCGGACCCTTTGCTTTAACCAAAGAGTATAATAATACCTCACTCAGCCAACTTTTCACGTTGAGATTTTTACTAAATCAAAAGGCTGTTCGATGCGTGTGATTTGTGTGAACATCTGTGTTAATACTTAATCCATAATTACCAATATACATTAAGAGAAACGGTATCGAAATACTTTTTACAACGATATCAAGTGACTGAAACTAAATGTTTTAGTATATGCCGATAGTAACAGATGTCGCTAGCTGACTTATAATTAATTCATTTGTATACACGTTCCTTATTTTGTAGACTTTATACCCAAGGCATTAATTTGGAACTACAACTTGTACCATAGCGCAATGTTTTAGTAGAAATACACTTTTTGTGGTAAACAATAAAATAACACATAGAAGTTAAATCTGGGTACGTAACTTAGCAACATTCTTTATACTTACTATAATTTTTCAGAATTTGTATGTAAATAACTCAAGATTTATACAACATAGTTAAAGACATTGATTCATTCAAGGCTACCTACCTAGGGACCTTATAATTATCGTTTAGGTACAAGTACGTAGGTACCTAAACCATAATATAATTGAGGATTAGATTTTAAAACAATTTTACTAAATGTACCTTTACCTAGCTGTTTCGCCTGCGAATATCTAATAATATAATATATTTATACATAAAGGCTTTTCATACACCTAAAAGTCAGCATAATCTGGGAAATGTATAGGTAAGGTTGTGCATACCTACCTATTCTGAAACAGTTCAAAGACATTCACTTCTCTGATGAAGTTTGCCAAAAGAATCCCACTTGGTGTGTTTCATCGGTCAGCTAGTATAATTATTTATTTATATTAAGTGCAGTCTAATCGCAAATTCAATTGTACACACTATTTAGTTTGTAATCCTCATGCCTGTCCGCTGCTCTGGCGCAGGCGCAGGGATCAGGGAGGGTTTCACGGAGTATCATAAGCCTATCAAACTTTTATTTATTAAAACGGATGGTGTTCATAAAGTACACACTAGTTTGCATATTCACAATGATTGATCGTAAGGAATGTACCTACCTATATGTTACAGTTATAACCCGTTTTCCGTTAGAACTCATTTTCCCTAGTTGAAACTAGTTTTTACTAATATGTCTTTGTTAAAACTAGAAACACCTAGACAAAACTAGAATTTACCACTGATATATTTGATTTTAAGAAAAAACTAGTTGGCACTCCGTGCTTTAGTTACAACTGGCACTACTCACTAGACAAACTAATTTGGGATTGAAAAAAAATATATTTAAAAATATTAATCAAAAAGATCTAGGGTACAAAGTTTGTAACTTATAAAAATAATAATAATCTTACACTAAAGAAACATTTGAGGGAATTGACAACATTAATTAAAAGTAAATAAAATAATGTAACAAGAGTACTTACCGAATAAAACCATAAAATTTTAAAAAGAACTTTATTAAGGGACATTGGCTAAATAATAAAAAATAAAAAAAAAATAACCATAAAATAATAAAAAAGATGAGGATCTACTTGTTATTGCAGGACAAACCATCATGGCATTTTGAGTTACAAAGGTAACCATTTTTCTTGCAGGGACACCTTTTCTACAAACATCGTTTCTTGCATACGCAGCGCATAAATCCTTGGCCTGTTCCTATGGCTGCTTCTTTAGTAATAGGTACATAGTTCTCAAAGTGAAATTTGTATTCGGAACATTTTTATCATCGAAAACTTTTCTTCGCACTTGTCCAATTCTAACCTGAAAAGGACATAATATACAGGATAAAATTTTATCCAGTGCGCAAACTTTGTCAACATAAAGCTAAATAAGTTTTATAGATAAAAATATTATTACTTTGGTATGTTTTAGTACAAAACAAATAGTTATTGATAACGAAAGATGTTCTTCTTCTTTTTGGTTTTAATGGCTCTGCGCGATTAGCGATTGAGCCAAACGAAAGATGTTTATTATGAAATCGATGTTAAACCCCGTCCAGACTGTTGTAAACAAACCCTCCACATCGATCTCCACCGGTGGTTTACAACAGTGTAAACACTTGTTTGCAACAAAAATTCGTTTGACCTTCAACAACCTCTGTGGACGGGCGAGCGTTGCCAACCGCGTGTGCATTTCGCCGTTGTAAACACGTATTCCACAGTGTAAACGCATGTTGTAAACCACACAGGGTCAGTTGCGCAGCAGCAATCGTTGCGTCCGCACGTTACGCGCGCACGTATTACGAACTGAGTCGGCTAAAATGGCGTCTACGCGGGAAAAAGGATAAACAGATCATTGTACATTTTCATCAATTTCACCACAGTCTAGGAGAATGGTGTATTCACCTACGGTAGATTTCCCTTTTCAAATCCAGTCCCTCCCTTCCTCGTCTCATATCCAGACACCACATACTACCCAAATAACTCCATCAAGTGCTTCCTCCTCCTCAAACAACTCTGTTAACATTGAACAGCCACCTCGTTCTCTTTCGCAATATCCTCAGCAGTCACCTTTACAACATTCTTCCCAAATAACTGAACCGAATGTTTTGCCTTCTCCAAACTCGCCTCATATTAAATTACCTCCACCTCAATCGCCCGGTACCCAACACCCTCAGCAATCACCCGTACACTATTCCTCACAATTCTCGGAACAAACAACTACGCCCTCCACAAAACCAACTACTTCGCCAATAAACGTAATTGATAATCAGGTAGTAATGTATGCAGAGGGTCCGGCTGGTGAAATTTTGAAGGAAATGTTGATTTTCAGAAAATAAATATTTTTTTTAAACTTGCCTTTATTTATTTATTTATTTATATATTCTTTATTGTACACCAATCAAACATGGAACAAAAAACATTCATCACAAAAAACATACAATGGGCGGCCTTATCGCTAATGCGATCTCTTCCAGGCAACCAAAGGATGGACAGATATTTATTGTTTCTTTTAAAACTTTGTAAATTGCCCAACAAGTTTCAGGAATGATTTCCGATAATAGTTCATGTGATATTATAGAGCTGTATCTCAGATCTCTATAACATGATCCAGAGGCTAGGTATCTGAGAGTGACTAATAGTCTTTCTTCAGCAGAAACAGCCTTCCTCAGATGCGTATTTTTTTTAGTTATAAATGGCCCACCATTTCTAATAACTCATAGAATGTTTTCTTTTCCATTCTGAGAAAGTTGCGCAGGTCACCAAAATCAAGTAGATTCACTAAATTTAGATGACTAAGTTTCATTCTTTCCTTAAGCCAACGCTTCATCCAAATTCTTTTCTTTTTTCTCCTCACTTGCGCACACAAGTGCTAATGCAGTTACCCTACGGCAGCCGTAAGGTTCGCGCGTCTATCTCATTTAATGCGTAGCCTCGCCGCGAGTAATTTATCGATCTTTGTATTATATAAATACAGTGATTATACATTTATTACATAGTATTACAGTTATTAACAGAGGTGCTCCTGGCTGCAGGGGCACCTTGTATCATCATGGATATTCCCACTGTAAGTTATGCCAATGTTACATCTAAAACTACATTCCCGAAGAAAGATCAAGCTATCATAATAGATTCTATCGATGGAATTATGCTGCGAGACTATTTGATAGCCCTCTCCACAGTTACCAAACCAACCTCAATAAGATTTATCTCACGAATAGCCAACTCAAGAGTATGTGTGTACATGGATACCAAACAAACCGCAGATGAACTTGTCGATGTAATAAAAAAAGTAAAAGTCAAAGATAATATTCTGGAGATTCGGCCACTGATAACAAGAAACAAACGAATTGTATTATCCAATGTTTGCCCGATTATACCACACGAGGTCATAATAGAAAAATTCAATGAAATTAATATTAAAATTCTATCCCCAATTACGTTTATGAGAGTTGGAATTTCTGAGCCTGGTTTCACACATATTATGAGTTTCCGCCGGCAATTGTATGTTTCTCCAGAGGATGAAAAAAGACTTCCAGAATCTATGCAAATAAATTATGACGACACAAATTATTGGATTTACGTAACTAATGAATCAATGAAATGCTTTGTTTGTAATGGAATGGGCCATTTGGCTAAATATTGCCCACAAAGTAAACATCTATCTACGCAAGAAACAGAAGAAATCTCAACCTACCCTCCAATAATTTTTAACAAGCCTTTAGGAAACCTTACCCCACTGACCAAAAACTTATTATTTAACAAAGGCACCAAACGATTCCACTCTGATACTACCTCCGGAACCCCTCAGCCAGAGCCTATCCAAACAATTCCACCAGCGGAAGAGATGCCTATGAGCGACCATACGGATGACACCGACAGTAATTATTCACTAGAAGAAGAACAAACAAACTTAAAATCCATTAAAAAGAAGAAGAAAACTATTGACAGCAGATCAGAAGAACAAGTGTGGAACGACATTAAATTAGAACTGAACGAATCTAACATAAGCTTTCCCTTATCAGTAGATCAATTTGTAAGTCTTTTGGATGTGTGCCGTAACAAACAAAATGTTTTAGAAATTACCAAGGAATACACTGATAAGTTCCCCGAATTAATCGATATGTGCCTACAACTTCATCCTAAAATGAACAAAACCTTAAAAAATAGATGTTCTAGATTTACTCGAAAGTTACAATGCACTATTGAACCAGGGAATACCCACTAGGTAATTATTATTTGTACATTACGACAAAACTTTTTATTTTTTTTTTATTTACCCTCCTTTTCATATTTATTAGCCATGAAAATTCTGCAGTGGAATGTCAATGGTTTCCACGCTAGATACGAACACATTAGATTAATTTTGAATGATTTAGATCCATTTTGTTTTTGTGTTCAAGAAACCAACTTTAAAAATAATTATTGTGCTGAACTAAGAAATTTTAATTTTTTTTATAAAAATCGCTCTAGTAGTACCGCACGTATAGCTAGCGGTGGCGTGGCAACATATATAAAACCTTATACATTTCCTGAGCAGATTAACATTAATAGTTCTTTAGAAGTTATAGCTGTGAGAATTAAGTTTCCATTAACGATTACAATCTGTAATTTATATTTGCCCAATAGTTGCTCTTTTAATGAAAATGAATTAAATAATTTGCTTAATCAGCTTCCAACTCCCTTTATTTTAGTGGGGGATTTTAACAGCCATCATTTCTGTTGGGGTTCTAATCATTGTGATCAAAGGGGTAAAGTTATAGCTGATTGGTTAGAATCACATGATAGTATTTTTCTCCTCAATTCTCATCAACCTACTCATTTTAACAGTAGCAATGGTCGTACTAGCAATATTGATTTAACTTTTGCTTCACGAAATATATCAACTTATTTCGACTGGAATGCATTGGATGAACTTTATGACAGTGACCATTTCCCTATAGTAGTTACGTTTAAAATAGATTTTAACTCAAATATACAATACGTCCCTCAATATTGGAAATATCAAAATGCGGATTGGACTAACTTTTCTAATGAAATAGAACGTAACGTTAAAAAACTAGACAAACTACACATACCATCAAATATTGACATTAATGATTTAGTTAAAGAATTTAATCATTTAATCATCATAGCTGCTGAAAAGTACATCCCTAAAACATCTGGAAAATTAAAGAATAAACAAGTTCCTTGGTGGAATGATGAGTGTTCTAAATCATTAAAGGAAACTAAAAAAGCATACAGAGCTTACACCAAATTAAGAAGAAAAAACCAAAATAATTATTTTTGTAATCAAGAAAGCCTACTACAAGAACAGTTACTTAAGATAGATTATAAGAAAAAAAGAGCTAAAACTAGAAGATTGTTTAAAGAGAACAGAAAAGCTAGCTGGACTAAATTCATTTCATCAATAAATAGTTATACCCCTGTAGGAATTATATGGCAGAAAATTAACGCTATAAATGGTAAAAGACATAAAAAACAATCAATAATAATTTTAAAAAATGAACAAGGAGAACTAATTTCTGACCCAAAAATAAACTCTGAATTATTAGGGACTGCTTTTGCTTCTAACTCCAGCTCTAATAACTATGATCAAAATTTTATACAGTACAAACATCAAATGGAAGAGAAAGATACAGTTTTTAATCTGCAAGACAACAGTAGCCCTATAAATGAAATTATTACCTTACAAGAACTCATTCCAGTCATACAAAAACTGGGGAATTCAAGTCCTGGTCCCGACCAAATATCAAATACTATAATTAAGAAACTCCCCCTTTTAGCACTAGAACGTCTTGTAGATATTTACAACTTCATTTGGACTAACCAAGTTTTCCCTGACCAGTGGAGGGAGGCTTTTGTTATACCCATACCTAAACCAGGCAAAATAGCAACTAAAACCTCAAGCTATAGACCCATATCGCTCACTTGTAATTTATGCAAATTGCTCGAAAAAATTATAAGCAATAGATTGAGATGGTTTTTGGAACACAATAAACTGATATCCAATTTCCAATTCGGTTTTAGACAGTACAAGTCAACCCTAGACCATTTGGCCCATTTAGAAGATGATATACTCACCTCTTTTGCTAATAAAAATAAAGTTGTAGCTATTGCTTTAGATTTAGAAAAGGCTTATGAAATGGTATGGAAACACAGAGTTATTTTATTACTAGAAAAGTTAAATATAAAAGGTAACTTTCTCTCTTTTGTTATTAATTTCCTAAAAAACAGATCAATTAGAGTTAAAATCGATAATGTTCTATCAAATCCCTTCATTACTGAAAATGGATTGCCTCAAGGATCTGTATTAAGTGTTATTCTTTTTTTGATATCGATCAACAATGTTCTCGAGGTCATTGAACGCCCTGTAAAGGGTTATTTGTTTGCAGATGATTTAACAATACTATGTAGTGGTAATAATCTAAAATTGACAGAAAAACTTCTACAGAACACCCTATACAAGCTAAATAATTGGTGTCAACA
This sequence comes from Sesamia nonagrioides, assembly GCA_017933935.1. Taxonomy (NCBI): domain Eukaryota; kingdom Metazoa; phylum Arthropoda; class Insecta; order Lepidoptera; family Noctuidae; genus Sesamia; species Sesamia nonagrioides. The sequence continues at coordinate 396,460 of JADWQK010000056.1, forward strand.
TACAGGCTTTAAATTTTCCGAAATAAAAACTGAATTCACGATTTTCTCAACAAAAAACAATAAAACTAAAATAAATCTTACTATCAATAATCACGAAATTAAAAAAGTGCATAGTTTAAAAATATTAGGCCTCACCTTTGATACAAAAATGAACTGGGTTTCTCACATTAAAAAACTTAAATCGGAATGCTTTAACAGATTAAATGTAATTAAAGTTATATCATCAATAAACTGGGGATCTGATAGCAAGTGTATTAAGAATACCTTCAAAGCCTTAATAAGACAGAAAATCGATTATGGATCTATTATATACGACTCAGCTTCTCATAATATCTTGAAACTCTTGGAAAGCATTCTTAATACTGGCATAAGACTAAGTTTGGGAGCTTTTAGAACTAGTCCAGTTAACAGCGTTCTCGTTGAAGCTAATGAAATGCCATTAAAATACCGTAGGAAAGAATTATGCCTCACTTATGCAGCAAACCATGGCACCAACTATGATGATTCATTTATTTTAAAATCTTCAAATCCATCTGATATAGAATTTGACTTGCGACCATCTCTGCCAAGACCTTTAAGAATAAGAGTCAAAAAATATCTCAGCGAAATAAATTTTCAACTTCCTCCTACATTTTGCCGTAACTACCCAAAGCAACCACCTTGGGAAAAAATTGAACCGACAATTAATTTAAATATATCCCACGAAAATGCTAAAGAAACAACACCTGACTACATTTATAAAAACCTATACTATGAAATAAAAAACCAACAATCAGACTCTGTAATGTATTATACCGATGGCTCCCTATATGAAGGAAAAGCAGGTTGCGCAATCGTATCTGGTAGTCATATTTACAAGTTCCGGTTGCAAGACTACTCATCTGTTTTTACATGTGAGGCAGTTGCTATACTTAAATGTCTGGAAATAATTAAAGATAACCCATATGATAAAAAGATTCTCATATTCTCAGACTCAATGTCAACCCTTAAAGCACTATCTAACATTAGTAATAATGACCTTCTAATTGGTTTAATAAGAGAAAACTTGTTTAATTTAATAAATAATGGATTCGTAATAGAATTAATATGGATACCTAGTCATCAGGGTATTCCCGGAAATGAAAAGGCTGATATGGAGGCAAAAGAAGCTACCAAATTAGAACACTGTAATATCACTTTAAGTAACATCAAAGACCTTAAAAAGATTCTTAGATTAAATGTTAAAAAAAAATATGGAACAGCTACTGGGTAAAAGATAATGATAGTGCATTGTTTGAGATAAGAAAATCTGTTTTTGAAAAAAGGAATTTACACCCAAACAATAGAAGAGATCAGGTAGTTTTAAATAGATTAAGAATAGGACACTGTAATGTAACTCATATTCACCTCATTACCAAAGATACCAAAAAGAAATGTTCAAGATGTGACTGTGATGTATCGATAAAACATTTACTAATTGAATGTCCATTGTACAGTACAGAAAGACTAAATGTAAGCTTACCTAGGTGTTTAAAAGATTGTCTAAATGATTTAGAAAAAACTGTTAAATATCTTAAGTTAATCGATTACTACAATGTAATATAATATACTGTATTGTTAAATTATAGTGGTCGCTAATGACCTAGATGTTTAAGCGACCTAAAATAAATAAATAAAAAAAAAAAAAAAAAACAAGTGCTAATGCCACGCCAACTTTTTGAAGTTTAGTTAAATAAGGAGCCATATCGCAACGCGTGCTTCCAAACAAAGAATCGACAACAAACTGAGGTGAGTCTTGTTGTAAACAGTGTGGACGCAAACACCAACCGTGGGCTCCACAAACCTCCCACCAAGGTGACCCCTGTTGGAAGCTTGTTTAAAACAGTCTGGCCCGGCCTGGTCACCGGTCACCGCACGCGGTCCCATTCATGGTCGGCGGAGTGGGGACGGCGGGAACATCACAGGACCCCCGCGCGCCCGCGCCGCCCGCATGTTCACTACGCGGCCATATCATAGAATAAAGAGAGGGAAGTACGTTATCTTCATACAAACGGACCGCGCGCGGCTTGTATGTGTGCGCCATAGTATCTATGCGTCGCCGCACGCACACCTAAACACAATATTAGAGTGCCTATGACTGCGCTAGTCGCGGCTAGCACGGAACGAGGTTCGCGCGTCACGGCTTTTCGGCACATTAGCTTTTAAAAAATGATCACATAAACTGCAAAGTTGGTATGTCTATTTATGAACAAATAAAAGACTTATATTTTTCAAATTATATTTCTAAAAGTTATTTACAAGGATACGGATATATTACACATTAAAGTTTAATAACAACGCGTTTCGTAATAGTCGAAACCGAAGAAAGTAGGTATTTTTCTGTAGCTAATTTGTAATTTTGTATTAAATGTGTGATTCAATAGATGTTATGTTTGTATTATTTATATTTGTATTAATTAAAAATAAAAATAAATATGGTTCTTTATGTGTACAAAACTAAAAATAAAAATTACAAAAAAAAACTGACTAGTATATGTAAACTAAATACTAAGCAAATAATTTAAACATAAGCTCTTAGTCAATAAATATTTGTTAGCGGTTTGGGCGACAACCGTAACCGACGAAGCGCGGACATTCGTCAACCCTAAGACAGTAGGCAATTAAATCGCGGATTGGGTCGCAGATAACCTACTTCCCTTCTTTATTCTATGGCCATATGCTAATACTACGATATTGATATGAATAATTGGTGTCTCTCATTTGCTGATTTTAGGGCGGACAAAAACATGATTTTTTATTTTAAACTAATAATGCAGATTTGTTCTGTTATTGATTCTGAGCCACCCATTTGTTTTTGCGCACTGGATAAAAAATTCCCTAATAGCAATGGGTACAATATGATGAAAACTGATTGATACAATTAAGCAATACATACCTGCAGTATAATTTGTCGAGCATACCATATTTATTTCGTTCCAATCTTGTGAAAACCCTCATTCTTTTGAAGAATCACTCCGACTATATTATGTAGATCTGTTTTTCCTCTGTCGACTTCAGGGATTGATATCATATATGAATGTACGATGAGTCGAAACAGTTTTAACTAACTGGCTTCGAAAAAACGCGTTTTTTCTAGTAACAACTAGTTTTGACTTTAATTAAATTTTGAGTGTAGGTACCTACTTCTAGTTTTAACAAAGACATTTAGTAAAAACTAGTTCTAAGTAGGAAAAACGCGTTCTATCTAAAAACTAGTTTTAACTTTAACATATCTATTATACAACGTGTAACATAAAGGGTATATACATAACAAAGGCACGGCATCTTTACATGATATCAAACGATATTGGAAGGGTTTTTTAATCCTATCTCTTTATGTTAGGAAGTTATGAGGAAAAACACCGCCTGTGATAGGCTACTATCATATTAGTCGCACAGAGATATTGAAGACATTTGTCGGATTTTGGCAAGTAACGTGACGGGTAACGACTAGTTATTAACGTATGTAGTGTGCTGCCACGTTTGTTATGATTTGATTTTAAGAAACACACGAAACCGAAAATTTGGTACCAATTTTTTGAGTATTTTATTTTGAGTTGAAACCCTTCCGATATCGTTTGATATCATCTAAAGATGCCTTGGTATGTATATAACCTTTTTGTTACACGTTGTATATAAAGATTTTCTGAAAGTGGGCCCCGTGACTGATAAATTATGTGGATATCGGTAGTCCTGATTTGGGTATGGCGGAAAGGCGCCAAGGAAAATTTTGAGTATGACTGTAGATGGCAAAAACAGAAAGGGAAGAACAAAAAAAAAATAGATGATGAAGGGTTACAAGTTTACAACTGAGATGAGGACTAATAAAGGAGTACCTATGGTTAAAATGAAATGTGGCGCCGCGATCCAAGATAACTGGAATAAGAGAATGACAAAACGTTTTTCTTTTACTTTTATAATATTATTACTACTTGCGCGAGTTAACTGTGCACCTCGCTGGAATGCGTCATGTTAGTCATGTATCAATGTAACTGCAAAACGTCATGAATAAAATGACCTAGTATTATGACGCTTTCTCGTCCAAACGACCTTTTATTAACATTAAAAAAATGTAATTTATGTTTTTAACATGATGCTCATTTTTTACAAACGGTAACGGCCGAATGACGTCAAAAAGCGAGGTGCACAGTTAACTTACGCGAGTTGTATGCTAAGGAGTATGTGAGTGTGGCGGGTTGCTAACCGGCCCCTACTTCACATAATATTAGACTTGACAAGAAAGATTCATCGAGACGAAATCAATAACAGCTTCTGACCCATCCCACTCCGTCGTATTGTAGATATAGATTTGTAGTACGATTAATTATAGCAATAGGATCCATCATCGCAATAATTTTGGTGCAAATAAAACATAGTCGACTTTTCATTTTTTGCATTTTTCTTAGGTAATTTTTTTGATCCAGTACAAGGAAGTTTTAAAATGGCACTTAAAGGAATAAGAGTCGTAGAAATGATGGGTCTAGCTCCAGGCCCATTGTGCGGAACCTTATTAGCAGACTTCGGGGCAAGTGTTACTGTCGTACAAAAGGTTAGTAAATAGTGATCGAAGTCGTCACCACGACAATGGGTAGTACCTACCTACAATTTACAGTAATTGTCAGTTTTGTCAGCCCCCTAATCGGCGAACACATTTTTGTCAAATGATTGCGACTAGTTGGGATCAGTTGGGATCGTTCGGACCGCCCATTGGTCCGTTCCGTTCAAATAATCCCAACTAGTCGCAATCATTTGACTAAAATGTGTTCGCCGATTAGGGGGCTGGTCTTACCATCTTCGCCATCTTCCGAAACAATGTATTATCTGTGGGTAGGCACATGACGTAATACACATTTTTTTTTAAATCATGGTCATGCGTTACTGCTTATAAATTTTACTCTACCTACTTCACATCGAAACCCCATCTAAAAAAAATACTTTTCAAAAGGATTTTGTCGGAAATGCTATTATGTATAGAGGTTACTAATAGGGATGCAAAGTAATATTTACGGACGACAACAGGTCAAGCTACCCGAAACTTTCAAATATTATCAATCAATCTTGAACCTTAATTATGTAGAGATAAACCCCCTTATTCATAAACGGTGCTTAAAGTTAACTAGTGATTAGCGATTTGGTTTGCACGTCACTTAACTTTAACCATTGTTTATGAATAAATCCCTTAAACACTGTGGTGTTTATTCATAAACGATGATTAAAGTTAAGTGACGTTAAAAGGTCAAAAATGTATGGCTAAAGAAACGCTAATCACTAGTTAACTTTAAACAACGTAAGGGGGAAAGTTGAAAATCTAATACAGAAATCTGACAGATTGTAGTACTCTCTATACATAATTACTTACTATACCTACTCTTTGTTGTAGTAGCTAGAAATAGCAATAATATTGTATTTCCACTTTACATATTATTAAAGTTTTTTTTTCCAGATGAATCCAAATCCATTCGACGTAATGTCTAACGGAAAACGAATGATATCAGTGAATTTAAAAACCCAAGAAGGCGTCAATGTGTTAAAAAAGCTTTGTGCTGATTCGGATGTTCTTTTGGATACTTTTCGACCGGGCGTTATGGAAAAACTGGGTCTAGGACCAGACCACCTGATGATAGAAAACTCTCGCCTCATCTATGCAAGATTAACTGGATATGGCCAAAATGGATTCTACAAAAACAAAGCTGGACATGATATAAACTATGTCGCCATGTCTGGTATTCTATCGTTACTTAGTAAAAATAAACAACCACCAACACCACCTCTTAATATTTTGAGCGATTTTGCTGGAGGTGGAGTATTGTGTGCTTTAGGTATATTATTAGCCTTATTTGAAAGAACCAAATCAGGGAAAGGGCAAATTATAGATGTAAGTATGACGGAAGGAGCTGCTTACATAAGTAAATGGTTATTTAAATCAAGGCAACTGCCAATTTGGACA